>OY731400.1:38479764-38641959 GCA_963425845.1 Sphenostylis stenocarpa
GGATTCGGACCGGGTGGGGGTAGGTACCCATCGGAATCTTGCGGAACGGGATTCGGACCAAGTGGGGGTAGGTACCCATCGAGCCTTGCGGAACGGGGTTCGGACCGAGGTGGGGGTAGGTACCCATCGGAATCTCGCGAACGGGATTCGGACCGGTGGGGGTAGGTACCCATCAGAATCTTACGAACGGGATTCGGGCCGGGTGGGGGTAGATACCCATCGGAATCTTGCGGAACGGGATTCGGACCAGGGTGGGGGTAGGTACCCATCAGAGCCTTGCAGAACGGGGTTCGGACCGGGTGGGGGTAGGTACCCATCAGAATCTTGCAAAACGGGATTCGGACCAGGTGGGGGTAGGTACCCATCAGAATCTTGCAAAATGGGATTCGGACCTGGTGGGGGTAGGTACCCATCAGAGCCTTGCAGAACGGGGTTCAGACCGGGTGGGGGTAGGTACCCATCAAAACCTTGCAAGAACAAGGTTCATACCAAGTGGGGGTAGGTACTCACTAAAGTCCAGCAAAATGCAGACTCGTACCGGGTGAGGGTAAGTACTCACCAGAGCCTTATAAAAGGAGGCTCAAACCAGATAGGGGTTAGTACCTATCAAAATATTTATCATACGGAGGATCAACAAGGAGCAGCATCCGAAGGATAACCGGGCAAAAGGGTTAACTCCTTCCCCTACCAACTAATTTTGTCGGCATATTAAAACCAACGAATTAGTTAGGCAGGTGAAGGGGGGGCAGCTGTAGACCCCTAATTTTGCCCGGCCTCTCAAAATAAAAGCTAGAGGAACTTCACCCGAAGATGGAGTTCATCCGGCTTCCCAAAACGAGAAGGACCTCCCACAACAAAAGACGGAGTTCATTCATTCACACAATAAAAGCCAAAGGAGACTTCCTACACAAAGACAAAGCTCGCTCGGCATCTTAATGAAGGTCAAGAAGACTTCCTATATGAAGATAAAGCTTCAACGGACACACATCGGCGTCAATCTATGTCCGAAAAAGGAAAGGAAAGCTTCCCGGGGTCCCAGAACGCGAAAACTGGACAAAACAGGCCGAGACCACCGTCCCAGAGTTGGGACGGCCGTCCCAACTGCCATTTTACAGTTGGGACGCGCGTCCCGCATGTGGGACGGCCGTCCCAAACCCAATTTAAGTGGGATGGCCGTCCCGGACCCCCAGGTCGTCCCACTCTGTGTAAATTTGCCATTTGGGACGGCCATCCCAGTCCAGACGGCCGTCCCAACCTAGACGGCCGTCCCAAGGTGCGCCAGCTGCGAAAACTATAAATAGGAGGCTCATTTGCCACTTTTTCAGAACAACAGACACTCCAGAAGAGCTCTAAAACACTCAGAGCACTTGTCTACTTCTCTCCCTCTCTCGAATGATCTTTCCGATTGCCTTAAATAGGTAACAATCGGTTAAGGAATTATATTCCGGCATTTGATTCTTCTTTAAATTTTTAGTGGAGTCGATCTTGTATTGGTGAGGAGAGTCTGTATAGAGAGAAGGGTTGCCAAAACGCAGCCTCATAGTTCGAGATTATCAATATAAAGCTTGCTACGGAGGTTCTTTTCAATTCCCTTCTCTTTTATTGCTTTATTTATTGTTTTATTTTATTTATTATGTCATGTAGAATAAAATCATGTAGATAGCCATTTTAATATCTCTTTTATTGCTTTATTTAGCTTTATTTATATAAAATTATGTAGATAGTCATTTCAATATTATGCAATAAAATAGGGTAATCGCGTAATTTCTCATAATCTTCACTTAATGAATTAATCTGTCATAGGGAACCTGAAAGGGGCGTTGTGGGGTGCTAACATCTTCCCCACACGTAACTAACTCCCTTACCCAACTCTGGTTATAACGGCCAAGTTGTTTTTTTTTATATAAAATCAACGCCTTTGTTTTTTCCTTTTCCAATGTTTCTGGTCAAAATATTGGTGGCGACTCCATAAGAACCCCTTTTCGAAAACCTTGCTTTTATTAGAGGATAATTCAATTGTCAAACACCTCGGAAGCAATGAACACATTTTAAAACAAATACGCGAGTCTAAACCATCTTTTCGCGACCGCTCGCATAGACGTTCGAGACATCCTCAGACGTCGGAAAGGGACGGCGGCGACAGGGCATTCGCGTGCCATACACGGAAGGACAAAAAAAAATGTGTACTTCGAAACATTGCATTGATGAATGTACACTGTCTGGATGAAATAAATAAAATTGTTTGTTTTCATCATCTCTTCAAACGTCTATTGCATTCATAAATTGCATTCATTGTCACTTTAATAATAATAAGATAATAAAAAAGAAAGGATTAATTGATGTGCTTCCCATGAATCGGAATAAGATGGAGAGTAAGCCTTTCGTCATCAAGTTCTCTCCAATGGTTGATCCGCCCAAGGAGGATAACAAGCATCAACCGTTGGTCATCTGAGTAAATAAAGGAGAGGGGGCAAGGATGTCATTACATTTGTTCACCCCATACATCAAATAAGGTTACACCATGGAGATACACATAAACATCGTTCATCAATGAAGATATCTCCAGCATAGCCGGCATTGGGGGCACAACAAGAAATGGAAAAATTTACTCCCCCGAGGAGCTACGAGACAATGCTCCCAAGAATAAAGGAAAAAATAATAAGACCGAAGAAAAACATAATCCAAAAAGGAAATTGAAGAGACTTTGGATTCACGACGCTGAGGCAATTCTTTCAACGCTCCGAAACAAACTCAGTGTAGGCGACAAGCTAGTCACAGTTTGAGCTAGAGACGACATTCTGATCAGCAAGTCGTTTGCCCTACCTTGAATGGATGCGACTGAAAAAGGACCTTTGAAATATCTTTTGCCAATATGAAAAGACTTCCCCAACAATATGAAGGTGACCCACATGATGAGGAAATATGGATGTTGCCCAAACCAAGGGCTCATTAGAAACTCTCAAGAAATAAGGGAGCCACCAGATTTTAAAGACAATCCTTTGAAGGATCAAGCTGCACGGAGAAAAGGGAAGTCTCCCCTCCATACCTTGAATCAGATTTTCCCAAATAGAGGGGTTCAAGCGTCAAAAGCGACTTTAGTCATTAGGTGTTCTCCTTCTAATTCTTAGGGTTTGTAAATCCAATGACTATTAGAGATTACTCCTCGGGGCTAGCCCGACCCCCGAGCATTGTAGGGCACATATTTCCCCATTAATTACAAAGAATGTCATTCTTACTATCTACTTCTCTTCTTTCTATTCATGTCTAAACCTCATTAATAACCACGTTCACTACAAAAAAAAAGCCTATTACCTACAGCAAAAATCCGTAGGTAATGGTAAAAATCCGTAGGTAATGTCATTTTACCTACGGATTTTTTTCCGTAGAAAATCCGTAGGTAATATGGTCGTAGGTAATTACCTACAAAATTACTATCCGTAGGTAATGTCGTCCGTGGGTAATTAACTACGGATTGCAATCCGTAGGTAAATACCTACGGATTGCAATCCGTAGGTAATTACCCATGAACAGAATCCGTAGGTAATTACCTACGGATTGCAATCCGTAGGTAATTACCCACGAACAGAATCTGTAGGTAATTACCTACGGATTGCAATCCGTAGGTAATTACCTCATTCAAAATCCGTATGTAAATCCGTAGGAAAATCACTAGGTAAATTTATACAATTTTATCACCACCAATTTAACTAAATTTTACCTGTTACATGCATATTACACATAAAATATTTAGATATCAAATTTAACAATATTCCATAATATTTATATGCACCAAATGCATATTCGAGATATCAAACACAAATCATAATATTAGCATGCATCAAGTAGTCCTTGAAATATCTAAGAACATACAAATCCAAAGAAGTACTATAATAAATATTATGACAATATTGTTTGAGTGTCCTAATAATTATAGTAATGTCCTTGTTCATCTTGAGGCTGCTCTACTGAAAGTCTGGTTGATTTTGTGATTGTTGTTCGTCGCTCTTCGCTGCTCTTGCTGCTCTCTGTTGTGATTGTTGTTGTGATCCTTGTTGGGAATGTTGTTGTTGAAATGCTTGTCGGGCATCAGGTGGAAGTAAAGGAAGGACAACACCGACAAGTGTTTGTAATTGGTGGTTCAATCTTTCATTATCCTCCCTATAACTAAGCACTTGTTTCTTTAATTGTGTAATCTCACGAGAATCGGTAGATGCTTGAATATGAGAGGGTATCTCCAGGCCTAAACTTATGGGCAAGTTCTCCAACACCGTAGATCCGACCCTTTTTGTTGCTAGATGCAGCAAGAATCCAACTTTCAGTCCTTATTCTCTCCTCCTCTATAGGATCTAATGGAGATGACTCGGTTTCAAGACAGACGGATGCTCGCCTCGGATCTAGCCTCGAGAGTATCTTCTCCGAAATTCTTCCTATTCACATACAAATAAAAATTATGTACGATATACAACACATATCCATCATAACATATAAGAGAGTAATAGAGTAATATTAAATAAGTTCACAACTCACATGAGTTTTTCTAGACCTTTCATCAACAAATTCACCATTAACCTTTCGTATATGAGTCTATTTGAACACCTCATCAATATGTGCAGGACGACCCAACTCCTTTTCCTGGAAAAAAAATTAATTAATAACATATCATGAAGAAATGAAAGAAAGAAAATTTTGTTATAATTTCATATTTACCATTCGAATGGCGTGTTCATGCATACTAATAGAACCACCTGTGTGTAAACTACCACCCGTCTCAGAAGATCGATTCTTCTGAGCTTGTGCACACTTTGCACGATAATCAATTGAGTTCCAGTTGTTCAACAGAGTTTTCCACACATCATCAAACATCCAATAGGGCTTTTGACCTGTCCTTCTAGCATCTTTGAACATTTCAGATAGCCTATGTGAGGCCTTTGAGTGAAAATTCTTTCGAATCCTATCCTCATCTTCAGGTCTCCAGGTGACCTTTCTCTTTGCAAATGATTTACACAAAAAAACAAATAATAATAATTGTGTCAATGAATGTAAGTAATAAAAAATAATTCATCAGCCTAAATATAAGAAAACTTACTTTAAATCGTTGAAAGAATGTCTCTTTTTCAACATCGGTCATTGAACCCCATGTCAGCCATGGCTTAGAATATTGTTGCTTAATAGTCATTGTTATAGCTTGTGATGCAACCCGACATGGATGAAACCTTCTCCAAATAATTAAATTAAATAATAATCACAATTTCCTAATACTTGCAAATAATGGGAATGATATAATTTTAACTTCATTCTTACCCTAGACCATAAGGTGATATGATAGGAAGATTAGTGCCAAGTGGATGATCCTCCTCAATGTTTGATTGTGCATCACCTTCCTGAATATGCACTTCTTGGTCTTCCCCAGCTGGTGTATGATGGACTCTAGAAGGCACTGATAATGGTGATAGTGCTGGAGACCTTGAGGGTAATGTAGGTGAGACCAAAGGTAGTGGTGATGGTACTGATGATACTGAAGGCAATGTAGCTCCTGGGGAAGGTGCTGATGCAATGACAGGTGATGGACTAGGGTTGGGTGCATCAACTGGGGATGGGGCAGAAGTGGTTGTAGGTGCAATATTGTTTGTATGGGCATGTATATTCTCAGCACCTGCAGATGAAGAAGGTATAGGTGCAGGAGCTACGGGTGGGGGAGGGACATTTACTTTAAGTATATAGCGTGGTTTTTTTCGTTTCGTTACTTTTTTCCCCTTATTGGAATGAGACATGGAGGGACATTTACATTGATGTGTATGTCTCCATCAACCAAGTTATGGATCCAATCTGGGTACAGAACATGGAAATTTTGTGCGGATGACATGTCTACATTCTTCCTTCCTCCAACCATTTCTAACAGCAACATTCCGTAACTGTAAATATTAGACTTATAGGACACATTTCCGAAGTTCCTGGAGAAAACTTCAGGTGCAATGTATCCCAAGGTTCCTCTAGCAATTGTCATGGACACCAAACTACGATTCTTGGAACACAATTTGGCTAAGCCAAAATCGAAATCTTTGCAAGTGATTTGGTTCATTTCAATGTAGTATTCCCATTTTTAGAGTGCGAGTATGACCATGTCGGAAATTAATTAACAAGAACAATTTTTTATCCTGTTGCTCAAGCTGACTTCTAATATACTTTTTGAAGTAACAATAACCCAATAAATTGTGCAAAGCAGTTTTTTATATGCTGTTTGCTCTTCAAACAGCTGAAAGGTTTGCTGCTCATTCCTCCTCACCCATACGCTCTAAATTATGTGTCGCAATAAGAAAAAAAATCACTCATAATTGGATTGAACTGATAAATTGATCTACATATATCTCATACCAATTGCGCAAAATGACTTTTTTATTCCACTGCTTAACATTATCCTGTTCCCAATTTAGCATTATTGAAGAAAAAGTTAGGTGATTGTTCTGTCATAAGATAATGAACATTGTGTTGTATATTATGTATGATGTGTATATCTTCCATTTGTTATGTATGATTGTTCTGTCATAAGTTAGGTGATTGTATACAACGTAGCCAGTTCCACAGCAACTACAAAAATGTCACTTAACAATCAGATAGTACTTGAAGGTACAATATATTTCTCCCTCTCTAAAATAGGTTCATGTAAACAGAAAGTAATTGAACTAGTTTTTGTAACTGTTGAACACACAACAGTATGATAACAAGAGCTAAGTTAAAGCATTCCATGGTACAGAACAATTAAACAGAAAAGTAAAAACCAATGCACCCCAACTGAGAAGACACATTTACAAATTAGGTCTTCAGCAGAGAGGATTTTCTATTGAGAAGCACACAAGATTCACACAAAAAATATATAACAAAATTCAAATTGTCCCGGTAAAATTTCATTGTACATGCTTAATGTTCTAACAACTAACATGGGGATTAACTGTGTTCACATATATGATGTAATATTTTTACAAACAGAATCTACTTACTCATCAATAATTAAGTCAGAATGACACAGAACTAAATGCATGGGTCAATTAATCTAAGCATAACAGGAATATGGAGGAGAGGGGCCATGGAGGCATGTTAAGTAGCATGATTTGTTCACAAGCACACATGGAAACAATTACATTCATCGGTTAAACAACCATATCCATAAAAAATATTTTATCAACTTACGGATACGCTAAAGAAATTCAAAATATCCAACAAGCCGACAAAGTTGAGTTTAGTTAAATTTGACTCCAAGCACCCACCGGAGTTGAAGGCATATCGGGGTATTCATGAGTATCCACTTCCCTTCCCTTTATTTTCTAACTTATGACCTAATCTTCCATTCTCAACCACCGAGAATATTCAACTGCGAACGAAACCGGTGGAGAAGTTTGGTTTCCATTCTTTTGAAAATATAAACAAGCAATATGCATTTACCCAAGCAACGTTTTACTATGAAAAGTTCCATCAAAATGTTCATCTTGTCCGAACCTAGGATTGATCTTCCAATCATTTTAACTTGGCCTTTTCACATTAACTTAATCATTAGCTAACTTACTACGGTGTGCGATTATAAGAATTTTTCAACAGCAGTTTGAAGCGAGATGGTTTGATGAATTAGGAAAACAGAATATCTTCATCATAACAAATTCATACCTTTTCAACATTGATGATTCTTAATCAGCAACATACTAATAGAACATTATGAAAATATTATCTTCATCATAACAAATTCATACTGAATCAGCTTACATAATGTAAGTTTTACTGCTAAAACTAATCCTAAATGGATTTTATATGGCCATAATGTAAGTTTTTTGGGGTCATGATTATGAAGCATTTGTAAGGTGGAAACACATTCTTAACTCACCCACCAAGAAACTAAGCCACAGAGACATGAACCAAGCCAATAGGACTTGGATAACACCAGTCTCAACCTCATCAAGTGAAAACCACAGATTCAAGCCAAACTAAACAGAAATAACGGTACAAAAAACCTTAATAAACCAAGATCTTATTCAACTAACAGAGCCACCAATTCAATGATTCATATGCAAATAAACTAGACCCGGGCTTAATAGTTAACTAAGCAGAACAGTTCAGACTCCAAAAAATGTGAAAGAAATAGGATTAAAGCATAATACCAGGCTTAACTCGCTGCCTCTATATCTCACATCTAGCTCATAGCGAGCTCAGTGGCACAATGGGGGTGGGCTGGAGCGAGGAGAGGCGGTGACCGCAGCCGACGTCGAGGTGACTCAAGTTCCAGTGCCGCGGGGATGCTTGCGCGACGGGGGTGTGGTGGCGTCCCGACTCGGAGGTTGATTTGTGGCTGGGTTCGCGGTGGCCGGCTATGGGCAGTGGTGCGCGGTGGTTTGGGGCGAAGGGAGAGATTCAACACAGGAGGGAAGTGGAGCATAGTGGAGACGTTAGTGGTGAGGAGTGGGGGTTGGGACGCTCGATGGTGGTGGTTGTCGTGGATGACGAGGGGCTTTGGTGGAGGTTGGATTAGGGTGAGGCCGCGACTGCGACTTGGCCTTGCGGTGGCTCGACGAAGGGGACGACGACCTCACAATGGCGGTGCATCGTGAAGATGGTGGTGGAGGCCGCGAAGATGGGGTTTCTGCGAAAAGGGGGGTCCGCGGTCGTGAGATGTGGTGGTTCCGATGAGGGTGATTGGGCGAGAATCTGGAGGCTGAAAGCTAAGATGTGGTGCGACTGCGGGGTGGTTCTGAAGCACTTGGTGGATTTGATGAAGACAAGCACTTGGTGGTTTTGATGAAGACATAGATATAGCTTAGGTTGTGGGTGTGTAGATGATTAGGTTTTTTAGTTTAAGCACTTAATCTCTTGATAGGACAATATATTACGTGATAAGCACCTTATAATATTGCATCCCATTGAAAATCATTTTTCGCATGAAAAACTAACATCTAAGTATTAAAAGATCAAACTAAGTTTTTCAATCTGTTGAAAAGGATTTTCAATCTGTTAAAATTACTTAAAAGAATAAGTGATCATACATAATCGTTTTTTTTCAATTGATTGATTCACGGAATCAACAAGTTAAAATAACTCAATGAATTTTCAATATCAAGTTTCGCATTTTCAATCTGTTGAAATATTTTTAAATCTGTTGAAACAGAAAGACATTTTTCGATCTAAGAGTTTTTTAGAAAATCAATCTGTTGAAATATTTCTCAATCTATTAAAACGGAGAGACTATTTTTTTAACTAAGTGTTTGCAGGATTTCAATCTGTTGAAATGACTTTCAATCGATTGAAACGAAGAAGCTCGTCATTTTCATTAAGTTGTTTCAATCCATTAAAAACTCAAATCAATCGATTAAATGGAGCTTTAAATGAAATCAATCGATTGAATCAATGTTTTAATCGATTGAATGGAGCTTTAAATGAAATCAATCGATTGAATCGATATTTTAATCGATTAAAAAATATTACGATCGATCATAGTTTCATTCTAATCGATCATAACTTCGGTCTGATCGATCATACTTCAGTTTTAATCGATCATAACTCGGTCTGATCGATCATACTTCAATTCTAATCGATCGAGTCTCTTCTAAACTGTTTTACTTTAAACTAATCGATCTTTTGACTCTACGAAACGGTTTTTGACAGTTGAAGCATTCTGATTTTCCGATTTACTCTATATATACAGATTTGATCTATCTTTTGAAATACACAATACAATACACTACTTGAGAAAACTTGTGAAATCAATCTGTGAATCTTTCATACGTGACTTTCTCTGCATTCAAGAATCTTTTTCATATCATAAGGTGCTTGTGATCGAATTGTGGTCATTCAAAGAGAGAAAGTGTTGTTAGAATTGGTTCTGGACAATTAGAAACTTCAAGTCCAGGTTTTTTCTTTCCATATTCTTTTGTAAAAGTTTGATTGTGCAGGTTGGATTGTAATATGCACTTGGTACAATGACTTGGATTTGGTTACTTGGGTGGTTTTCAAGATTCTGTCTTGTGGGTTTTGCAAGATAGTTCTTGGGGTAGATTGGTGAGTATCTACTGGTTGTATTTTTCACTTGGTATTAGTGGAACTTGACTGGTTTGTCAAGAACTCGGATGTAGCTCCGGATTAGAGTGAACCGAGTATAAATTTGTGTGTTAATATTCTTCTTTCATCTCTTTTAATTTTCGTCTTTAATTGTGCTTGTGTTTAAACCAAATTACCTTTGCAAAGATTGAATAAAGATAACTCATTCTTCCAAAAGAAAGTAAGTTTTGCGAAAAAGTTTTAAATTTCAATTCACCCCCCTCTTGAACTCAACCATTAATTCTTTCAATTGGTATCGAAGCTGGTTCTTGTAAGTTACTCAAGAAATCGGTCCAATGGCTGAGGGAAAGATGACTTTTTCAGAAGGAGCCTCCATAAACAGGCCTCCACTTTTTTTCGGTGTGAATTATTCTTTTCGGAAGGTTAGAATGAAAATCTTTATTGAATCTCTTGATAGAGGCATTTGGGAAACAATTGTTAATGGTCCTTACAAACCAACTCATACGGTAGATGGTAAAGTAGTTGAAAAAGATTGGGCTGAATTAACCGATGTAGAAAATAGGAGAGTCCAATATGATTATACTGCAAAAAATATTATTACCTCTGCTTTAAATCTTGATGAGTTTTTCGGGGTGTCTCGGTGTGCCTCTGCCAAAGAGATGTGGGAAATTTTAGAGGTCACACATGAAGGAACATCCGATGTGAAAAGGGCAAGAAAGCATGAGTTAATCGGGGACTATGAGTTGTTTAAAATGCGAGCAAGGAGAAACAATTGCGGATGTGCGAGAAAAGGTTCACGCACATAGTCAATCATCTAATTGGGTTAGGAAAGACTTTTGACAAAGAAGAGTTGAACATCAAAATTTTAAAGTGTTTGGACGAGAACATGGCAACCAAAGGTGACAAGCAATATCGAATCAAGAGACTTGACTGAAATGACTACCGCTTCACTTTTTGGTAAGTTGAGGGAACATGAGTTGGAAATCAATCGGTTCAAAGAACAAGAGAATGCGAGAAAAGAAAACTAGAAATATTGTTCTCAAGACAATTGAAGAAAACAGTGGATCCGAAGAAGATGAATCGAGAGAACCTGACTTTATTGGTTAAGAAATTTGGAAAATTTCTTAGAAGAAAAAACAGAATTGGCCAAGTAAAAAGGTACAATGATAAAAAGACTGAATCTGTTCAAAATAATATTACTTGTTATTCTTGTGGTAAACAGGGTCACATAAAGAGTGATTGTCCGGAAAAGACCAAGAATCGGAACAAGAAAGAATCAAGATACAAAGGGAAAAAGGCTTATATAGCCTGGCAAGACAATGATTCATCTTCCCGCTCCGAATCCGAAAGTGAGGAGGTGAACCTGTGCTTGATGGTCGGTCTGTGAATCCTCTTCATCACATGTAAGTTCAACTCCTACGAGAGAATGAAATGAATTACAGACACATTACTAAATGCTTTCAATGAAATGCATAGTGAAGCCAGAAATTTATCTCATACAAATAATCGGTTAAAAGGATTAAATAACTGGTTAGAAAATAGAGTTAAAGTTCTGGAAAATGAACTATTAGAAAGCAAAACAGATTTAGAACATCTAGATATAATCTATGCATCTGTCGATAATGTTGCTGCTAATAAGAAGTGTGAAAAGTGTATTATTTTGCAAGATAAGGTTGATTACTTGATTAAAACTTTGTCTAAATTTACTCAAGGCAAAGAGAATTTAGATGCACTTCTTGGGTCTCAAAGCTGTGTGTTTGAACATTACGGAATCGGGTACAAACCTAAGAATGGGGTAAAAACTAAAAAATATTTGAACTTCTTTTCATACGGAAAAACAACGGCATCCCCTTTCTCATCTTGTCATTACTTGCATGAAGAAAGGACATACTATAAAATTCTGTCATGCTAGAAAATATTTTGTGCCGCAAGGTAGGAAAAGATGGGTTCCAAAACATGTTAAACGGAAAAATTGACTCCTAAGGACCCAAAATACGTAAGGGTACCAAATACTTGATGTTTGATCTTTCGAGAACAGCAACAAGAGTCCCTTTGGTATCTAGACAGCGGATGCTCAAGGCACATGACAGGTGACATTTCAAAATTCCGGAAGTCTGAAATTGAAGAATGGAGGTCATGTGACTTATGGAGACAACAACGAGAGGAAGAATTCTAGGTTCGGAGATATTGGTGATGGTGAATCGGTAATCATTCACAATGTTCTTCCGGTTGAAGGTCTCAAGCACAATCGATAAGCATAAGTCGAGTTATGTGATCTTGGTCACAAAGTCATTTTCAAACCGAGAAAAGTGCCTTATCTGTGAGCCGGAATCGATACGGTAATGTTGGTAGGTAAGAGGTTAAACAATATATACATGTTAGATATCAAACAGTCTATATCATCTCAAAGTTGTCTTCTTACTAAAGAAGAAGAATCTTGGTTGTGGCATAGAAGACTTGCTCATATACATCTTAACCATCTTGACAAGCTGATTTCAAAAGAATTAGTTTACAGGTCGCCTAAGCTTCGAGATCTTGAAAGACAAAATCTGTGAAGCTTGTTTGAAAGGCAAACAAACTAGAAAATCTTTTTCAAACAAAAATATTGTTTCAACTTCTAAACCTTTGGAACTGCTTCACATGGATTTGGTTGGTCCTTCAAGGAGTAAAAGCCTAGGTGGTAATCTTTATATCATGGTAATTGTTGATGACTTTTCCAGATTTACCTGGACTATTTTTCTTAAAGCCAAATATGATTCTTACAAATCTTTCAAAAAGCTTGCCAAGGTTTTACATAATGAAAAAGGGTATTTTATTACATCAATTCAAAGTGACAATGGTGGAGAATTTGTAAATGAAAAGTTTGAATCATTTTGTGAAAAGTTTGGCATAAAACACAATTTTTCTGCTCCAAGAACTCCTCAACGAACGGTGTTGTGGAAAGAAAGAAACAGATCTATTGTAGAACTTGCTAGAACAATGTTGTGTGAAAATTCTTTACCTAAATACTTTTGGGCAGATGCAGTAAACACTTGCTTGTCATGTTTTGAATAGAGTCTTGATTAGACCCATGCTTAAGAAAACCCCATATGAACTGTACAAAGGAAGAAAACCCAACATAAACTATTTCGAGTTTTTGGATGTACATGTTTCGTTTTAAACAATGGGAAAGAAAATATTGGCAAGTTTGATGAAAAATCTGATAAAGGAATTTTTCTTGGTTACTCAACTCACGGTCATGCATATAGAGTTTATAATTTAAGATTAAAATCGAGTTGAAGAATCGAGTACATGTTGTGTTTAATGAGTCTTCTCGAGTGGTGCGGAATAGAACAACGAGTACTGCAGATGAAGAAGAATTAAGCTGATAATTCTTATCGGTTGAAACATGCCGAAACACGGATCGATGTACTTGTTGAAGAAGATGATCCATCGAGTGGACCCTGCAAAGGCTGATCCACCAACAATTGCTGAAGAACGGGAAGAAGATGTTCTGGAAGAGCTTCCTAAAGAGTGGATTGTCCCAAGAGATCTCTCTCTAGACAATGTCATCGGGCAAATTAATAAGGGAGTATCTACTAGACATTCTCTTAATCAATTACTGTAATCATATGGCATTCATTTCACAAACAGAGCCTAAGTCGGTTAAAGAAGCATTAAATGATGAATACTGGGTTAGTGCCATGCATGATGAGCTTAATCAATTTGAAAGAAATAAAGTGTGGGAATTAGTTCCTAAAATCAAAGATATCAATGTAATTGGTACTAAGTGGGTATTCAAAAACAAGCTAGATGAACACGGCATTATTACTAGAAATAAAGCTAGATTGGTAGCCAAAGGGTATAACCAACAAGAGGGTATTGATTTTGATGAAACCTTTGCACCTGTAGCTAGACTTGAAGTCTGTTAGATTGTTATTAGCTTATGCCTGTTTAAGTGGTTTCAGATTACTACGAGATGGATGTAAAGAGTGCCTTTACGAATGGACTCATCAATGAAGAAGTATATGTTTCTCAACCTCCTGGGTTTGAAGATCACAAGCATCCCGACCATGTCTACAAATTGAAAAAGGCCCTTTATGGTTTAAAGCAAGCACCTAGACAATGGTATGAGAGGTTAAGTAACTTCCTAATTGATCAAGGGTACAAGCGAGGTGAGGTTGATAAAACTCTGTTCATTAAGAAATCTGAAGCCGACATTATTACGGTGCAGGTGTATGTGGATGATATCATTTTCGGTTCCACTAATAATGTCATGTGTAATAAGTTTGTAAAAGAAATGCAAAGTGAATTTGAAATGTCTATCATGGGAGAATTGAATTTTTTCTTGGTCTCCAGGTTAAACAATTAAGAAATGGCATTTTTCTTAGTCAATCTAAATACTGCAATGAATTGTTAAAGAAATTTGATATGCAAAACCGCAAGGTGTCCTCTACACCCATGTCTACTAACTGTTGTCTAGACTTAGATGAAAAAGGAAAACCTGTTGATCAAACTAAATATAGAGGTTTGATTGGTTCACTACTATATCTAACTGCTAGTAGACCTGACATTATGTTTAGTGTGTGTCTTTGTGCAAGATCTCAGGCAAATCCAAAGGAATCTCATCTTACCGCTGCCAAAAGGATTCTGAAATACCTTAAGGGAACAGTTAATGTTGGACTATGGTATCCTGATGGTGCATCCCTTAAACTTGTTGGATTTTCTGATTCTGACTTTGCAGGATGTAGATTGGACAGAAAAAGTACCTCTGGTACTTGTCATTTACTGGGGAGCAGTCTTATATCATGGCATAGCAAAAAGCAAGCGTGTGTTGCCCTGTCAACTGCAGAAGCTGAATACATTGCAGCTGGGAGCTGTTGTGCTCAAAGCATCTACCTTAAGCAACAACTAACAGATTATGGAGTTACTCTAACACAAGGTACCTCTGGTTTGTGACAATACTAGTGCAATAAACTTAACTAAAAATCCTATTCAACACTCTAGAACTAAGCATATTGAAATTAGACATCACTTTATTAGAGAACACATATCTAGGGGTGACTGTGAGATTTTATTCATTGAATCGGAAAAACAGTTAGCTGATTTATTCACTAAACCACTTCCTAGAGACAGACTTAATATGCTTAGGACTGAATTAGGAATTCTAGATATATCTAGTATTGCATAACTGTTTTGTTACAGTAACTGTATGCTTTTTAACAAGCTGATAATAAGTTCAATCGATTAATAATTGCATGAATAACTTGATATTATTTGTTTTAATCGATTGAAATTGCAAAATAATCTGTTGATTTCCTGATTCTTACTCTCGGTATTGATATGTTATTAGTTCAATCGATTAGATAAACTTTTAATCGATTTATTTCATTAATCTTGTAGCTCTGCACACCTTCTTTTATAAATCAATCGATTAAATCTTCGATTCAATCGATTGAATTCACTAATGGTACTCTGAATAATTTTATTTTACAAAATAATCGATTTAATTTTTGATTCAATCGGTTTATTTCACTTATAAGTATCTATGATTACAAAATCAGTTGGTTTCACGAAATATCCATTGATTATTTTTCTTCTAGGGCTAGTTGTATGTACTTTGTCTCTAAACAATTTCTGCAGAGTGGATTGAATGCATTTACAACAAGATAAACTTCAACTACTCTCTTAAATATCAAAGATATCCAATAAAAGTTGATTGACTCGATTGGATATCGGATGAGAGGGTAATTAAAGTGTACAGTAGCAATTCTCTCTCTTCTTTATCATCACTCGCACGTAAACAATAAATCGAGTAAAGACAAAAATTTTTGAAGCCGATAAAGATTGTGTATTCTCATTCCTACAGTATTATTTTCTTCTTTGAACTTTCTCTTTTCTCGGTTCTTCTCTGTTCTGCTCATCCCAAAAATCAAATATGTTCAAGCGCACAAAGTCTGGTAGGAAGAAGTCCAGCAGAGGCGAATCCTCTACTGCAAGGCAAGAACAGAATGTTGGAGGAAGGATTGAAACTTGGTTCAATGGGGACCAAGAGAAAATGGATTTGTTTATCCATGAATTGAGCAGGAAGCAAGTCAACATTCCAAAGATGTTAAAGTTCTCCTGGTTTGATGCTGAAGGATTCAGAGGCATTCGAAAACTACTACAACACCAAAAGCTTCGGACGTTTCGGAGTTGAATGGTAGGATTTACCCCGACTTAATTAAAGTCTTCTTCACTAACTTGTCCTTTGAAGGTTCCACTCTAATAACTCAAGTAAAAGGAGTAGACATTGAGATAACACCTAATGTCCGGAAGGAAGTTGCTTGGAATAAAAGATGTAGGTGTGAAAGTCACCAAAGGGTGTACTTCGGATGTTGAAGAATTTAATAAAGTTCAGTATTTCCGCTCTTGCTTGAAGAATAGGCATGATTCTGTAAGTTCATTCAACACTGCGAAGCTGAAACTGGAAGAAAGGATTCTCGCTTTCATCGTTTCCTGGCAGCTTACACCCAGGGGGAGCAATCATGCGGTACTAAATGAAGGAGATTTAGTTCGATGTACTGCATTCATCACGAATACGTGTGAACTGGGTCTTTGTCATCAAGGATCACATGATCAAAGCCAAGAGACTTAGTGACTTCGGGTATCCCTATGCTATTCTGATTTCTAAATTTTTAACACATTTTGGTGTCGATGTTGAAGGAGAACTTGTTGAAACCGTCCGATCAACAAATGAAATAAATAACTCTGTGCTTCACAAAATGGGATTCATTAAAGTTGATGGTGAATGGATCTCGAAAGAAGATCTTGGGAGAAGTGAAGAAAGTGAAGAAGAAGAGCAAGAGGAAGAGATCAACACCGATATTCCTGGAACTTCGCGAGCACGTCCTTCGATCCAATGGAAGAAGAAGTAAACCCAATGGAGATGATTCCATACAATCCACCGCCTCGACCGTGGCACGCCTCTCGTCTCGGTTCGAAAGAACAATGTTACATCAAATGAGCGAACCGCAAGCCGACCAAAGGAGGCATATGGAGATGACTCGCTGCTCCGAGGGCTCGGCAGCATTATTTGGATGAAAATTTCATTGCAAGGTTCCAAGCATATTGATAATCAACTAGAAGACATTTACAACGGGATTGTGGAACCGCAATTCAACCAAGGCCCCGGGGACGAATGAAGATTTTCTATGTTTCTGTTATTCTGTTCTCTTTTCTTAGTTTTTAATGTTCTGTTTTATATTCGGGGTATCCATGTGGCCCCATTGGACTGTAACTAAAACATTCTATTTGATGCGATCAAATAGGGGGAGAAGTATTTTGCGTCTGCTTGAAAGCTGTCACTACACACACACCACAAAATATATGTCTCTGGTCTGTTATTTTTTTATGCAGGTGCAGTGGTTATTTGTCTCCATCAAATAGGGGGAGATTGAAGCACTTGGTGGATTTGATGAAGACAAGCACTTGGTGGTTTTGATGAAGACATAGATATAGCTTAGGTTGTGGGTGTGTAGATGATTAGGTTTTTTAGTTTAAGCACTTAATCTCTTGATAGGACAATATATTCTGTGATAAGCACCTTATAATATTGCATCCCATTGAAAATCATTTTTCTGCATGAAAAACTAACATCTAAGTATTAAAAGATCAAACTAAGTTTTTCAATCTGTTGAAAAGGATTTTCAATCTGTTAAAATTACTTAAAAGAATAAGTGATCATACATAATCGTTTTTTTTCAATTGATTGATTCACGGAATCAACAAGTTAAAATAACTCAATGAATTTTCAATATCAAGTTTCGCATTTTCAATCTGTTGAAATATTTTTAAATCTGTTGAAACAGAAAGACCTTTTTCAGTCTAAGAGTTTTTTAGAAAATCAATCTGTTGAAATATTTCTCAATCTATTAAAACAGAGAGACTATTTTTTTAACTAAGTGTTTGCAGGATTTCAATCTGTTGAAATGACTTTCAATCGATTGAAACAGAAGAGCTGTCATTTTCATTAAGTTGTTTCAATCCATTAAAAACTCGAATCAATCGATTAAATGGAGCTTTAAATGAAATCAATCGATTGAATCGATGTTTTAATCGATTGAATGGAGCTTTAAATGAAATCAATCGATTGAATCGATATTTTAATCGATTAAAACAATATTCTGATCGATCATAGTTTCATTCTAATCGATCATAACTCGGTCTGATCGATCATACTTCAGTTTTAATCGATCATAACTCGGTCTGATCGATCATACTTCAGTTCTAATCGATCAGAGTCTCTTCTAAACTGTTTTACTTTAAACTAATCGATCTTTTGACTCTCTGAAACAGTTTTTGACAGTTGAAGCATTCTGATTTTCTGATTTACTCTATATATACAGATTTGATCTATCTTTTGAAATACACAATACAATACACTACTTGAGAAAACTTGTGAAATCAATCTGTGAATCTTTCATACGTGACTTTCTCTGCATTCAAGAATCTTTTTCATATCATAAGGTGCTGTGATCAGAATTGTGGTCATTCAAAGAGAGAAAGTGCTGTTAGAATTGGTTCTGGACAATTAGAAACTTCAAGTCCAGGTTTTTTCTTTCCATATTCTTTTGTAAAAGTTTGATTGTGCAGGTTGGATTGTAATCTGCACTTGGTACAGTAACTGGATTTGGTTACTGGGTGGTTTTCAAGATTCTGTCTTGTGGGTTTTGCAAGATAGTTCTTGGGGTAGATTGGTGAGTATCTACTGGTTGTATTTTTCACTTGGTATTAGTGGAACTTGACTGGTTTGTCAAGAACTGGATGTAGCTCTGGATTAGAGTGAACCAGTATAAATTTGTGTGTTAATATTCTTCTTTCATCTCTTTTAATTTCTGTCTTTAATTGTGCTGTGTTTAAACCAAATTACCTTTGCAAAGATTGAATAAAGATAACTCATTCTTCCAAAAGAAAGTAAGTTTTGCGAAAAAGTTTTAAAGTTCAATTCACCCCCCCTCTTGAACTCAACCATTAATTCTTTCAGGTTCTGCATTGGTGAGAAGCTTTGGTGAGTGAAGGTGGAATTAGGGCACGGGTATGGTTGTGGTGGTGACGGGGAAGAAGCCTGGTGGTGACGGGTATATGGGTTCAAATAAGGATACCGTGTGGGGTGCTCGAGAGTGGGGAGGCTGCAGCTAGGGTTCTGGTGAAGGAGGTGGGTGGCGGGTTATAGAGGAGGTTAGTGAAATTGAGGGAGACGAAGGAAGGAGTTAGGGAGCTTGAGTGAGGCGCGGAGGAAGTGTAGCGAGGGTTTTTTCTTTTTTTCTTTTTTTTTTATTTAACATCCGTAGGTAAATGAGTAGGTAAAGTAGTAAAAAAACATTACCTACCTCCTACATCCGTAGGTAATGCATAATCATCCCGTCCGTAGGTAAATTTCGTAGGTAATAGATAATTTATATACGAACATACTTTTGTAGGTAAAATCCGTAGGTAATGTAAAATTTACCTACGGATTTTTACCCGTAGGTAATATTCCGTAGGTAATAGGCTTTTTTCTTGTAGTGGTTTAAGCAAACGTTTTCAAAAGTGCGTCAAAGTAATCAAACTGCGCCATTGACCAAAATAAAAGTCAAACCACTCATCACCACTGATTGACTAGAAACACAAAATAAAGTTTTACCTCATCATGAGTAAAGTCGTGTTTCGCCAATGTTGTGCAAAAAGAAAACAAAAATCAAAAGAAGTCCATAGAAGCTAAAGGCCAAAAAAAGCTAGGGTAAACACGCTAGGAAACCTGAACAACCATAAAGGGTATCCTAGGCAAAAATTAGGGTTACAAAATAAAGTCCGCTAGGTTTCCAAAGAAAGAAAAAAGAAACCTAGACGAAAGTTAGGACAAAACAAAACACAACATCCTAAGCTGAAAACCCAAAGGGCAGACTAGGGAAGTCAATCAGTCATAGCAAGCGCCATAGAATAAGACGTCACTCCATAAACAAAACGTTTGTCTAAACTAGCCTAAACACTCTAACCAACCTTGGCTAGCCGTGCTTACAAAAACCTTTTTTGTCAAAACAAAACAATTCTAAAACACAAGCCTTTGAATTAAATATCCTCTTCCTTCTTTTCTCTTGACCCTTACCACTACGACATTCTAGTGATTAGTAGGGAAATGTGGAGATAGTAATCAATAGGAGGATCGACATCCCCAAGGAAAGGGAGGGGTGCACTAACATGGCAAGTCGCTCTACAATTAACACAATCATTCTTCGGTCATGAAAAAATCAAGACGGCGAAATCGGTACAGCCTATCCCTGTCGACGAAAGCACATAACGTCAAAAGCTCATCAAAAGTAAAAGCACATTGGTTAATCCTTTTGAAAATTTAATTGAAATAGTATTATAGGATGCATATCGCCAACATTACATGCATATGATAGGCTCCTATCTCTCAAAAAAAGAAGAGAAAGAAAAAAATGAGAATAAAAAGAATAATGCCTGCTAGGAGATTCTTAGGCAAAAGTTAGGGTAGCCCGCTAGATCGAAAATCCGCAAACGGCGGTCTAGGCAAAAGTTAGGGCATTCATAAAAAAGGAAAAAGCCCGCTAAGATATCCTAGGCAAGAATTAAGGCAGCCCGCTAGACCGAAAACCCCAAAAGGGCGGTCTAGGCAAAAGATAGGGCTAAACCAAAAAATGAATAAAAGAGAGGGGCCCTTCATCATAATCACAAAAAGTCCAACAGGAGAATGCCAGTCACTTTTCCAGATGCATCAATCAAAAAGAATAGATTGCATTTAGGGCATCCACACACAAATAGTCGCACAAAACGACTTTGTCAATGTCAAAAATGAAAGAAATAAAAATTACTTCAGACAAATAAAAAAAAAGCATTCATGCATATAAGGAGACTAGCTCCATGTTTGTGATTGAAAACAGGATCACTGAGACTGAGTCTCCAAATAATGCCCTCAAGAAAATGGAGCAAGTTGTTAATCAAGTGACTCAGCATAATAAGAACGTCTGAAAATCAAGAGCTCTAGCTACCATCCTTCTACCCAGAAAAGAAGGCACAAGAAAGTAATAAGTCTTCACATAGTGCTCTCCCTCAAGAAAGAAGAGCGAGTTGTCATAAGAAGCTTCCAGAAGCCAAAGCTCCAATCATCACCCAATAAAAGAGGGCACAATCATCAGACATCATAAAAGAAAAGCCGACGGAAAGGCTTAGTCATCCCCAAGAGGATCCTTGCCTACTCCGAAGGCAAAACAAAAACACTCCTCACGGCTCAGCATTACCACTACATGAGTCATCGAGCACACTCATCCAAAGCCTCCTCCACACTCCCCAATGGAGAATAAAGGCTTCAAGAGCACATCATCATCAACAGTAAAAAGAGTCCAAACCATCAAGGGCTCAACAAAAAAAAGAGGGAAAAAAAGAAGAAAACTCTTGCATCCCCAGAGGATGTCCAAAAGAAAAGGCAACAACAAAGAAGGCCGAATAAAAAATCCTCAAGTGGATCTTCAAAAAATTCTACAAAAAGGAACAAGAAATTCCCATCAAATAAGAGCTTCACAAGTATAGCTCACATCAACATCAATCAAGGAGCCAAGACTCCATTCCTAGAAAAGAAAAATCAGATCCCCAGGAAGTCAACTAATTCCCTGGTGGATCACTAAAGAAATAAAACGTCATCCCTAGTGGACCCCCCCAAAAGAAGGGAAAAAGCCAGCGTAATAAAAAGAGACTAAAAAGTAAAAGGCTTACGCATTATCCCCATAAAAAAGCCAAATTTTAAAATCGCGATAAAAAAGAGATAAATCGCGAAAAAAAGGCGAAATCAAAACCATTACAGCAGAATAAAGAGCTTCAAGGAAAATAGCTCTAACCTTCTACACCAATAAACAAAGGTACACCAGAAAAAGCCAACGGAAAGGCTTGATTATCCCCAGCGGAATAAGAGCATAGGCTAACCCAGCTCAAAACAACAGCATCCAACAAGGAGTCAAAAACTCCATTTCTCCCTCAGGGGGCAAATCAAAATTAGATCCCCGGGAAGGAAACCAATTCCCCGGTGGATCAATCAAAAAGAAAGATCATCTCAGTGAGCCTACTGCAAAGGCAAAACTTCAAAGTTCAGAATGTCATATGCCTACGCATAGGCAAGACTTGCCAAGCAAGAGCCAGCATCCCCATAAGGGAATATCAGCCTAAGTCAGAGGCAAAACAAATGCAGCCAAAAGTCTTCACTTCCGATGAAGCATCTGCCTACTCAGAGGCATTACCAGAAACTCAATGGATATCCGCCTACTCAAGAGGCGTCACCAAGATCAACAAATCCCCAGAGGATTCCTACCTACATAAGAGACACTCATCAAAAATTCCCGACAACCAGCAAAGTCGGATGACCACTACCAAAAGATCAAAAACAAAGAATCCCTAGCAATCAACAAGCTGGATGAACACCCACAAAAATCCCCGGTGCAAACCGGACGACAATTCTCAAGAAAAGACAAACAAAGACAAAGAAAGAACACCTCAAACGCTCGGCGTATGGGCCACCTGAACAGTAAGCCGCCACTACAACCAGTCCTACGCAGCGGACTGTACCAGCCTGATAGGGGGTTTATACCTATCAACCTGCGCACGCGTTGCGCCTGATCTGCGCTCGAGCCGGATCACTAAGTCGCACTACCAGCCTGATGGGGGGTTCATACCCATCCAGTCCCACACAACGGACTACGACTACCAGCCTGATGGGGGGTTCATACCCATCCAGTCCCACACAACGGATTGTAACTACCAGCCTGATGGGGGGTTTATACCCATCAACCGAAGGATCGGCTACCGTTAGAAGGAGTATCCTGAGGTTTTACCACGTGTTAACCAAAGGGATCGGCTACGTCAGAAGTAGTATCCTGGAAGAGCACGAGCACCAAGTTTTCCCAGAAGACCAACCGCCGCAAGACGAAACATCCGAAGGGTAGCCGGGCAAGAGGGTCAACTCCTTTACCTTCCTGTCAATCTGTCTGGCACAATAGGCCAATAGCCGACTAGTCAGGTAAAGGGGGGGCAGCTGTAGACCCCAAATCTTGCCCGACCTCCAAATAAAGAGTAGAAGACCTCCTATTCGAAGATGGACGAAGCCTAACAAGCCACTAGGAGAGACTATTAGGCCCCATACTAGGCTAGGAGGGATTTTTTGGACAAAAAATAAGTTTTCTCGCCTTTTTGGGACGAGACCGCCGTCTTGCCTCACGCAAATGGTGAGACCGCCGTCTCGTTTGGCGAGACGGCGGTCTCGCCACCTGCGAATGACGAGACGATGGTCTCGTTTGACGAGATGGCGGTCTCGACCCTGTCAGACGAGAACGGCGGTCTCGCCACTGTCAGGCGCGAAAACCTATAAATAAGGGCTCCCTCCCCCCATTTCCACACACCACACAGCTTTTGCTCTCCCTTCTCTCTAAAAAACCTCTCTCTAGAATCCCTCCGACGCATTTCCGGAGTTTCTGAGTGCCTTTGTGAGTGTTTTTCAGCGTCTAGAAAAGTTTCCAGCGCTGTGTAGAGTGAAGGGCTGCCACAAAGCACCCTCCTTTTTTAAAGAAATAAAAAAAAAGCTTGCTTCGGAGGTTTAAATTCTCCCTCTCTACTTTTACCGCTTTAATTTTAAATTATGCGATAGATATTAGGGCCATGTAGTCATAAATTTAAATTTCGCAAAATAAAAGGGCAAAAGCGTGTTTTTCCGGTTTATTTATTAACAAAATAGCTGGCCTGTCATAGGGAACCCGAAAGGGGCGTCGTAAAGGAACTAACACTTCCTTTACACGTAACTAACTCCCTTACCCAACTCTGGTTCTAATGACCAAATTTGGTTTTTCGAAAACCAACGCCTTTTAAACTCCTTTTCCGATGTTTCCAGTAAAAACATCGGTGGCGACTCCACAGAACCCTTCAAAATTAGTCCTTGGGTTAGCCCAGTTATCGGACAACCCAAGGACGACCTTTCGAAAACCTCGCCCCTAGGTTAGCCCGGTTATCGGACAACCTAAAGGCATTGTAACCACCCATAAAAAACGTGAAAATCAAGAGGGTCGAAACCATCGCGTCGCTCCGACCGCCCTCGTTTTGACGGCGGCGACAATCCATCTTCAAAAAGGAGGTCTTCTGGTCTTTATTATGAGGCGGGCAAGATTTGGGGTCTACACTGTGTAAACGTAAATAGAGTAAGGATAGAGTCTTACACATAAGATTTATACTGGTTCGGATCAAAAGACCCTACGTCCAGTTGCTAATCACTCAAACAGAGGATTAACACTGTCACTATAATCAAGTTTTTACAAATAGATAATAATGGAAAAGATAGAGTAACGAAAACACCTCTCTTGAGTCACACAAGAGATGAAGAATAACTTTCCCTAGATGTCGCCACCGTCAAAAAGAGGCGTTCAGAGCAACGCGATGGTTCCGACTTTCCAATTTTCGCGTTTTTATGGGTGATGTTACAATGCCTTTAGGTTGTCCGATAACTGGGCTGGACCTAGGGGCGAGGTTTTCGAAAAGGTGTTCTTGGATTGTACGATAACTGGGCTAACCCAAGAACTAATTTGAAGGGGTTCTTATGGAGTCGTCACCGATGTTTTTATCGGAAACATCGAAAAAGGGGTAAAATGGCATTGGTTTTCGAAAATCAACTTTGGTCGTTAAAACCAGAGTTTATGTAAGGGAGTTAGTTACGTGTAAGAGAAGTGTTAGTTCCCTTACGACGCCCCTTTCGGGTTCCCTATGATAGGCCAGCTATTTTACAAATAATCTTTTGAAAAGACGTTTTTATCCTTTTACTTACGGAATTAAAATAACGACTACATGGCCCTAATGTCTAGCATGCAATTTAATCATAAAAATAAAGATAGTAAGAGAAAGAGAGAGAGTGAAGAAACCTCCGAAGCAAGCTCTTTAATTAATATTCTAAAAAGTAGGGTGCGTTTTGGCAGCCCCTCGCTCTTAAGAAGTCGGAAAACTCTCGGAAACGCTATAAAAAGCTCTTAAAAACTCTCAAAAACTCCAGAAATGCTTCGGAGGGATTCTAGGAAGAGAATTTGAAGAAATTGTAGAAGGGAAAGTGGAAGAACTGAGTGAAATGAGGGGGGAGCTCTCACTATTTATAGGGATTCGCACCTGTCAGGTCGAGACGGCCGTCTCGTCTGACAAGGTCGAGACGGCCGTCTCGCCATTTAGGACGACGGTCTCGACTTGCAAAAGTGGCGAGACAGTGGTATCGACTTTCCCAGAGACGAGAGGGCCTTCTCGCCAAACGAGAGGGGGTCTTGCCAATCGAAAGTGGTGAGACAGCCGTCTCGCTAAATGAGACGGTGGTCTCGACTTGCAGCCATGGCGAGACGGTGGTCCTGAAAAGCGAGACGGCGGTCTCGACCCCTAAAGGCAAAAATCCTTATTTTAATGCAGAAAATCCTTCCTATCCTATTATGGGGCCTAATAGTCTCTCCTAGTGGCTTCTTAGGCTTCTTCCATCTTCGAATAAGAGGTCTTCTGGTCTTTATTATCAGGCGGGGCAAGATTTGGGGTCTACAGCTGCCCCCCTTTATCCGACTAGTCGATTGCTGGCTTGTCGTGCCGAGTAGATCGACTGGAGGGTAAAAGAGTTGACCCTCTTGCCCGGTCACCCTTCGGATGTTCCGCTTTTGCGGCGGTTGATCTTCTGGGGAAAAGTGTGTTGTGCACCTCCAGGATGCTCCTTCTGATGGTAGCTGATCCCTTCGGTTGATGAGTATGAACCCCCATTTGGTTTGACGAGTATGAACCCCCACCTGGTAAGCCCCCTTTTGTAAGGCCCAATGAGTACACACCCCCATCTGGTGTTTGATGAGTATGAACCCCCGTCTGGTAAGCCCCCTTTTGTAAGGCTTGATGAGTACACACCCCCATCTGGTGAAGTGCCTCCGAATGCTCCTTCTTGCGATAGCTGACCTTTGGCTGTGGTGGCGGCTTACTTCTCTAGCTCATGCGCCGAGTGTTGAGATGCGTTCTCTTGTCTTTTGTTTTTTCTGAGAGTGGTCGTCCAGTCTGTGCCGAGGACTTTGTTGGTGTTCATCCAGCTTGTTAGTTGCTAGGGATTCTTCTGATTTTTCTAGTGATCATCCGGCTTAGTGGCTGTCGGGTAGTCTTGTTTGTTGTTGTTCAAGGTGATTGACTTGTTTTAATCCTGCCTTTTTCTGCGGTTTATCTCTTTTTTCTCGCGATTTTGGATTTTTGCTTTTTTGAGCGTAAGTCTTTTTATTTTTAATTTCTTTTCGCTACGCTGACTTTTTTTGAAAGGGAGGGCAAACATGGACAAAATAAAATTTTATTTATGATAAAATTTTATTACAGCAATTATTTTTAAGCACTATCCCTAAGACGATGGACTTGAGTCTGGAGATGATCCGTAAGAGGGGAATTGCCGGTACATGTGCCATCAGAACTCTGCCTGGTCTTGAACTTCGTTGAGGTATTCTTGTCGGAATGTTGCCAGGTCTTGCCTTATTCCCTCTTGGTACTGGCCGAATGTCTCCAATCTCGTGTTGAAGGCATCCTGCCTTAAGGACATCTGTTCTTGTCTCATGGACATTTGGTCGACTTGCTGGCACAAGTCATAGATGTTGCGGTTGATGCCAGCAAAGTCGTCCGTGTACTGCTATTGTTGTTGTTGTTGTTGCTGCTGTTGTTGTTGGAACTCCAGGGGTTTCGGGAGATATTGCATTGCTACAATGTCCCAGAGATCCAAAGTTATGTCCAGCGAGGGGTGGAGGATCAATTGGGACCCTTGGCGTAGCAGCATCCCCATGCTGACCAGGACAGACCCGTTGATAGTCTCGGGTCGGAGGCTGGAGGCCAGTTCTTCCCTGCCGCTGCACCCCCATTTTTCTGCCAGCGGGGTGATGAGGGGAGCCATGAGGATGACTCCCACGGGCCGGCTCCCGAAGTCCTTGAGGGCCTTCAGGAAGAAATAGCCAAGGTTGCACTGGCGCCTCTTGTTAGAATCGCGCAGCGGAATGTTCGCGTGGTCGGACAAAAACCAAGAGGGGGGGTGAATTGGTTTCTTAATAAAAATTAGGTTTTCAAAATTTTCCCTAAATTTTACCGATTAAAAACTGTGTAAATGAAAATAGAGAAGAGAAGAGAATCTTACACAGGAGATTTATACTGGTTCGGATCAAAAGACCCTACGTCCAGTTGCTAATCACTCAAACAGAGGATTAACGTTGTCACTATAAACAAAGTTATTACAAACAAGTTACAATGGAAGAGATAAAGTAAAGATAACACCTCTCTTGAAACCCACAAGAGATGAAGAACAACTTTCCCTAGAGACGGCACAACACACAATCCACTAAGAACTCCACTTAGTGATTCTTATCGCTTCTAGCCCACACCAGGTTCCAAAAGCCCCTTTTTCTTGCAACAAACAGTTCTCTGGCATTACAGCACTTAACTTTTGTATGAAAAAGGTTGTTCTTATTTTCTGAGTGCCATAGAAGAGTTTAAGTAGAGAAATTAGGGTTTAGGAATTGGGGATTTCGAAACTAGGGTTCTTGGAAATAGGGTTTTTGAAAATAGGTTTGATTTGAAGTTAAAAATCAAAATCTGACTGAAATAATCGATTAAAAGAAGTATTAATCGATGTCGCTGCCGTCAAAAAGAGAGGCGGTCGGAGCGACGCGATGGTTTTTTTGACCCTTTTGTTTTTCGCGTTTTTTATAGGTGGTTACAACGCCTTTAGGCTGTCCGAAAACCAGGCTTAACCTAGGGGCGAGGTTTTCGAAAGGTGTCCTTGGGTTGTCCGATAACCGGGCTAACACAAGGACTTGTTTTTGGGTTCTGTGGAGTCGCCACCGACGTTTTTACCAGAAACATCGGAAAAGGTTTTTAAAAGGCGTTGGTTTTCGAAAACCAACTTTGGTCATTAGAACCAGAGTTGGGTAAGGGAGTTAGTTACGTGGTAAAGGAAATATTAGTTCCTTTACTACGCCCCTTTCGGGTTCCCTATGATAGGCCAGCTTTTTATGTTAATAAATAAACCGAAAAATACTCTTTTGCCCTTTTTATTGTGCGGAATTTGAAGTTACGACTACATGGCCCTAATCTATTGCATAATTTAAATTAAAGCAATAAAAGTAGAGAGGGAGAAATTAAACCTCCGAAGCAAGCTTTGTTTTTATATTTCTTTGAAAAGAGGGTGCTTTTTGGCAGCCCTTCACTCTACAAGATGTCTGAAATTCTTCTAAACGCCAAAAAATGCTCTCAAAGACACTCAGAAACTCCGGAAATGCGTCGGAGGGATTCTAGAGAGAAGTTTTAGAGAGAAGGCAGAGCTAGAAGCTTGTGGTGTGTGGAAATGAGGGGGGGAGAGCCCCTATTTATAGGTTTTCGCGCCTGGCAGTGGCGAGACCGCCGTTCTCGTCTGACAGGGTCGAGACCGCCGTCTCGCCCAACGAGACCACCGTCTCGTCCTGCGCGGATGGCGAGACCGCCGTCTCGCCAAACGAGACCGCCGTCTCGCCATTCACAGGTGGCGAGACCGCCGTCTCGCCATTCGCAGGTGGCGAGACCGCCGTCTCATCAAACGAGACGGCGGTCTCGTCACTTGCCTGAGGCGAGACGGCGGTCTCGTCCCAAAGAGGCGAGGAAACTTATTTTCGTACGAAAAATCCTTCCTATCCTAGTATGGGGGCCTAATAGTCTCTCCTAGTGGCTTTTTAGGCTTCATCCATCTTCGAAAAGGAGGTCTTCTGGTCTTTATTTGGAGGCCGGGCAAGTTTGGGGTCTACAATTGATTAAAACAGAGCCAAATATCAACAGAACCCAAACCTCTCTGTTTCAATCGATTAAAAGGTGATTTAATCGATTAAACCGCCTAATAATCGATTAAAATTTGGTTTAATCGATTAAACTAGTGAGTTGTTACAGAAAATGATTTTTCTCACTGTTTTAATCGATTATTTCCCTATTTAATCGATTAAAGCCGAGCTTGGATGATAAATATGAGCTTTTTGAAGCTTCTAAGGTGCAGACTATGTACCGGCTATCTTAAACTCTAATATTACAGACTCAATCTAATTGAAACAGAGTTATTACAATACAAAACAAGTCTTCAACACTCTAAGTCTTTGTGTTCTTGAATCATCATCAAAATCAACAATCTTCATGTCCATCAAGTGCAACATCAAGTCCTTGAATGTTCAACAATCTCCCCTTTTTTATGATGATCAAAATTATCTTTTAAAGCCTTGTAATAACCTGTTTTATCTGTCATACTAACAAACACATTAAACATACCGGAGAATATTTAAATGCAATTCATAAGAGGCTTTAACTATTTCTCCCCTATTTTGATTATAATAAAAAATAACTCTGCAATAACAATCATAAGAGCTCCCCCTCAAAATATGCATAATTTAGAGATAACTCGCCCTCAATCAAAGCATTAAAGAAACATCATATTTTATTGCAGAAACAATCATTCATTACAACAACAAGAGAGAATAACAAAATAATCAACAAAATTTAAAATTCTTCACTATCATCATCATTAAAGTGTGCATGAAATCTATTTTCTAAACGACACACTTTATCATCTACATCAGATATACGGCGAATTATTTCTTCATGTCGTACTTCGGAAAGAGTGAAGAATGATTGCATCCTCCGATTCATGTCGGATAACATGTCTTCCATGGATTGTCGGGTTTCATGATGAGTAGAGGAAGTTCCAACACTTTGGATTTGGTCGAGGGAAACTCAGCAGTTGGAGGCATATCTTCATCGAGAATCTTCATTAGCATCACCTTGATTAGGAATGTCATCTTTGTGAACATAAATATCATTGAATCGCACCATTTGGAGTTGAATCAATGTCTTGTCCAGACATGCGGTTCAAGTTATTTGTTCTAACTTCTTGTTCACCTTCAACATTCACTCCTTTATATTCAAGAATACGAGAGACAAGTAAGGCATATGGAATTTTGAATGTGGGATGACGTTTTGCTTTTAACATGGTCATTGTGACAAGAACGCCCCAATCTAACGGCTCATTATTCATTATGGCATGAATAATACGAAGATCAATGGAAGAACATTGGGCATGATTTGTAGCCCGAGGACATAGAATCCAAACAATTAGATGCGAGAATCATGCGTTCTTCCTTCTTTAAAGGTCCAAGCATGAAGGAGACGCCCAATCTCCATGGAGGGATTTCGCAGAAAAGAACGGTAAGCTAAGAACCTGTCAAAATCATCTAGCTCACCATAAATGTTAATAGCATCTTCTCTAATTGGAAAGTGAGCGACGTTTTCCCAAATATCATCGTTAAGAATAATGGTGACACCCTTTACTCTAGAAGTAGCAATTTGATCTCTAAATTTAAACCTAGAGTAGAATACCCTAACAAGGTCGGGATAATACGTACCTTGCATTTGGATGAAGGGAAGAACTCCTTGAATTTCAAGAAGGTTTGGAAAATTGAATCCCCTATTGATGAATTGCTCACCAATAAGAAACTTGGGAGAAATAATAGCATGTTCCTTCCAGGTAGGTCAGAAATTCTTGTTGGCCATCTCGTATCGGAAATCCATCCTTCTACGAGAATTAGGACGGGGTCGAGATGAGGGTGCAAATCTTCTTCTAGTAGGGATCTTAGCATGAGAAGATGAGGCCATTGAAAGATTAGAGGAATAACAAGAAGATTTAGAAAGCTAAGTGTAGTGAGAAGAGGGCAATTTAGCTAGAATAAGGCAAGAAAGCTTGATTTCAAGAGATAGAAGTGAGTAGAAGTGAAATGAAGGTCCCTATTTATAACCAAGCATCTCCAACGTTCATATGGAAGGGAATAATGGTTAAAATATCAGTTGGCAACGGCTAGGAAGCAAACTTGGTCGGATTTAATCGATTAAAATTCAAATTAATCGATTAAATCACTTCCAGACCCGTTTAATCGATTATTTTGGGCTGTTAATCGATTATTACTGGTTTTAATCGATTAATGGACGAAATAATCGATTATTCTAGAGAGGAATGCCCTATTTTAAGTGTTTTGGATGAAAATAATCGATTATTACTCCAATTAATCGATTATTCCAGAGAGGAATGCCCTATTTTGAGTGTTTTAACACATGATAACCTATGAAAATCCTACAAAATGAATTATAACATTACAACCATCCAAAAACAGTCAAATTAAGCAGAATTTAAGCTATTTCTAATATCCCTAAGTCTCTTCTAAGATCATAGAATCTATCCTTGGGTAGAGGCTTAGTAAAAATATCTGCTAATTGATTCTTTGTATCAACGTACTCTATTTTATAGTTTCCTTTGCTGATATGATCTCTTAAAAAATGATGTCTTATTTCTATATGTTTAGTCCTAGAGTGCATTACTGGATTCTTAGTAAGATTTATTGCACTCGTATTATCACACATCAATGGAATGTCATTTAAAAAGATACTATAATCTTCTAACTGTTGTTTCATCCACAGAATTTGAGCACAACAACTACCAGCTGCAATATATTCAGCTTCAGTGGTAGATAAAGCAACACATGCCTGTTTCTTAGAATGCCAAGATATTAAGGATGAACCTAACAAATGACATGTCCCACTAGTACTTTTCCTATCAATTTTACATCCACCATAATCGACATCAGAATATCCTATTAAACTCATACAAGCATCAGACGGATACCACAAACCAAAACCGAGTAGTTCCTTTTAAGTATTTTAAAATATGTTTCACTGCAATTAGATGAGATTCTTTAGGACAAGCCCGAAATCTAGCACACACACGAGACAAAATGCATAATATCGGGTCTACTTGTAGTTAAGTATAACAGTGATCCTATCATACCTCTATACATAGTTTGATTAACTTCCAAACCTGATTCATCCTTGTCTAGATAGCATGAAGTTCCCATGGGTGTGTTTGCTTCCTTTGAGGTGTCCATTCCAAACTTTTTAAGAATCTCTTTGCAGTATTTGGTTTGAGAGATGAAAATGCCATCTTTAAGTTGCTTGATTTGTAGTCCAAGGAAGAATGTCAATTCTCCCATCATAGACATTTCAAACTCTCCCTGCATTATCTTAGCAAATTCTACACATAACGAATTATCAGTTGATCCAAAAATAATATCATCAACATATACCTGGACCAATAAGATATGTTCTTTAACTTTCTTTATAAACGAGTGTGGAATCAATTTTTCCTCTAGTAAAATCATTTGAAGTTAGGAAACTACTTAGCCTCTCGTACCAAGATCTAGGATCTTGTTTCAACCCATATAATGCTTTCTTTAATTTAAAAACATGATTAGGAAAACTAAAATCCTCAAAACCAGGGGGTTGCTCCACATAAACTTCTTCTTTAATAAAACCATTCAAAAATGCACTTTTAACATCCATTTGATATAGTTTAAATTTCATTAAAGATGCATAGGCAAGAAGTAGGCGTATAGCCTCTAACCTGGCAAGCAGGAGCATAAGTTTCATCATAATCTATACCTTCCTCCCGACAATAGCCTTTGGCAACAAGTCTAGCTTTATTCTTTGTTATGTTCCCATCTTCATCAAGTTTATTTCTAAACACCCATTTGGTTCCAATAACTTGATATGATTCTTTCCTTGGGATTAATTCCCGAGACTTGATTTCTTTCAAATTGGTTAAGTTCTTCTTGCATGGATATGCACCATTGTTCATCTTTAAGCGCTTCCTCAACGTTTTTGGGTTCAATCTGTGACACAAAAGCTACGGACATACAAAAATTAGTCATGTTTCTAGTTCTTACCCCTTTTGAGATGTCACCTATGATATTGTCCATTGAGAGTCCTCTAGGTGATTGCCATTCTTTTGCTAATTCAGGCATTTGAGAAGGCTCATTTTCTTCCAAATATAATTCATCAAGAGCCTCTCTTATATATTCATCATCACCTACAATTTCTTTATTTGACTCAAGAGGATTTCCCCCAAGGTCTACAATCTCATCAAAAGTAACATGAATAGATTCTTCAATATTTAAGGTTCTTCTATTAAACACTGTAGACCCCTAATTTTGCCCGGTCTCTCAAATAAAGATAAAAGAGATCACCCGTAACAAGATAAAGCTCGTCTAGCATTACAAATAAGAGCCAAGGAGACTTCCTACATGAAGATAAAGCTTCAACAGACGCATATCGGCATCAACTGACGTCCAAAACAGACAAGGAAAGCTTCCCGGAGTCCCGAAACGCGCGAAACTGGCCAGAACAGTCGAGACGGCCGTCCCAAAGGTGGGACGGCCGTCCCAACTTGCTCCGGCCAGTTGGGACGCGCGTCCGAAGTTGGGACGGCCGTCCCAAGCCCGAGAAAAGTGGGACGGCCGTCCCGGGTCCCGGGGGTCCCGGCTGTGTAATTTTGCCATTTGGGACGGCCGTCCCAGTCCAGACGGCCGTCCCAGTCCGGACGGTGGTCCCGAGTGCGCCGGCTTCGAAAACTATAAATAGGAGGCTCATTTGTCACTTTTTCACACCCTAGACATCCCGGAGAGCTCGAAACACTTTCTAAAACTCAGAGCACTTGTCTATTTCTCTCCCTCTCTTGAATGATCTTTCCGATTGCCTTAAATAGGTAACAATCGGTTAAGGAATTATATTCAGGCATTCGATTCTTCTTTAAATTTTTAGTAGAGTCGATCCTGTATTGGTGAGGAGAGTCCGTGTAGAGAGAGGGGTTGCCAAAACGCATCCTCACGGTTCGAGATTCTCAATATCAAGCTTGCTACGGAGGTTCTTTTCAATTCTCTTCTCTTTTATTGCTTTATTTATTGTTTTATTTAGCTTTATTTATGCCATGTAGAATAAAATCATGTAGATAGCTATTTTGTCTCTTTTATTGCTTTATTTAGCTTTATTAATCATTTTATGCATGCAATATAGAATAAAATCATGTAGATAGCCATTTAATATTATGTAATAAAATAGGGTAATCGCGTAATTTCTCGTAGTCTTTACTTAAATGAATTAATCTGTCATAGGGAACCCGAAAGGGGCGTTGTGGGGTGCTAACACCTTCCCCACACGTAACTAACTCCCTTACCCAACTCTGGTTATAATGGCCAAGTGCGGTTTTTCTTAAAATCAACATTTTTTCCTTTTCCAATGTTTATGGTCAAAACATTGGTGGCGACTCCATAAGAACCCCTTTTCGAAAACCTTTTAAAACAAAAACGCGAGTCTAAACCATCTTTTCGCGACCGCTCGCATAAACGTTTCTAAGACGTCTCCCCCCGGACGTCGGAAAGGGACGGCGGCGACAGATGGCGACTCCACTGGGGAAGCTAGAGAGTTGATCCCATTTAGTGACAGATAAATTCAAACTAAGTAAAAATTTGAAATTACGCCTTTACCCTTCTGTATGTTTTTACTGTATGGCTTTAATAACTGCTGTATGATTATTTCTGCAAATTGTTTGAAATATAAACTGCACACAAAAACCCTTGCACACAACAGTCCCTCTATACCCGGGGGCAAGAGTGAATACCTATAGGGAGTGGGTGGCGGATATGATCGGTTAGTTGGCACACGGGGCTACTGCCGTTGTCGGAAAACCACCAACTCAAGGTGATAACTCTCTTCTTTTGGTCTAAAGGTGTCGCCACGGAGTTCAGTGCATGACCCGAGGATTGAGAGATTGAGAGGTCCCTATAATGGGGGCACCTTGGGGACCTTTGGCCTGGTGAGAACAGTTTAGAACCACCCAAACCAAGCACGTTTCGCAGGAAAACCCTACCTCGTAATAGCGTGGCTCTGCTCGTGGATGTATGAATTGTGTGTGCATACGTTTGTTGCATTTGTATTGATGCATTAGCATAGGGAAATCATACAACAAACAAAAAAATGAAAAAACCTAAAAATCATAAAAATATATAATCAAATTAAAGTCATAAAAATACCTTATAAAAAAATTTTTCTTGACAAAGTCGTATCATTCATACAATATCATTCAATAAGTGGTAAAACCAAGAGAGAGAACCAATGCATTAAGAAAGGTATGCATAAACATCATCATAATAAAATCTCTCATACATAAACATATTCATCCTAGGACATATCTATTCCACACTAATCATTTAAAATAAAAGTTATAATAAGAATCATTAAAATCATTTAGAAGGTGGCTGGTCTTCCGCCAGTCCTCACTCGTGCTCAAAAAGCCAAGAAGATGGAACAGCTAGAAGAACAAAACCGAAAGCTCACCGCGGAGCTTAATACGCTGAAAGAGCAAATGGCTCAAATGTTAGATATGATGCATCAACAAAATATTCATCGGGAGGGTCCTCGGAATGGACAAGCCTCTCACCAGGAAGAAGAAGAGGAACCTCGGAGTGAGCCCGATCCATCTAGCACAAGAGCAGTACATATTCATGCTCCTGAAATATCAAAACAACAAATCATTGCTCTTGAAGAGAGGCTGAGAGCTATGGAAGGACATAACTTTGATATAAGAGAGGCGGCTGATATGTGCCTCGTTAAAGACATCCAATTCCCTAACAAGTTCAAAACTCCGGACTTCCCGAAATACATAGGGTTAACTTGTCCCAAAAACCATCTTACAATGTACTTGCAGTAAGATGGCTGCATATGCTTGATAATGAGAAACTCCTGATCCATTGCTTTCAGGAGAGTTTAGGCTGAATCGGCCTTAAACTGGTATATGCAACTAGAAGGGGGCCAAATCCAAACACTGGAGACACCTGCGAGATGCCTTTCTTCGTCGATATAAATACAATATAGATCTGACCCCTGAAAGAGCAGATTTACAACTATTAAGCAAGAAAGATGATGAATCCTTCAAAGCATATGCCCAAAGATGGAGGGAATTGGCAGCACAAGTGGAACCTCCTTTATCCAGACAAAGAGACTACATCCCTGTTCATCAATTCTTTGACGGGTCCTTATTATGACAAAATGATAGGGAACACATCAACACTCTTCGCGAGATGTAGTCATTATAGGAGAAAGAGTAGAGCAAGGTCTCGAAGAGCGGAAGGATTGCACAACAGAACTCCTCCAACTCCTCTACTCCATTCATTAAAAAGAGCCTCGGGAAAAAGAAAGAAGGAACCGTAAATGCAATCAACTTGGCCATTCCTTCTTCCTCCTCTCAGCAAACTAAGTCACGTAGACCAGAAAGGAAGTTCACCCCAATACCCACTTCTTATGCAAGCTTGCTGTTAAAATTACTAGACGCCAAGCTCCTCGTACGCATCCCTCCCAAGAAGATGGAGCCACCATATCCAGAATGGTATAAGCTTAATGAAAAATGCAACTATCATTCGGACGCTCCAGGACATTCTACAGATAACTGCATAACCTTAAAGCATAAGGTCCAAGATTTAATAGATGCGGGATGGATCACCTTTGACGCATCTACTCCAAAGGTGGACGACCAGCCCTTATCAAAGCCTGAGTAAAAGACGGGATAAGGGAGACCAGCAGATTAGGGCTCATCATTTTTACTTTTTTTTTTGCAATAAAAATAAAGAAATAATAAAAGCTTCCGATGTATTTCTCGTGATCCTTATCCATGATTATGAGATTTTTGGTTAAATTGGGCTTTGTAAATATTTTCTTCTATCAATACAATGAGGCATTTTTTTAATACACATATTCTCTTTCATTCTTTTCTCTCTCATACATTTAATAAAAGAATCTAAAACAAAGCATAACCCATACAGTCATGTCTGTGATTGAAAACTCCTTGGAAGATCTGAAAGCTGAAGACGAATGGATTGAGTCAGACAGTGAGGAGGGGACCATTTCCCCGGATATGCAAAGACTGTTAGAAAAAGAAGCTCAATCAATACAGCCCCATCAGGAGAAAACTGAGGCTATCAATTTGGGATCAGAAGACGATAAGAAAGAAGTAAACATCGGTACCCAAATTAATAATGACGTCAGGGAAAGGTTAATACAATTACTAAGAGAATATATGGATGTGTTTGCTTGGTCCTACCATGATATGCCTGGGATTGACAAGAGCATAGTAGAGCATCGGTTACCAATAAAAGAGGGAACTCGGCCGTCAAGCAAAAACTCGGAAGAGTAAAACCAGAATGGTCCTTAAAAATTAAAGAAGAAGTAGAAAAACAATTGGATGCCAATTTTCTAATTGTATCAAAATACCCCGAATGGTTGGCCAACATTGTGCCAGTCATAAAGAAAAATGGAAAAATCGAGTATGCGTAGATTACAGGGATTTAAACCGTGCAAGTCCGAAAGATGATTTTCCCTTACCACATATCGATATGCTGGTAGATCATACTGCTACAAATACTCTCTATTCTTTCATGGATGGATATGCAGGGTATAACCAGATTAAATTGGCTGTCGAAGATAGAGAAAAAACTTCCTTCATTACACCATGGGGTACATTCTGCTATAGAGTAATGCCTTTTGGACTCAAGAACGCAGGGGCTACTTACCAAAGGGCTATGGTCACACTATTTCATGATATGATTCACAAAGAAATCGAAGTATATGTGGATGATATGATCACCAAGTCCAAAAATGAAATAGATCACCTCCAATATTTAAAGAAGTTATTCAATCGACTTCGAAAATACCAGATTAAGCTCAACCCGGCTAAATGCACATTCGGAGTACGATCGGGAAAACTCCTTGGGTTTATTGTTAGTAAAAGAGGAATTGAGGTGGACCCTGATAAAACAAAGGCAATCATAGAAATGCCCCCACCAAGGACAGAAAAAGAAATCAGAGGATTCTTGGGCCGAATAAACTACATCGCACGGTTCATCGCGCAATTAACGGACAAGTGCATGCCTATCTTCAAGCTATTGCGTAAAAACCAACCAAAAGTTTGGAACGACGAATGTCAACAAGCTTTCGAAAAAATCAAAATGTGCCTAACCAATCCCCCGATACTGGTACCACCTGTGGAAGGAAAGCCCCTGATTCTTTACCTTTCAGTACTCGACGAATCCATGGGATGTGTGCTCGGTCAACAAGATGATACGGGTAAAAAAGAACAAGCCATATATTACCTCAGTAAAAAATTTCTAAACTATGAGACTCGTTATACACCACTCGAAAAAACATGTTGTGCATTGGTGTGGGCAACTCAACGTCTTCGACAATATATGGCCAGACATACAACTTGGTTGATTTCCAAAATGGACCCAATCAAATATCTGTTTGAAAAACCCGTTTTGACCGGAAGGATAGCCAGATGGCAGGTACTCTTATCAGAATTTGATATCGTTCATGTCACTCAAAAAGCTATCAAAGGAAGCCCTTTAGCAGATTATCTAGCACATGGACCAATAGACGAATATCAATCCATACAAGATGATTTTCCAGATGAGCACATAATGCACATCCAACATGAAGAACTAGAGAATAATGAGTGGATCATGTTCTTCGATGGAGCTTCAAATTTACTAGGACACGGGATCGGAGCTATTTTAATATCTCCCGAAAAGAAGTATATACCAGTAACAGCCAGATTAAACTTTGATTGCACAAACAATATGGCAGAATACGAAGCTTGTGCTCTAGGTATTCAAACAGCTTGGGATCATGGGGTAACTAGACTCAAAGTATTCGGTGACTCTTCCCTTGTTATTTATCAACTCAAGGGTGAATGGGAAACTAAAAATTCCAAGTTAATCCCTTATCCGGAACACATTCGTAACATGACTTCAAAAAATGGAAAACATCGACTTCGAGTATGTCCCTCGGGAAGACAACCAAATTGCAGATGCATTGGCAACATTATCATCCATGTTCACATTAGAACAAGAACATGAGATGCCCATCATCCAAGTCAAAAGGTACAATAAACAAGCCTTTTGTATGATGATAGACAGTGAAAAAGATGAAACCCCTTGGTATCATGACATAAGGCGATACTTAACAAAGGGTGAATACCCCGAGGGAATCAGTGACAATGATAAAAGGATTATTCGGAAAAGGGCCGTAGGGTTTATGTTGATAGGAGAAACCCTTTATAAAAAGAATTTTGACTCCACTTTGCTAAGATGCGTCAATCTCAAAGAATCTCGAAACTGATTAGGGAAATACATGAAGGAGCCTTCGGGACGCACGCCCCAGGGCATATCATGGCTAGGAAAATCCTCAGGGCGGGATATTTTTGGTCCACAATGGAAAAGGACTGTCATCAGGTATACCGGAAAATGTCACAAATGTCAAGTACATGCGGACAACGTGCATGTTCCACCTAGTACCTCTCAATGTTATGGCTATCCCATGGCCATTTGCCATGTGGGGCATGGATGTTATTGGTCCCATTGAACCTAAGGCATCCAATGGTCATCGATTTATTCTGGTGGCTATTGACTACTTCACTAAATGGATAGAAGCTGCATCCTACGCGCATGTGACTAAAAAGGTAGTGGTCACCTTCGTTCAAAAGAATATCATATGTCGATATGGTACCCCGCATCGTCTCATTACCGATAACGGGTCCAATTTGAATAATAAGATGATGGAAGAATTATGTCAAGATTTCAAAATTCAACACCATAATTCTTCTCCTTATCGGCCCACAATGAATGGCGCGGTCGAGGCAGCCAATAAAAATATCAAGAAGATTGTTCAAAAGATGGTTAAAACCTATAGAGAGTGGCATGAAATGTTAACTTCTGCTCTTCATGGGTATCGAACATCTGTGCGGACTTCAACAGGGGCTACTCCATTTTCCCTGGTATATGGTGTGGAGGCCGTGTTACCAATAGAAGTCGAAATACCTTCCTTGCGAATCATAATGGAAGCAAAACTAACAGAAGCCGAATGGATTCAAAGTCGATACGATCAATTAAACCTTATCGATGAAAAGCGGCTGAATGCTATATGTCATGGACAAGCCTATCAAAAAAAGATCAAGAAGGCTTATGATAAAAAAGTCCACCCTCATACTTATCAAGAAGGGGATCTAGTTATAAAGAAATTGCTTCCAACCCAGAAGGATAAAATTGGAAAATGGGCAGCAAATTACGAAGGACCCTTTGTGGTCAAAAGAGCTTTCTCAGGAGGGGCACTTATCCTCACCAATATGGATGGAGAGGAATTTCGACACCCAATCAATTCGAGACGCGTGAAGAAGTATTATGCTTGAAGACATTGCTCAAGACCCGTCAGGAATGAAAATCCGCAAAGGACGTTCCTGGGCAAAAGATAGGGTCCATATTCCTCGCTAGGATACGTCCTAGGCAAAAAGTAGAGGAAATAAAAAAAAAAAAAAAAAAAAAAAAAATCTAACTAAGAGCAGTTGTTACTTTAGTCGAAAACCGAAAAGGCGGCTAAAGTAACATTCTTCCGAAGCAAGCAGTCTGCATAGTCTTCACTCTGAGCTCAGGCATCTCAACTGAAGTAATTAGGAGAACCAGGGGGCGAGATATCATGGACATGACTGTATAAGCCTAAACAGATACAGCCAACCTTGACTACCCATTCTTCTAAATACCTTTTGTAATCCTTCTATAAAAGAAATAAAATTTTGCTCATTTATCAATAAAATTCCCTTCCATTTCCTTTCTCTTGACCAAATATTATGGAAATGCCTCTTTATTGATATGCGCAAAGACTTTTAATCAAAGATCAAACATGCATCTAAAAAAGGGAAGCGTATAAAAATAATAAGAGAATAAACGCCTGCTAGGATATTCTTAGGTAAAAACTAGGGTAGCCTGCTAGATCGCAAACCCCAAAAAAAGACGGTCTAGGCAAAAAATAAGGCAAAAGCCCCCTAAGATATCCTAGGCAAAAATTGAGACAGCCCGCTAGATCGAAAACCCGTAAAGGGCGGTCTAGGCAAAAGATAGGGCTAAAACCAAAAGATGAGTAAAAGATGAGCCCATCATTAAGGTCATAAAAAGAGGAGCCCATAGGCATATTCATAAGAAGCCAACGGGAGAAGGCCAGTTACTTTCTAAATGCATTAAAAATAAATAAACAATAGATTGCATTTAGGACATTCACACACAAAATAGTTGCATAATATGACTTTGTCAAAATCAAGAAAAATAATTTTCTTCAAACAAAAATATTAAACATGCATATAAGGAGGTTAGTCTCCGCACTTGTGATTGAAAACAGGAAGCGCCAGAATCCAGTCTCCATATGAAAATCAAAATCGCGAAAGACAAAACCAAAAACCATTTCAGCAGAATAAGGAGCTTCAAAGAGACTAGCTCCAACCATCTACAACAATAAAAGAAGGTACATCAAAAATGGAAAAGAGCCAACGGAAAGGCTTGATCATCCCCAAGCGGACCCTTGCCTACTCCAGAGGCAAGACAAAAAGATTACCTCGCGACTAAGCTTCATCACCACATGAGTCATCAAAGCACACTCACGCAAGAGTCTCCATTTCATTCCCCAAAGAAGAATAAGGACTACACAAGAGTCCATCGAAAGAAAGCACAAAATCAAAACATCCCAATCACTAGGGGGCAACAAAAAGAAAGAAAATAAAAGCCTTTCATCCTCCAACAAAGGCCACTGCATGAAAAAGCCGAAAGAAAATCCCCAGGAAGAGCACATCAAGAAAAATCTACAAAAGCAGAAAAGGAGAAATTTCCATCCCCAGGAAGCCAATAAAATTCCCCAGGGATCATTACAAAGAGAAGAGAAAATATATATCTTTCCATCTAACGTGCATAAAAGGCGCACATACAAACCCATTCCCCAGCAGAAATAAAAGCATAGACAAAAGCCAGTTCAAGCAATAAGGAGTCAAAAACTCCATTTTCCCTCTAAGGGGGCAATTCAAAAGAGATCTCAGTCAGAGCAATCAAATTCTCAAAAGAAAAAATTTCACCGGTGAGCTTACAACAGAACTACTGTTTGCTCAAAATAAGCAAAGAGCTAATATCCCAGAGAAATGGGAAATCAACCTATGCGAGAGGTAATGCAAGCCCAAAAGCATAAAAGTCTTCACCATCGCTGAAGCAATTGCCTAATCAAGAGGCACAATCAAAGTCCCCAATAAATTCCTGCCCAAAAGGCAACCAACGAAGAATCCCCGGTAAAACCGGATAACTAAAATAGAAAAGTCAAAAAGAAAGAAAATCAATCATTCCTCATGGAATAGGCGCATGATCAGAGACAATAAGTCGCCAGAAACCGGGTGGGGGTACGTACTCACCTAAGCCTTGCAGAACGGGGCTTACCAAAAAACTTCATACCGGGTGGGGGTACGTACTCACCTAAGCCTTGCAAAACGGGGCTTACCAAAAACTTCATACCGGGTGGGGGTACGTACTCACCTAAGCCTTGCAGAACGGGGCTTACCAAAAACTTCATACCGGGTGAGGGTACGTACTCACCTAAGCCTTGCAGAACGGGGCTTACCAAAAACTTCATACTGGGTGGGGGTACGTACTCACCTAAGCCTTGCAGAACGGGGCTTACCAAAAACTTCATACCGGGTGGGGGTATGTACTCACCTAAGCCTTGCAAAACGGGGCTTACCAAAAACTTCATACCGGGTGGGGGTACGTACTCACCTAAGCCTTGCAGAACGGGGCTTACCAAAAAACTTCATACCGGGTGAGGGTACGTACTCACCTAAGCCTTGCAGAACGGGGCTTACCAAAAAACTTCATACCGGGTGGGGGTACGTACTCACCTAAGCCTTGCAAAACGGGGCTTACCAAAAACTTCATACCGGGTGAGGGTACGTACTCACCTAAGCCTTGCAAAACGGGGCTTACCACCGGGTGGGTACTTCATACCGGGTGAGGGTACGTACTCACCTAAGCCTTGCAAAACGGGGCTTACCAAAAACTTCATACCGGGTGGGGGTAGGTACTCACCTAAGCCTTGCAAAACGGGGCTTACCAAAAACTTCATACCGGGTGAGGGTACGTACTCACCTAAGCCTTGCAAAACGGGGCTTACCAAAAACTTCATACCGGGTGAGGGTACGTACTCACCTAAGCCTTGCAGAACGGGGCTTACCAAAAACTTCATACCGGGTGGGGGTACGTACTCACCTAAGCCTTGTAGAACGAGGCTTATCAAAAACCTTGCAGAACGGGGTTCATACCAGATGGGGGTAAGTACTCATCAGAGTTAGTCAAAATGCAGACTCCTACCAGGTGAGGGTAAGTACTCACCAGAACATTATATAGTGAAACTCAAAAACTAGATGGGGGTTCGTACTCATCAAACACCAGATGGGGGTGTATACTCATCAAGCCTTACAAAAAGGAGCTTACCCGACGAGGGTTCATTCTCATCAAACCAGATAGGGGTTGGTACCTATCAAAACTATTCATCATCCGGAGGATCAGCAACGTCGAGCAAAGCAGCATCCGAAGGATAACCGAGCAAAAGGGTTAACTCCTTCTCCTACCAGCTAATTTTATCGGCATATTAGGCCAATAAATTAGCTAGGCAGAGAAGGGGGGCAGTCGTAGACCCCTAATTTTGCCCGGTCTCTCAAATAAAGATAAAAGAGATCACCCGTAACAAGATAAAGCTCGTCTAGCATTACAAATAAGAGCCAAGGAGACTTCCTACATGAAGATAAAGCTTCAACAGACGCATATCGGCATCAACTGACGTCCAAAACAGACAAGGAAAGCTTCCCGGAGTCCCGAAACGCGCGAAACTGGCCAGAACAGTCGAGACGGCCGTCCCAAAGGTGGGACGGCCGTCCCAACTTGCTCCAGCCAGCTGGGACGCGCGTCCGAAGCTGGGACGGCCGTCCCAAGCCCCGAGAAAGTGGGACGGCCGTCCCGGGTCCCTGGGGGTCCCAGCCTGTGTAATTTTGCCATTTGGGACGGCCGTCCCGCAGCCGTCGCAGACGGTGGTCCCGAAGTGCGCCAGCTTCGAAAACTATAAATAGGAGGCTCATTTGTCACTTTTTCACACCCCGAGACATCCCGAGAGCTCGAAACACTTTCTAAAACTCAGAGCACTTGTCTATTTCTCTCCCTCTCTTGAATGATCTTTCCGATTGCCTTAAATAGGTAACAATCGGTTAAGGAATTATATTCCGGCATTCGATTCTTCTTTAAATTTTTAGTAGAGTCGATCCTGTATTGGTGAGGAGAGTCTCGTGTAGAGAGAGGGGTTGCCAAAACGCATCCTCACTGGTTCGAGATTCTCAATATCAAGCTTGCTACGGAGGTTCTTTTCAATTCTCTTCTCTTTTATTGCTTTATTTATTGTTTTATTTAGCTTTATTTATGCCATGTAGAATAAAATCATGTAGATAGCTATTTTGTCTCTTTTATTGCTTTATTTAGCTTTATTAATCATTTTATGCATGCAATATAGAATAAAATCATGTAGATAGCCATTTAATATTATGTAATAAAATAGGGTAATCGCGTAATTTCTCGTAGTCTTTACTTAAATGAATTAATCTGTCATAGGGAACCCGAAAGGGGCGTTGTGGGGTGCTAACACCTTCCCCACACGTAACTAACTCCCTTACCCAACTCTGGTTATAATGGCCAAGTGCGGTTTTTCTTAAAATCAACATTTTTTCCTTTTCCAATGTTTATGGTCAAAACATTGGTGGCGACTCCATAAGAACCCCTTTTCGAAAACCTTTTAAAACAAAAACGCGAGTCTAAACCATCTTTTCGCGACCGCTCGCATAAACGTTTCTAAGACGTCTCCCCCCGGACGTCGGAAAGGGACGGCGGCGACAAACACCCTGTAAGCCTTGCTAGTTAATGAATAACCTAAGAAAATGCCCTCATCGGCTTTTGAGTCAAATTTTCCTAAGTTGTCCTTTCCATTATTCAACACAAAGCACTTACATCCAAAAATTTTCAAATAAGCAACATTAGGCTTTCTACCATTAAACAATTCATAAGGAGTAGATTTAATAATTGACCTAATGAGCATTCTATTTAAAACGTAACAAATGATTAATTTTCTTTGAATAAATACAAGAGACAAACAATTCATTTAACTATAGGAACCCAAATATATTTTCCTTTAGGAACACCAAAATGTTTTATTTTACATCTATTTGAAGTATGACCATGTTTCATACAATAAAAACATGCTTTAGATGTAGCTTTTATCCTTGTTCCTTAGCCTTGAAACTCACAAATTTAGATTTATCTCCGGTCATATGTTTTGAGCATCCACTATCAAGATACCACATAGACTTCTTTGATTTGGAAGTTTCCTCAAAATCGGATGATATGTTGTCATTTGCCATTAAGCAAATGTTTGCTTCTATTTCCGAGTCACTTGATTTCGAACTTGAGTCACTGTTGTCCCAAGCAATGTAAGCTTTCTTCTTGAAGTGCTTTTTGCCTTTAACTTCATCGTTCTTCTTATTTGGACATTCGGTCTTAACATGTCCTGTTTCACCACAACCATAATATTTTATATTTACAGAAGAATTTTCCCTTACCTTTCCTTTACCTTTGAAGGGATGTCTTCCTTTAGCTTTCATGAATTTGGTGAACTTCTTTATCATTAGACTCAACTCTTCTTCTTCATCGTTTGAGTCTTCTTCTTCCTTTTTATTCTTACCTTTGGAGATTTCGGTTTTGAAGGCTAAATTCTTCTTTTGATATTGCCCTTCTTCATCGTTTAGCCTACCAAGCTCAAGCTCATGCTCTCTTAGCTTTCCGAATAGCGCCGCCATTGACATTGTGGCAAGGTTTTGTGACTCCGAGATGGCCGTCACCTTAGGTTGCCATTTCCTATCCAAAGATTTTAAAATTTTAACATTTAATTCATCAACGTCAAATATTTTACCTTATCCGGTGAGATGATTCACAATATGAGTGAAACGCTTACAAACAGAAATTCTATAAAACTCGTCAAGGGTTAAAGCAGATGAAATTATATTTCTAGCCCTAACGTCAAATTGTGCTTTTCTGTTTTCCTCTACAGTCCATCTAGAAAAAGGTTTGGGAACGTCAACACCGTTCTCAGTAACTTTAGGAATATATGGACCGTTTAAAATAGCATCCCAAACGCCTCTATCAACAGACTCTAAAAATATTTGCATACGTACCTTCCAGAAAGGATAATTTTGACCCCAAAAAGTGGGGGTCTGTTGATAGACGCACCTTCGGCAAAAGTTTGATTTTGTCCGGCCATTTTCGAAAATTTGAATGACTATCAAAGCAAGCTCTGATACCACTTGTTAGAATCGCGCAGCGGAATGTTCGCGTGGTCAGACAAAAACCAAGAGGGGGGGGGGTGAATTGGTTTCTTAATAAAAATTAGGTTTTCAAAATTTTCCCCAAATTTTACCGATTAAAAACTGTGTAAATGTAAATAGAGAAGAGAAGATAATCTTACACAAGAGATTTATACTGGTTCGGATACCCTACGTCCAGTTGCTAATCACTCAAACAGAGGATTAAAGTTGTCACTATAAACAAAGTTATTACAAACAAGTTACAATGGAAGAGATAAAGTAAAGATAACACCTCTCTTGAAACCCACAAGAGATGAAGAACAACTTTCCCCAGAGACGGCACAACACACAATCCACTAAGAACTCCACTTAGTGATTCTTATCGCTTCTAGCCCACACTAGGTTCCAAAAGCCCCTTTTTCTTGCAACAAACAGTTCTCTGGCACTACAACACTTAACTTTTGTATGAAAAAGGTTGTTCTTATTTTCTAATTGCCATAGAAGAGTTTAAGTAGAGAAATTAGGGTTTAGGAATTGGGGATTTCGAAACTAGGGTTCTTGGAAATAGGGTTTTCGAAAATAGGTTTGATTTGAAGTTAAAAATCAAAATCTGACTGAAATAATCGATTAAAAGAAGTATTAATCGATTAAAACAGAGCCAAATATCAACAGAACCCAAACCTCTCTATTTTAATCGATTAAAAGGTGATTTAATCGATTAAACCGCCTAATAATCGATTAAAATTTGGTTTAATCGATTAAACCAGTGAGTTGTTACAGAAAATGATTTTTCTCACTGTTTTAATCGATTATTTCCCTATTTAATCGATTAAAGCCGAGCCTGGATGATAAATATGAGCTTTTTGAAGCTTCTAAGGTGCAGACTATGTACCGGCTATCTTAAACTCTAATATTACAGACTCAATCTAATTGAAACAGAGTTATTACAATACAAAACAAGTCTTCAACACTCTAAGTCTTTGTGTTCTTGAATCATCATCAAAATCAACAATCTTCATGTCCATCAAGTGCAACATCAAGTCCTTGAATGTTCAACAATCTCCCCCTTTTTTATGATGATCAAAATTATCTTTTAAAGCCTTGTAATAACCTGTTTTATCTGTCATACTAACAAACACATTAAACATACCAGAGAATATTTAAATGCAATTCATAAGAGGCTTTAACTATTTCTCCCCCTATTTTGATTATAATAAAAAATAACTCTGCAATAACAATCATAAGAGCTCCCCCTCAAAATATGCATAATTTAGAGATAACTCGCCCTCAATCAAAGCATTAAAGAAACATCATATTTTATTGCAGAAACAATCATTCATTACAACAACAAGAGAGAATAACAAAATAATCAACAAAATTTAAAATTCTTCACTATCATCATCATTAAAGTGTGCATGAAATCTATTTTCTAAACGACACACTTTATCATCTACATCAGATATACGGCGAATTATTTCTTCATGTCGTACTTCAGAAAGAGTGAAGAATGATTGCATCCTCTGATTCATGTCAGATAACATGTCTTCCATGGATTGTCGGGTTTCATGATGAGTAGAGGAAGTTCCAACACTTTGGATTTGGTCAGAGGGAAACTCAGCAGCTGGAGGCATATCTTCATCAGAATCTTCATTAGCATCACCTTGATTAGGAATGTCATCTTTGTGAACATAAATATCATTGAATCGCACCATTTGGAGTTGAATCAATGTGCTGTCCAGCATGCGGTTCAAGTTATTTGTTCTAACTTCTTGTTCACCTTCAACATTCACTCCTTTATATTCAAGAATACGAGAGACAAGTAAGGCATATGGAATTTTGAATGTGGGATGACGTTTTGCTTTTAACATGGTCATTGTGACAAGAACGCCCCAATCTAACGGCTCATTATTCATTATGGCATGAATAATACGAAGATCAATGGAAGAACATTGGGCATGATTTGTAGCCCGAGGACATAGAATCCAAACAATTAGATGCAGAATCATGCGTTCTTCCTTCTTTAAAGGTCCAGCATGAAGGAGACGCCCAATCTCCATGGAGGGATTTCGCAGAAAAGAACGGTAAGCTAAGAACCTGTCAAAATCATCTAGCTCACCATAAATGTTAATAGCATCTTCTCTAATTGGAAAGTGAGCGATGTTTTCCCAAATATCATCGTTAAGAATAATGGTGACACCCTTTACTCTAGAAGTAGCAATTTGATCTCTAAATTTAAACCTAGAGTAGAATACCCTAACAAGGTCAGGATAATACGTACCTTGCATTTGGATGAAGGGAAGAACTCCTTGAATTTCAAGAAGGTTTGGAAAATTGAATCCCCTATTGATGAATTGCTCACCAATAAGAAACTTGGGAGAAATAATAGCATGTTCCTTCCAGTAGGTCAGAAATTCTTGTTGGCCATCTGTATCAGAAATCCATCCTTCTACAGAATTAGGACGGGGTCGAGATGAGGGTGCAAATCTTCTTCTAGTAGGGATCTTAGCATGAGAAGATGAGGCCATTGAAAGATTAGAGGAATAACAAGAAGATTTAGAAAGCTAAGTGTAGTGAGAAGAGGGCAATTTAGCTAGAATAAGGCAAGAAAGCTTGATTTCAAGAGATAGAAGTGAGTAGAAGTGAAATGAAGGTCCCTATTTATAACCAAGCATCTCCAACGTTCATATGGAAGGGAATAATGGTTAAAATATCAGTTGGCAACGGCTAGGAAGCAAACTTGGTCGGATTTAATCGATTAAAATTCAAATTAATCGATTAAATCACTTCCAGACCCGTTTAATCGATTATTTTGGGCTGTTAATCGATTATTACTGGTTTTAATCGATTAATGGACGAAATAATCGATTATTCTAGAGAGGAATGCCCTATTTTAAGTGTTTTGGATGAAAATAATCGATTATTACTCCAATTAATCGATTATTCCAGAGAGGAATGCCCTATTTTGAGTGTTTTAACACATGATAACCTATGAAAATCCTACAAAATGAATTATAACATTACAACCATCCAAAAACAGTCAAATTAAGCAGAATTTAAGCTATTTCTAATATCCCTAAGTCTCTTCTAAGATCATAGAATCTATCCTTGGGTAGAGGCTTAGTAAAAATATCTGCTAATTGATTCTTTGTATCAACGTACTCTATTTTATAGTTTCCTTTGCTGATATGATCTCTTAAAAAATGATGTCTTATTTCTATATGTTTAGTCCTAGAGTGCATTACTGGATTCTTAGTAAGATTTATTGCACTCGTATTATCACACATCAATGGAATGTCATTTAAAAAGATACTATAATCTTCTAACTCGTTGTTTCATCCACGTAATTTGAGCACAACAACTACCAGCTCGCAATATATTCAGACTTCAGTGGTAGATAAAGCAACACATGCCTGTTTCTTAGAATGCCAAGATATTAAGGATGAACCTAACAAATGACATGTCCCACTAGTACTTTTCCTATCAATTTTACATCCACCATAATCAGCATCAGAATATCCTATTAAACTCATACAAGCATCAGACGGATACCACAAACCAAAACCAGTAGTTCCTTTTAAGTATTTTAAAATATGTTTCACTGCAATTAGATGAGATTCTTTAGGACAAGCCTGAAATCTAGCACACACACAGACAAAATGCATAATATCAGGTCTACTTGTAGTTAAGTATAACAGTGATCCTATCATACCTCTATACATAGTTTGATTAACTTCCAAACCTGATTCATCCTTGTCTAGATAGCATGAAGTTCCCATGGGTGTGTTTGCTTCCTTTGAGGTGTCCATTCCAAACTTTTTAAGAATCTCTTTGCAGTATTTGGTTTGAGAGATGAAAATGCCATCTTTAAGTTGCTTGATTTGTAGTCCAAGGAAGAATGTCAATTCTCCCATCATAGACATTTCAAACTCTCCCTGCATTATCTTAGCAAATTCTACACATAACGAATTATCAGTTGATCCAAAAATAATATCATCAACATATACCTGGACCAATAAGATATGTTCTTTAACTTTCTTTATAAACAGTGTGGAATCAATTTTTCCTCTAGTAAAATCATTTGAAGTTAGGAAACTACTTAGCCTCTCGTACCAAGATCTAGGATCTTGTTTCAACCCATATAATGCTTTCTTTAATTTAAAAACATGATTAGGAAAACTAAAATCCTCAAAACCAGGGGGTTGCTCCACATAAACTTCTTCTTTAATAAAACCATTCAAAAATGCACTTTTAACATCCATTTGATATAGTTTAAATTTCATTAAAGATGCATAGGCAAGAAGTAGGCGTATAGCCTCTAACCTGGCAACAGGAGCATAAGTTTCATCATAATCTATACCTTCCTCCTGACAATAGCCTTTGGCAACAAGTCTAGCTTTATTCTTTGTTATGTTCCCATCTTCATCAAGTTTATTTCTAAACACCCATTTGGTTCCAATAACTTGATATGATTCTTTCCTTGGGATTAATTCCCAGACTTGATTTCTTTCAAATTGGTTAAGTTCTTCTTGCATGGATATGCACCATTGTTCATCTTTAAGCGCTTCCTCAACGTTTTTGGGTTCAATCTGTGACACAAAAGCTACAGACATACAAAAATTAGTCATGTTTCTAGTTCTTACCCCTTTTGAGATGTCACCTATGATATTGTCCATTGAGAGTCCTCTAGGTGATTGCCATTCTTTTGCTAATTCAGGCATTTGAGAAGGCTCATTTTCTTCCAAATATAATTCATCAAGAGCCTCTCTTATATATTCATCATCACCTACAATTTCTTTATTTGACTCAAGAGGATTTCCCCCAAGGTCTACAATCTCATCAAAAGTAACATGAATAGATTCTTCAATATTTAAGGTTCTTCTATTAAACACCCTGTAAGCCTTGCTAGTTAATGAATAACCTAAGAAAATGCCCTCATCGGCTTTTGAGTCAAATTTTCCTAAGTTGTCCTTTCCATTATTCAACACAAAGCACTTACATCCAAAAATTTTCAAATAAGCAACATTAGGCTTTCTACCATTAAACAATTCATAAGGAGTAGATTTAATAATTGACCTAATGAGCATTCTATTTAAAACGTAACAAATGATTAATTTTCTTTGAATAAATACAAGAGACAAACAATTCATTTAACTATAGGAACCCAAATATATTTTCCTTTAGGAACACCAAAATGTTTTATTTTACATCTATTTGAAGTATGACCATGTTTCATACAATAAAAGCATGCTTTAGATGTAGCTTTTATCCTTGTTCCTTAGCCTTGAAACTCACAAATTTAGATTTATCTCCGGTCATATGTTTTGAGCATCCACTATCAAGATACCACATAGACTTCTTTGATTTGGAAGTTTCCTCAAAATCGGATGATATGTTGTCATTTGCCATTAAGCAAATGTTTGCTTCTATTTCCGAGTCACTTGATTTTGAACTTGAGTCACTGTTGTCCCAAGCAATGTAAGCTTTCTTCTTGAAGTGCTTTTTGCCTTTAACTTCATCGTTCTTCTTATTTGGACATTCGGTCTTAACATGTCCTGTTTCACCACAACCATAACATTTTATATTTACAGAAGAATTTTCCCTTACCTTTCCTTTACCTTTGAAGGGATGTCTTCCTTTAGCTTTCATGAATTTGGTGAACTTCTTTATGATTAGACTCAACTCTTCTTCTTCATCGTTTGAGTCTTCTTCTTCCTTTTTATTCTTACCTTTGGAGATTTCAGTTTTGAAGGCTAAATTCTTCTTTTGATATTGCCCTTCTTCATCGTTTAGCCTACCAAGCTCAAGCTCATGCTCTCTTAGCTTTCCGAATAGCGCCGCCATTGACATTGTGGCAAGGTTTTGTGACTCCGAGATGGCCGTCACCTTAGGTTGCCATTTCCTATCCAAAGATTTTAAAATTTTAACATTTAATTCATCAACGTCAAATATTTTACCTTATCCGGTGAGATGATTCACAATATGAGTGAAACGCTTTTGAACGTCGAAAATTGTTTCGCCTTGTTGCATCTGGAACATCTCGTATTCTTGGATTAGGGAGTTTTTACGTGCTCTTTTGACGTCGTCAGTACCTTCGTGGGTCACTCTAAGCATTTCCCACATTTCCGGTGAACTTTTACAAACAGAAATTCTATAAAACTCGTCAAGGGTTAAAGCAGATGAAATTATATTTCTAGCCCTAACGTCAAATTGTGCTTTTCTGTTTTCCTCTACAGTCCATCTAGAAAAAGGTTTGGGAACGTCAACACCGTTCTCAGTAACTTTAGGAATATATGGACCGTTTAAAATAGCATCCCAAACTCCTCTATCAACAGACTCTAAAAATATTTGCATACGTACCTTCCAGAAAGGATAATTTTGACCCCAAAAAGTGGGGGTCTGTTGATAGACGCACCTTCGGCAAAAGTTTGATTTTGTCCGGCCATTTTCGAAAATTTGAATGACTATCAAAGCAAGCTCTGATACCACTTGTTAGAATCGCGCAGCGGAATGTTCGCGTGGTCGGACAAAAACCAAGAGGGGGGGGTGAATTGGTTTCTTAATAAAAATTAGGTTTTCAAAATTTTCCCCAAATTTTACCGATTAAAAACTGTGTAAATGTAAATAGAGAAGAGAAGATAATCTTACACAAGAGATTTATACTGGTTCGGATACCCTACGTCCAGTTGCTAATCACTCAAACAGAGGATTAAAGTTGTCTCTATAAACAAAGTTATTACAAACAAGTTACAATGGAAGAGATAAAGTAAAGATAACACCTCTCTTGAAACCCACAAGAGATGAAGAACAACTTTCCCCAGAGACGGCACAACACACAATCCACTAAGAACTCCACTTAGTGATTCTTATCGCTTCTAGCCCACACTAGGTTCCAAAAGCCCCTTTTTCTTGCAACAAACAGTTCTCTGGCACTACAACACTTAACTTTTGTATGAAAAAGGTTGTTCTTATTTTCTAATTGCCATAGAAGAGTTTAAGTAGAGAAATTAGGGTTTAGGAATTGGGGATTTCGAAACTAGGGTTCTTGGAAATAGGGTTTTCGAAAATAGGTTTGATTTGAAGTTAAAAATCAAAATCTGACTGAAATAATCGATTAAAAGAAGTATTAATCGATTAAAACAGAGCCAAATATCAACAGAACCCAAACCTCTCTGTTTTAATCGATTAAAAGGTGATTTAATCGATTAAACCGCCTAATAATCGATTAAAATTTGGTTTAATCGATTAAACCAGTGAGTTGTTACAGAAAATGATTTTTCTCACTGTTTTAATCGATTATTTCCCTATTTAATCGATTAAAGACGAGCCTGGATGATAAATATGAGCTTTTTGAAGCTTCTAAGGTGCAGACTATGTACCGGCTATCTTAAACTCTAATATTACAGACTCAATCTAATTGAAACAGAGTTATTACAATACAAAACAAGTCTTCAACACTCTAAGTCTTTGTGTTCTTGAATCATCATCAAAATCAACAATCTTCATGTCCATCAAGTGCAACATCAAGTCCTTGAATGTTCAACACCTCTGGCTCATGCAGTAGAGGACGAATAGATCCGAGAGGGTAACCTTACCCTGACTCTCTTTCCGCCCGTGAATCATCCCGCCCAGCAGCTTGTGGCAAATACGGAGGGCAGGGGGAAGTGCGGAGCCCTTCAGTAGCGTAGGCAGGGTGTGCGCCCCGGTCAGCTCCTCCCACATTTCACCGGCAGTGAGGGTAGTGGGGCGTGTGCAGATGGCCTCCTGTTAATCCCGAGTTAGGACGTCCAATGGACACGTTGAACTCATCCAGGGTGGTGGTCCGGTACATCCCGCCCATGAAGTACGTCACCATCTTCGTTGGTGGGAGGCTCGGTACCATGGAGGGAGTCTCGGAGTAGGAGATGGAGGCGAGAAATTCTATCACTGCCTGAGGGTAGACGTGGGTGGGTGGAGACTGGAGAGAAAGCGCCACCCTATACTGTCGATGTTGGCGCGAACGTGCTCCAAGAGGGCCTGGTGCATTGGCGAAAGCTGTGTGGGATCTTGTGGAGCTGGGGCTGAGGAGCTACTGGGGCCGGCAGAACCCCTTCCCTTTCTGGATTGGTCTCCTCGGCGCATTTTGGTGGTAGGATGCTTGAAAGTTGGAGAAAGGAGGGTAGGAGTGCAAGAGAGGGTGTTTGAGACCCCCACTAGGCTCCTCTATTTATAGATTTTTTGACCAACCTCGGGACCGCCGTTTGGACAATCGGGACTGCCGTCTCGAATTTGCGGGATTCGGGACCGCCGTCTGGAACCTCGAGACGGCGGTCTCGACTTTGGCCTTAAGCAAGACAGTTGTCTCGCCAAGCAAGAAGGCGGTCTCAGTTTTGGTCAAGTCGAGATGGCAGTCTCGTTAGTCGAGACGATGGCCTTGTTAGTCGAGACGGTGGTCTCGTTTTGTTGAAAATCGAGACGGCGGTATGGACCTACGAGACGGCGGTCTCGTTTTTTAGAGGCTTTTTTTTAAAGGAAAATACGACCTTATTCAAAAACATTTTATGCATGTAATGTTTTCATGTTTGATGTCTTATGATGCCTATTTCATTAGTTTTTCAGAAGGATTTAACTGTCATGTCTTGTAGAGACGAGTGTCCTCTGATTTGCGTTCCTTCTGCTTGTACTTGGTTGTACCATTCCGGACTTCTTGTGACCGAAGAATAATTTGCTTTTTCTTTCTTTCTTTTTCTTTGCTTTTTCTTTGTAGAGCACACTTTGCCATGTTAGTGTCCCTTTTTCTTCACTTTAGGGGTTTCAATCCTCTTGTTGACTATACGCCTCTATTTTCCCAAATTAATTGTTAGAATAATGTTGTGAGGGTTAAGAGAAAAGAAGTAAAAGGGCAAATTCAATGGCTTGTGTTTTAGACGGTCCATTTTATTTAGAAAAAGGTTTTTGTAACAATGGCTGGCTAAGGTTAGGCCTAGGTGTTTAAGCTTTTTGTCTAAGCAAACGTTTCCTTTTTTGTTTGTATTTCACCTTAGCTTATTTCCATTGCTTTTTATGGCTGGTTGATTTCCCTAGATCGCCCTTTGGGTTTTCGAACTAGGATATTGTGTTTCGGTCCTATCTTTTGTCTAGGTTCCTTCTTTTTGTTTTTGTTTAGGAAATCCTAGCGGACTTTATTTTGTAACCCTAATTTTTTCCTAGGCTACCCTTCATTTTTGTTCGGGTGTCCTACAAGGTTGACCATATTTTTTGCGTAGCCCCCTTAGTGGGTTTCCTACCGGGTATTTTACCCTTTCTTTTTCTTTTTTAAGCCTTTGGCTTCTATGGGCTTTTTCTTTTTTTTTTTATATTTTTTTTTTCACAATATCGGCGAATCATGACTTTCTTTTTGGTGAGGTAAAGCCTTATTTTATGCTTCTAATCAACCAGCTTGATTGTAATGGCAATGGCAGATTTTGATTACTTGGATGCGCTTATTGTTCTTCTTTTTTTTTGTTTACTTAGACAAGATTATTGTGAGGTCTAGTCGTGAAATAGCAAGAAGAGAAGCAGATAGTAAGAAGTGTATTCTTTATTAATTAATAAGGGAATATGTGCCCTGAAATGCCCGGGGGTCGGGCTAGCCCCGGGGGATAATCTCTAACAATCATTGGGTTTACATCCCTTAAGTGAAGAAAAATATTTCATAATGACTAGGGTAGCTCTTGACGCTTGCATCCCTCCGCTTTGGAATATTTGCTTGAGTGTGCGGAGGGGAGACTTCCCTTTTCTTCCTTCTGCTCGACCCTTAGTAGGGTCATATCCTAGGCCACACTTGTAAGGATTATCTTTGAATTCTGGAGGTTCCCTCATGCCTTGGGAATCTGCCCCCAGTCCTTGGGCAGGATGGTAACCATGTTTCATCATCATGCGGGCTACCTTCGTGTTTTTGGGAAGTCTTTCTACGTTGGCAATTTCGAGTGCTTGAAAAGATGTTTCAAGGGTCTCTTCAGCCGCATCCTCATGTGACTGATTTTCAGCACATCTTAAGTAGCTTATAATGTTATATTATTGTTTATAATATGTTAATAAAGCTTAATTAACTATAATTTGTATTATTAGGCCTTTAGAAGCCGTAATATAAAATTCTGCATAAAAACAATAAATTAGCTGTATTTTATTGTATACAGGTACTGATATTAGTTTACTGTTTTATTTATTATTTTTTCTACAGAGATCCTAAAATCATTATTCTTGAAGCACTGAAAGCTAGACAAATTCATCTTTCCTGCGGATCAAGAAATACTCAATTCGGAGCTAAATTGAATTTTATATAAATTATTTAAGGGAGGTTACGCGCACAGAGTCGGTCCACCGGGCATGCCTCAGTAAAATAATTATCATAAATTCGATAGACCGCCAAAATTAGTCAAAATGGTGGCGTTTGAAAGATAACTTAACAAGATTTCTAGTGAGACCAGAATAGTTTCATTTGAAGAATAATTGAGAAAACTGCAAGCTTCGAATCGCGCGGTACTGCACTGAAACGAAGACAGTGCGACTCTTCAACATCTTATTGGATTAGGTCCGGTTATGGGCCTTGTAAGTTGTAATTGTACATTAGTTGAAGTATATAGTAAATTAACTTAATGTAATAACTGATAGTCGAAGTTTTCAAGTTCAGATTCAATCAAATCGACCAGAATTCTCTCAGTTGTTCTCTCCACTGCGCCATGGCTCTTTCTACTTGCTTGCATCTCAATCTTCCATGTATGTGTTCATTCTTCTTCATTGTTCTTCACGAATTGGATCTGTATTTCCTTCTTCTATCATTTTTAATTGTTTTTCTTTACTGAATTCATGAATTAGATTAGGTTTTTACCGAACAAAATCTGCTGGAACTGAATTGCATGTGACAACTTGTTTAAGACTTGTGTTCTTGACTTGCTTTAGCTTGTGGATGTCTCTCGGTTGAGGATTGAAGCTTGCAATCACGTTGGTGAACTGTATGGTGAATGCTTGATTGATTAATTAGGTTTTCACAATGTCAAAAACGCAGTAGTTTTGTAATTTTGCTTACACCGAATCTGCTCCACAGTTCTTGTTCTTGCTTTCTTTAATTTTCTGCATTTTACTGCTTTTACTTTACTGTTTTGATGTTTTAATTGCTTTACAGTCACGGTAGCTAGGTTTTATTGCTTTGTTTACTTGCTTTAATCTCTGAAGAAGCTTAGTTTTAGGTTTAGATAGATTTTACTGCATTGTTTTAGGTTCTGTCATAGATTAGCATAAGATTAGAATAGTTTAAGTGTAGCTAGGTTCTCATTTTAATTTTCTGTACTACAAATTCCCCTTGAATACTGAAAAACTCATAAATATACATTATTTCACTCATTCCATCATTCACATCACACATTTACCATTGTTTTGAACATTTTGACCGAAGTGACCACTGTCACTCGGTCAGGTTTTCAGCCACACGCACCAAAACATTCTCACACGGTCATCTCACAATTTTAAAACTCAAAATACAAAAATATTTGCATTTACATCGGTCAACCATAAATTTTATACACTTCACTTGATTCTTGACCGAGGCATTTCTTCATATATTCATTTTGACCGAGACCTTTTATTTTGTTGATTTTCTGACCACTTTTCTGACCACCAGTACTGTTCACTACGGTCATTTTCCATTTTAAAAACTCAAAACTCAAAAAAAATTACATTTCACTCGGTCATTCATATATTTTACACCTTGAATTTGATTCTTAACTGAGAAATTGTTTTTACATTTCATTCTGACCGAGAGTTCGCATTTCTGACTGTGATTTCTGACTGTGGTTACTATTCATTGTGGTCAGATTTATGAATTTCGTTTAAATTCATTCATATGCATTTTTGTTTCATTTCTTTCTACATTCTTATAGGTCAATCATATATTTTGTTCACTAATGTCCATTTGTGACCGAGACAACTCATTAGTTTTTGTATGTTGACCGAGAGCACACAATTCTGACCGTGATTCCTGACTGTGGTTACTGTTCACGTCGATCAGATTTACGATACTGACCGTGGTTACTGTTCATCACGGTCAGATTTGTGATTTTGGGTCAGATTTGTGATTTTCCATATTTTTAGCCATTTTTGCATTCTGCAGTATTTTCATTCACTGCATATTAGGATTTTACCTTATTTTAATTTAGTCTAAGATTGTAAATTTCATTTTTAGTTTAGTTCCCCATTGAATCATTCATTACTCAATCATATACTCTTATTACTTCCACGGATTGATATTCTGGTTCCCATTATACTGCATTATTACTGTTTTAGGGGAACTCATTTGAAAGTGTTGAAACTGCGACATATCAATTTAACTTCTTTCACATCCACATAAGGTTGGATAGACGGTCCACTGATCAGGATATCATCTTCTGCTTGGACCGTGGCCAGTTTGTTATCCACTATGAACTTGACTTTTTGGTGGAGCGTTGAAGGTATTGCCTTAGCGTCATGAATCCAAGGCCTGCCGAGGAGACAACTATATGCCGAAGTAATGTCCATTACATGGAAATCGACGTTGAAGATAGTGGGTCCAACTTGGATTGGCAAATTAACTTCTCCCACTACTTCTCATTTTGATCCGTCGAAGGCTCGAACGATAGTGCTGCTTGGGCGCAGACGAGTTCCTTGGATAGTCAACTTGTCAAGTGTGCACTTGGGCATCACGTTCAAGGACGACCCGTTATCCACAAGAACTTTGGCGATGAAGTACTCCTTGCACTTGATGGAGATGTGCAAGGCCTTGTTGTGGCTTGAGCCCTCGAGGGGGAGTTCTTCCTCTGTGAAGGTGAGGTGATCGCTTTCCGTAATGTGACTGACGATCCTCTCAACCTTTTCTTGGGATATGGTGTGAGGTACATGCGCTTCGCTCAAGACCTTCATCAGGGCATTTCTATGCGGTTCCGAGCTCATCATTAGAGATAACAAGGTTATCTTTGCAGGTGTATGATTGAGCTGGTCAATAATGGAATACTCGCTTTGCCTTATAAACTGGAGTAATTCCTCGGTCTCCTCCTTGGATTCTTTATTTTCTTTTTCTTCGGTCTTTTTATTTTTTCCTTTATTCTTGGGGCATCTTCTTGTAAGTCCTTGGGGGAGTAGACTCTTCCACTTCTAGTCATGCCCCCAATGCTGACTATATTGGAGATATCCTCCTTTATTGTTGAAGATTCTCCATATCTCCATGGTACAACTTTATTTGACTCGTAGGGGAAAGGACGTGGCATAAATAGTCGCATTGGGGTCCTTGCCTCCTCTTCCTTATTTTTTTGAGGACCAACGATCGAGGCTTATTGTCCTCTTGTGGCGAGTCAACCATTGGGGAAAGCTTGATTAGGAGTGGCTTTTTCTCCATTCTTCTGATTTGGAAGACGTGTCAGTTAATCCTTCCTTTTTATTATCTTATTTATTAAGAGTGAAGGAGGGGAAAATAAATATGCAAATGAATGATATGCATGCAAGTAGACAATTGTTGAATAAAGAAAAATTTAATTTATCCTTAGAAGGTGTACATTCCCCTATTCCATACTACGAAGCAAATTTTGACAGAAACGGAAAAGCCTAAAGAAACCCACAGGAGGGTCTTGATCTCTATGTAATTCCCATTCGGCTTCCCGGACGTGACGAGCGAGTGCTTCGCTTTGCTTCTGGACTGCCTGGCTCATATCTTCACTGTACTTTTGAGCCTCTTTGATCTTCGCCTCTTGATGGACGACCAAGGCTTGTAGCTCGTCGAGTTTTGCAAGGGCTCCGTCCTTCTCTCGTAATACCTGGCCATACTGAGCTAGCCCATCTCTTTCTTTACAACGTAGCTCAGTGAGACTTTTGTTGAGTCTTCGATTGGCCTCTCGCTCTTGGCGTATTTCTGACCGAGTCCTTGTGAGGTCTTGCAACAAGTCTTTGATCGTCTGAGCCTGTTTTGCTGATTCGGCCTCAAGGCGTGCTGATTTGGAGGTTATTTCTTGGAGTTGGCTATCCGAGATGGTTTTAGCAGCTTTGGATGCTCGGATAGCTTGTTCGTTAGAGTCAGCACACAGATCCTTGAGGCGCTCTATTTCATGATCCTTTTTCTTGCATTGCCTCTGTAGACCGTCTATGGTGAGGATAAATTCTTGCTCTCTTTCTTCAAGGGCCCTCATTTGGGCTCCCATGATTTCTATCCTCTGGGTCAAGGCGTCGACTTGAGTTTGCAGCTCTTCACTATTGGCACATGTGGCAGATATGAACCCCGGCTAATTTGGGCCATTTTAGCATGATCTCGTACTCCTCCAAAGTGGGCACCATATCGAACTGCGGAAATTCGAAGCAGCGCAGACTAGAGTTCCAGAAATGAACTAGAACCCTGATAAAAATAGGATCGACAGAGATCTTCAGCAGGTCAAGGATCCGTCCATATGATTTTTCAAAGTCGGAGCGGACCTCTGGTGGCATTATCGCACAAAACCGTTCCAACTTCTCAGTATGGTATCGGGGAATGTCCACTTTCTTCAACTGTCTACCAGTCCCCTCCATTTTCTAAAACCAAAATGCATGTTTTATGAATATGATGCTTATTGCAGGTATGAATGTGAGTGTTTATTTTTCCTATTTATCATGTTTTATTTCTACATGATGTATGATATTTGCGTATTTTTATATTTTTTGAAAAAGTAGACTACCTATATGAATGATTTATGAGTGTAATGTTTATGAATAAGGTCCCATTCATTTTTATTTGTTTTGAGTTTTTATTTGACTTTATTTTAGAGCCTTTTATCTCTTGTGTCGGACTGCGTGGCTACTTAGCTTGCAAAGAACTTGAAACCAGGCTAGCTAAAAGGCAGACTGTCTGAGATGAAAATGGCTTTATGCGAAAGAATAATGTTTTGCGTCCCTTATCTCTTCTGTCGAACTGCGTGGCTACTTAGCTTACAAAGAACCTGAAACCAGGCTAGCTAAATGGCAGACTGTCCGAGATAAGGGCGTTTATTGCAAAAATATTTTTTGTGATTTTTCTGTTGTTTGGTTATGCTATGCGACAAAAAAATGCAACAAACAAATGTGCACACAATTCAATCATCCTCGAACAGGCGAGAAGTCGTTTTAATCACGAGGTAGGGTTTTCCTGTAGAAAAGTGCTTTGGCGAAGGTAGGTTCTAACTGTTTTCACCAAGGCTAAGGCCCCCAAGGTGCCCCCATTATAGGGTCCCCACTCTTTAGCCTTCCGACATGCTTAGCACTAAGGCCATAGTCAGTCTTTGTGCCAAAAGAGGAAGGTTATCACCTTGAGTGGTGATTTCCGATCACACTGGTGGGCTCAAGGCCATCACTACAGCGAACCGTACCTGCCACCCACTCTCTATGGATTTCTCACTTGCCCCCGGGTAAAGAGGGAACTGTAGTGTGCAAAGGTTTGTGTACAGTTTTTATTTCAAACAATTGCGCAAAAATAAACAAACAACTGTTATTAAAGCCAAGCATTAAAACATGTTATAATACAAGGTAAGGTAAAAGCGTAATTTCTTAGTTTATTTATTAAGCTGACCCATCACTAAATGGGATCAACTCTCTAGGTTTCCCCAGTGAAGTCGCCATTTGTTGCCACCGTAAAAAAGAGGCGGTCAGAGCAACACGATGGTTCTGACTTTCCAATTTTCGCGTTTTTATGGGTGATGTTACAACGCCTTTAGGTTGTCCGATAACCGGGCTGAACCTAGGGGCGAGGTTTTCGAAAAGGTGTTCTTGGATTGTTCAATAACCAGGCTAACCTAAGAACTAATTGGAAGGGGTTCTTATGGAGTCGCCACCAATTTTTTACCGGAAACATCGAAAAAGGGGTAAAAAGACGTTGGTTTTCAAAAACCAACTTTGGTCGTTAAAACCAGAGTTTAGGTAAGGGAGTTAGTTACGTGTAAGGGAAGTGTTAGTTCCCTTACGATGCCCCTTTCGGGTTCCCTATCATAGGCCAGCTATTTTATAAATAAACTTTTGAAAAGACGCTTTTACCCTTTTACTTAGGAATTAAAATAACGACTACATGGCCCTAATGTCTATCATGCAATTTAATCATAAAAATAAAGATAGTAAGAGAAAGAGAGAGAGTGAAGAAACCTCTAAAGCAAGCTCTTTAATTAATATTCTGAAAAGTAGGGTGCGTTTTGGCAGCCCCTCGCTCTTACAATGCTGGAAAACTCTCAGAAACGATATAAAAAGCTCTTAAAAACACTCAGAAACTCCGGAAATGCTTCAAAGGGATTCTAGGAAGAGAATTTGAAGAAATTGTAGAAGGGAAAGTGGAAGAACTGTGTGAAATGAGGGGGGAGCGCTCACTATTTATAGGGATTTGCGCTTGTCAGGTCGAGATGGCCATCTCGTCTGACAAGGTGGAGACGACCGTCTCGCCATTCGGGACGGCGGTCTCAACTTACAAAAGTGGCGAGACCGCCGTCTCGTTTGGCGAGACGGTGGTATCGACTTTCCCAAAGACGAGAGGGCCTTCTCGCCAAACGGGAGGGGGGTCTTGCCATTCGCAAGTGGCAAGACGGTTGTCTCGCTAAACAAGACGACGTTCTCAACTTGCAGCCATGGCGAGACGGCGGTCCCGAAAAGCGAGACGGCGGTCTCGATCCCTAAAGGCGAAAATCCTTATTTTAATGTAGAAAATCCTTCCTATCCTATTATGGGGCATAATAGTCTCTCCTAATGGCTTCTTAGGCTTCTTCCATCTTCGAATAGGAGGTCTTCTGGTCTTTATTATGAGGCTGGGCAAGATTTGGGGTCTACACTAGAGACGACACAACACACAATCCACCAAGAACTCCACTTAGTGATTCTTATCGCTTCTAGCCCACACCAAGTTCCAAAAGCCCCTTTTCCTCCAACAAACAGTTCTCTAGCAATCACAGCTCTCAACTTTTGTTTGAAAATGCTTGTTCTTTTTTTCTGAGGGCCTTAGAGAACCTTAAGTAGATGAATTAGGGTTTGGGAATTGGGGATTTTCGAAACATGGTGTATTGGGACTAGGGTTTTCGAAAATAGGTTTAATTTGAAGTTCAAAATGAAAATCTGACTGAAATAATCGATTATCTCAAGTGTTAATCGATTATTATAGAGCCAAAATCAACAGGAACCCACCACGCACTGTTTTAATCGATTATTTGCTCTGTTAATCGATTAACAGGCCTGTTAATCGATTAACAGGAGTGTTAATCGATTAGTACAGAGAGCTAATACAGAAAATGGTTTTTCTCTCTATAATAATCGATTATTTGGTCTTTTAATCAATTAAACCCGTGGGTTTTTGATAAAAATGAGTTTTTGAAGCTTTTAAAGAGTAGACTATATACTGACTATCTTAGACTCTAATATTACAGACTCAAACTCATCAAAACAGAGTTATTACACAAGAATACAAGTCTTCAACTCTCTAAGTTCTTTGTTCTTGAATCATCATCAAAATCAACAAGCTTCATGTCCATGTAAGTTCAACATCAAGTCCTTGTATGTTCAACAATTTTGACTTTCCATTTTTTGCGTTTTTGTGGGTGAGGTTACAACGCCTTTAGGTTGTCCGATAACCGGGCTGAACCTAAGGGCGAGGTTTTCAAAAGGGTGTTCTTAGATCGTCTGATAATCGGGCTGACCTAAGAACAAATTTGAGGGGGTTCTTATGGAGTCGCCACCGATGTTTTTACCAGAAACATCGAAAAAGGAAAGAAAAAGGCGTTGGTTTTTTTAAGAAAAACCAACTTTGGTCGTTAAAACCAGAGTTGGGTAAGGGAGTTAGTTACGTGTAAGGGAGGTATTAGCTCCCTTACGACGCCCCTTTCGGGTTCCCTATGATGAGATAGTTATTTTATAAATAAACTTTTGAAATTATGCTTTTACCCTTTTATTTGCGGAATTTAAAAAATAATGACTACATGACCAAAGTAGTTATTGCACAATTTAATGTAAGTAAAAAGGACAATAAGAGAGAGAGAGAGAGAGAGAGAGAGAGAGAGTGAAGAAACCTCCGGAGCAAGATTTGATTAATTCTTCTAAAAAATAGGGTGCGTTTTGGTAGCCCTTCGCACTTACAACGTCGAGTTCTCTCTTGAAAACGCTATAAAGACTCTCTTAAAACACTCAAAAACTCCGGAAATACTTCAGAGGGGCTCTAAAAGAAGAATTTTAAGAAATTGCAGAAGGAAAGGTGGGAGAGCTGTGTGAAATGAAGGGGAGAGCGCCCCCTATTTATAGGGATTCGCGCCTGTCAAGTCGAGATGGTCGTCTGCCTGGCAAGGTCGAGACAGTGGTCTCGCCATTCGGGACGGTGGTCTCGACTTTGATAAATGGAGAGACCACCATCTCGCCAAACGAGACAGCGGTATCAACTTGCCAAATGGCGAGAGGGTCGTCTCGCCAAACGGGAGGGGGGTCTCGCCAAAGGCAAGTAGCGAGACGACCGTCTCGCCAAACGAGACGACGGTCTCGACTTGCCTTTGTTCGAGACGGCGGTCCCGAAAAGTGAGACGGCGGTCTCGACCCCTGAAGGTGGGAATCCTTATTTTTTGTATAAAAAAACCCTCCTACTCTAATATGGGGGCCTAATAGTCTCTCCTAGTGGCTTTTTAGGCTTTGTCCATCTTCGAATAGGAGGTCTTCTACTCTTTATTGTGAAGCCGGGCAAGATTTGGGGTCTACAGTTGCCCCCCCTTCACCTGACTAGCCGACTGTTGGCCTGTTACTCCAAAAAGATCGACTAGAGGGTGAAGGAGTTAACCATCTTGCCTCGTTGTCCTTCGGATGCTCTGTCTTGCGGTGGTTGATACTCTAAGGAAAAATGTGTTGTGCGCCTCCAGGATGCTCCTTCTGATGGTAGTCGATCCCTTTGGTGGACACATGGTAGAACCTCAGGATGCTCCTTCTGACGGTAGCCGATCCTTCGATTGATGAGTATAAACCCCCCATCAGGCTGGTAGTTACAGTCCACTGTGCGTAGGACTGGATGAGTATAAACCCCCCATCACGCTGGTAGTTGCAGCCCACTATGCGTAGGGCTGGATGAGTATAAACCCCCCATTAGGCTGGTACAGTCCACTGCGTAGGACTGGTGGTGGTGGCGGCTTACTGCTTAGTAGCTCATGCGCCGGTGTTGAGATGCATTCTCTTGCTTTTTGATATTTGTTTTTGCCTTTTCTGGAGTGGTCTTCCGGTTTTTGCCGAGGATTATTTTGACTCTTCCGGAGGTCATCCAGCTTGTTGATTACCGGGTAGTCTTGTTTTGTAGTTCGACTTTGCTGGTCGTCGAAAAACTCTTGGTCAATGTGGTTGACTTGCGAATCTTGTCTGTCGCCGCCGTCCCTTTCCGACGTCCGGAGGACGTCTCGAAACGTTTATGCGAGCGGTCGCGAAAAGATGGTTTAGACTCGCGTTTTTGTTTTAAAAGGTTTTCGAAAAGGGGTTCTTATGGAGTCGCCACCAATGTTTTGACCATAAACATTGGAAAAGGAAAAAATGTTGATTTTAAGAAAAACCGCACTTGGCCATTATAACCAGAGTTGGGTAAGGGAGTTAGTTACGTGTGGGGAAGGTGTTAGCACCCCACAACGCCCCTTTTGGGTTCCCTATGACAGATTAATTCATTTAAATAAAGACTACGAGAAATTACGCGATTACCCTATTTTATTACATAATATTAAATGGCTATCTACATGATTTTATTCTATGTTGCATGTATAAAATGATGAATAAAGCTAAATAAAGCAATAAAAGAGATATTAAAATAGCTATCTACATGATCCTATTCTACATGACATAATAAAGCTAAATAAAACAATAAATAAAACAATAAAAGAGAAGGGAATTGAAAAGAACCTCAGTAGCAAGCTTTATATTGAGAACCTCGAAGCTGTGAGGATGCGTTTTGGCAACCTCTCTCTCTACACAGTCTCTCCTCACCAATACAAGATCGACTCTACTAAAAATTTAAAGAAGAATCAAATGCCGGAATATAATTCCTTAACCGATTGTTACCTATTTAAGGCAATCGGAAAGATCATTCGAGAGAGAGAGAGAAGTAGACAAGTGCTCTAAAGTGTTTCGAGCTCTCGGAGTGTCTGTGGTGTGAAAAAGTGGCAAATGAGCCTCCTATTTATAGTTTTTCGCAGCTGGCGCACTTTGGGACGGCCGTCCGGGTTGGGACGGCCGTCCGGACTGGGATGGCCGTCCCAAATAGCAAAATTACACGAGCGGGACTCCCGGGAAGGCCGGGACGGCCGTCCCACTTAAAATGGGTTTGGGACGGCCGTCCCACATACGGGACGCGCGTCCCAACTGTAAAATAGCAGTTGGGACGGCCGTCCCACTTCTGGGACCGTGGTCTCGGCCTGTTTTGTCCAGTTTTCGTGTTCTGGGACCCCGGGAAGCTTTCCTTTCCTTTTTCGGACATAGATTGATGCCGAGGTGTGTCCGTTGAAGCTTTATCTTCATATAGGAAGTCTTCTTGGCCTCCAATAAGATGTCGGGCGAGCTTTGTCTTTGTGTAGGAAGTCTCTTTTGGCTTTTATTGTGCGAGTGAGTGAACTCCGTCTTTTGTTGTGGGAGGTCCTTCTCGTTTTGGGAAGCCGGATAAACTCCATCTTCGGGTGAAGTTCCTCTAGCTTTTATTTTGAGAGGCCGGGCAAAATTAGGGGTCTACATTGTCTTGTTTTCAATCCTTCCTTTTTCCGCGGTTTTATCTTTTTTCTCGCGATTTCGGATTTTGGCTTTTTTGGGACTAAGCGTAAGTCTTTTTACTTTTTAGTCTCTTTTTGTTACGCTGACTTTTTTCGAAAAGAGAGTAAAAGTGAATGAAAGAAATTTTATTCATGATAAAATTTGATTACAACATTTATTTTGGGGTACTATCCCTAAGATGGCAGGCTCGAGCCGGGAGACGATCTGGGAGGAGGGAACTGCCGATACATATGTCTCTAAAACTCTTCCTGGCTTCGGACTGAGCCGATATGTTCTTGTCAGAGCAGTGTCAGGTCTTGTCTAATCCCCTCCTGTATCTGGCCGAAGGTCTCCATTCGCGTCTCGAAGACATCCTGCCTTAGGGACATCTGGTCGAATTGCTGGCATAGCTCATAGATGTTGCGGTTGATACCAGCAAAATCGTCCCCGTACTGTTGCTGTTGTTGTTGCTGTTGTTGTTGTTGTTGTTGCTGGAACTCTGGGGGTGTCGGGAGGTCTTGCATCACCACCAGGTCCTGGAGGTGTAGGGTCATGGCTAGCGAGGGGTGGAGGGCCAACCGGGATCCTTGACGGATCAGCATCCCCATGCTAACAAACACGGACCCGTTAATAGACTCGGGTTGAAGATCGGAGGAGATGCTCTCTCCGCCAGTGCACCCCCATTTTTCTGCCAGTGGGGTTATGAGGGGAGCCATGAGGATGGCTCCCACAGGACGACACCCAAAGTCTTTAAGGGCCTTCACGAAGAAGTAGTCGGGGTCGCACCGGCGCCCTTAGCTCATGCAGTGGAGGGCGAAGAGGTTCGGATAGGTGACCTTCCCTTGGCTCTCCTTTCGCCCGTGGAGAGTTCCTGCCAGCAGCTTGTGGCAGATGCAGAGAGCGGGAGTGAGCGCCGACCCTTTTAGTAGGGACGACAAGATGCGCATCCCAGTGAGATCCTCCCACATCTCACCGGCTGTAAGGGTAGGAGGCCGCTCACAGATGGTCCCTCGGTACTCCTGGGTCAGGATGTCTTCGGGCCGGACGAAGCCGATAGACACGTTGAATTCGTCTAGGGTCATCGTCTGGTACGACCCATTCATGTAGTAGGACACCATCTTGACCGACGAGAGGCCTGGTACCATCGTGGGGAGCTTGAAGTACGTGATGGAGGCAAGGAACTCCATCACCGCCTGTGGGTAGATGTGGGTGGGGGGAGACTAGAGGAGGAAGCCCCACCCGATGTTGTCAAAGTATGCCCGGATGTCATCTTCCCATCCGAACTCGGTGAGGATGCCGAAGTCCAACTTCAACATGGGATGTCATGCGTACCCCTGGATATGCTCCAGGCGGGCCTGATGCTGGGGTGAGAGCTGGGTCGGGTCTGGCAGGATTGGGACCGCAAAAGCACTTGGGCCAGAACCCCTTCCCCTCTTTCTGGAAGTTTCGCCTCTATGCATTTTGGTGAGAAAGTGCTAAAAAATAGAAGAAAGGTATGTAGGAGTGCAAAAAAGGATGCTTGAAACCCCCCCCCCCCAAAGGTCCCTATTTATAGAATTCTCGCTGCAAGTCGGGACCGTCTTCTGGGATATCGAGACGACGGTCTCGATTTTGCGAGACTCGGGACCGCCATTTGGAACTTCGAGACGGCGGTCTCGTTTTGGACCTATGGCGAGACGGCCTTTTCGCCAAGCGAGAAGGCGGTCTCGTTTTCGTCCAAAGCGAGACGGCGGTCTCGAAGGTTGAGATGACGGTCTGGGAAGGCGAGACGACGGTCTCAAATTTAGCTGATTTTTTTTTGAAGAAAATAGGACCTTGTTCAAAAACATTTTATGCATGCAATGTTTTCATGTTTGATGTCCTATAATGCCTATTTCATTAATTTTTCAAAAGGATTAACTGGTGTGTCTTGTAGAGACGAGTGCCCTCTGATCTTTGTTTCTTAGCTATACTCTTTCATGGCGTTCCGGACTTAGCATGACCGAAGAATGACTTTCTCTTTTTTCTGGAGAGCACACTATGCCACGTTGGTGCCCTTTTTCTTTGCTTTAGAAATTTCAATCCTCTTGTTGATTATATGCCTCCACATTCCCAAACTAATTGTTAAATTAATGTTGTGAGGGTCAAGAGAAAACAAGTAAAGGATAGATTCAACGGCTTGTGTTTTAGACGGTTGATTTTATTCAGAAAATCTTGTGCAGAATGAGTTTCTTCACAAAAGAAATGCATAAATTGCCACAAGAAAGAACTTTAAAAAACTTCACAAAACTGGCGTTATTCTTTCTTGAAAGTAGCCCTTATGATTGCTTGATTGATTACTCAAAGGTATTTTTTGAAAGACTGAAGCAATTTTGTTTATATAGAGATTTGTTCTAACTGCTGGTTTAATTAATCTGTTAAAACAATCTTTTAATCTGTTAAAAGTCTTGAATTAATCTGTTAAAACTTCTTTTAATCTGTTAAAATGTTCTTGATCATTTTTCAAATTTGTTTTAACTGATACGACAACGTTTATATCGATTAAAACACTTTGTAAAAAATCCCTTAAGTTGTTTTAATCGATTAATTCACATTATAATCGATTAAAATTCTGCCAAATATTTTCATAAAACTTTCTAAGTGATTTTAATCGATAACGATCTGTTTTAATCGATTAAAACAGTTAGCAGAAATTGTTTTAATCGATTAATTCGTTTTTACATCGATTAAAATTCTGACAGAACACCTTTCAAAATATTTAAAGTTGTTTTAATCGATTATTTTGAGTTTGTATCGATTAAAATACTAACAGAACACTTTCCAAAACACTTCAAGTTATTTTAATCGGTTGTTTCGAGTTTGTATCGATTAAAATACTGCCAGAACACTTTCCAAAACATTTTAAGTCATTTTAATCAATTATTTCGAATCTATATCAGTTAAAATACTAACAGAAGGTTTTCAAAAACTCTTTTATTGAAAACAATCGATTAATTCGAAGGTATATCGACTAAAACAGTTCCAGTGAATGTTTTAAAATGTTTTAATCGATTATTTCGAAAACCTATCACTTAAAAACCTGTTATATAAATGTTAAGAACATTTTAACTAATAAAGCTCATATAATATCTGTAGACCCCTAATCTTGCCCGACCTCGTAATAAGACCAGAAGACCTCCTTTTCAAAGATGGATGAAGCCTAAGAAGCCATTATGAGAGACTATTAGGCCTCATACTAGGATAGGAGGGATTTTCTGCATTAAAATAAGGATTTTTTGCCTTCAAGGATCGAGACCGTCGTCTCGCTTTTTGAGACCACCGTCTCGCCATTCCTGCAAGTCAAGACCGCCGTCTCGTTTGGCGAGATGGCCGTCTCGCCACCTGCGAATGGCGAGACCCCCCTCTCGTTTGGTGAGACGGCCGTTTCGAATGGCGAGACGGCCGTCTCGACCTTGTCAGACGAGACGGCCGTCTCGACCTGACAGGCGCGAATCCCTATAAATAGTCGCGCTTTTCCCTTCATTTCACACAATTCTTCGACTTTCCCTCTTGTAACCTCTTCAAATTCTCTTCCTAGAACCCCTCCGAAGCATTTTCAGAGTTTCTGAGAGTTTCTTAGAGATTTTATAGCGTTTTCGAGAGTTTTTCCGACGTTGTAAAGAGTGAAGGGCTGCCAAAACGCACCCTAATTTTCAAGAAATTAATCAAAGAGCTTGCTTCGTAGGTTTCTTCTTTCTCTCTCTCTCTCTCTCTCTCTCTCTCTCTCTCTTTATTGTCTTTACTTTTATGATTAAGTTATGCAATAGATACTAGGGCCATGTAGTCGTTACTTTAATTCCGTAAATAAAAGGGTAAAAGCGTCTTTTCACAAAGTTTATTTATTAAATAGCTGGCCTATCATAGGGAACCCGAAAGGGGCGTCGTAAGGGAACTAACACTTCCCTTACACGCAACTAACTCCCTTACCTAAACTCTGGTTTTAACGACCAAAGTTGGTTTTCAAAAATCAACGCCTTTTTACTCCTTTTTCGATGTTTCCGGTAAAAATATCGATGGCGACTTCATAAGAACCCTTCAAAATTAGTTCTTGGGTTAGCCCGGTTATCGGACAATCCAAGAATGCTCTTTTGAAAACCTCGCCCCTAGGTTCAGCCCGGTTGTCGGACAACCTAAAGGCATTGTAACCACACCCATAAAAACGCAAAAATTGGAAAGTCAGAACCATCACGTCGCTCCGACCGCCTCGTTTTGACGGTGACGACAATATCAGTTAAAACAATTTCTTAAAAACCATCCGATTACTTTGGTTTTTAACAGATTAAACATCTCTAGAGGCATTTTCAAAATCTTTTAAATGATGAAATCTCATGCAGCAGAGAGATATGAATGATTATACCTATGTATAGATGCAGACTCACTAATCACTCTACCCTTTTAACCAAGTAACATTTGACTTCAACATAATAGCCTTTGACTTCATCAAATCAACAAGATCTTCGTTTTATCAAATGATTCAAATAAGATCTTCATTACTTTCAGTCTCCCCCTATTTGATGAAGACAAACACCTCTTTGAATGATTCTGTAGAAGAAGTCAGTTGAATATATATATATTAGTGAGTATTCAAAATTAATCATTTCTCCCCCTTTGACTTCATCAAAAATAGGGAAGAGAGGAGTAAAACAAGCAATATGCATGGCATGTAACAAAATTTATTTTTAAAACAACATTATAAAGAAAATCATGATACTAATGAGATGTATTATTCATTTAAAGACCAATTAAAGTTGATTCAAACTTATCTTCGTTAACACGTTTGTAGTGAATACAATAGACACGTGTAAAGATAAGGGAACCATGCTTTAGTAGCATGTTACAAGAATAGCCATTAACTAAAGCCTTTAATTTTCTTTCCAGAATAATAATCGATTAAAAATAGGACATAATCGATTAATTTGTTCTTGTTCCTGATTTTAATTGATACAAATACTGTTTTAATCGATTAAAACAGTAATGAAAGATGAAGTTTAAAAAACTTGAGTTGATTTAATCGATTAAATCGACATTTAATCAATTAAAAAAGTTTTGTAAAGTAATTTTAATCGATTAAAGCTTGTTTATATTAATTAAAACACTCAGAAATGGGAACTAAGTGATGTTTGATGCATCTAAAATGCCTAATTTAGTTCGGATTTTATAAAATCGATCATAAGCAAGAGGTTTTGTGAATATATCAGCTAATTGTTTTTCAGTTTCTATAAAGAAAATTTCACAATCACCTTTTAAAACATGATCTCTAATCAAATGATGTCTAGTTTCTATATATTTTGTCCTAGAATGCTGAATTGGATTTTTTGTTAATATAATGACACCACATAAAAGAGGGATTTTATTGAGAATTAAACCATAATCCTCAAGCTGTTGTTTGAGCCACAGGGATTGAGCACAACAACTTTCGATTGCAATGTACTCGACTTTAGCTGTAGAAAGAGAAACACTTGATTGCTTTTTACTATGCCATGAGATTAGACTGCTTCCTAGGAGATGACAAGTGCCACTGGTGCTTTTTCTGTCATGTTAAATGCATATAACGTGAAGTTCCCAAAAAGTTAAGTATATATACATGTTAAATGCTAAATAAAATATAAGTTAAGAGTAGGTACCATGATACTCTGCCAAATCTGCTTCTTCAGTGTCTCTAGAACATGGTCCCAATCCTCAATAAGAATACTAACCTTGCTTCTCCCAAGCAAGGCCACATAGCTAGTGAATCTAGCACTGTGCTCTCTTGTGGCTCTACCTGTTTGCAAACTGGATAGGCAATTTCTGATCGGAGCCACGGCTGATATTCAAGTCCCTCAACCGTGTAGCACGCCTACCTCTTTTTCTGGTAGACGACTGACTCTAATCACCACCTTATGTAGGAGGGGGGCATTGTGTAGTAGGAGGGGTACCAGATGAATCTGCCATATCTGTGTTCAAAGAAAAAAATAATAGTCATTAGTTTAGGCAATATGACTAAAGATAAATAAAAAAGTGCATACATTAAAAAATAATACATTATCAAGTTGGAACATTCTCCCAAAATCCTTCCATATGGTCATAACGTGTGGCATGCACATCATCTATTTCTACATCAACACTCAAGTTTGGCATATTTGAAGAGAAACATGGTGTCTCCAGTATATCAAGTACTAATTCATCATTCTCATCAGAAGTATACATGGGTTTTCCTTGTAGAACCACTGACCATCCTTTGTTAGCGGGATCCGTGACAGAAAACACTTGTTTTGCCTGATATGCCATGATAAATGTCTCTTCGGTATAGCGTGTATTTTCCAAGTCAACCAAGGTAAATCCAAGATCGTCAGTGAAGATGCCATTATTAAAGTCAACCCACTTATATTTAAAAATAGGTACTCTGAATATCGTGTAATCTATTACCCAAATCTCTTCAATTACACCAAAGTAGCCCATTGACGCCCTTATCGGATATTTATCCTTTGAACTCGAGAAATGCATTGATTCAGCCACCACCATGACTCCACTATTTTGCATTGTACTTATTTCATCTTCTCCCTTTGTATAAAATGAATAGTTATTTATATCATACCCACCCCAGCATATCACATCAAAGTTTGGCTCACATGCTAGCCACTTTAGTGTATCGAAAGTTGTATTGTCACCTTCAACTTGTTGTTTAAACAACTTCAAAAAGCTCTTGTTGTGTTCAGTAATCACCCACTTTTTAGGCATACGTGGATTATTTCGCTTGACAATGTCTTTATGAGCACTTAGGTAGGGGATGACTTCTTCACTGTTATTCAATATGTACAAATGCGCTTGAAGTACTTCATCTCGACACATTGTCACAACTTTTGCACCTCGAATACCTCTACCAAGACCTATTCCATGGTAACAAGTCTTAGATAACCCGATAGCTTCAACTTCTGATAAGTATTTTATGCAAAACTCAATAACTTCCTCTGCAATATATCTTTGAACAATTGATACTTCAGGACGATATTGGTTCTTCACATACCCTTTTAATATCTTCATGTATCGCTCAATAGGGTACATCCATCGTAAGAAGACTGGACCACAGATTATAACTTCCCAGGCTAGATGAACAATCAAGTGAACCATAATATCAAAAAATGATGGAGGAAAGTACATCTCAAATTGACACAATATGACTGCAGCCTCATTCTCTAACTGATCTAAAACATCCGGGTCCATAACTTTACTACATATGGCATTAAAAAAGAAGCATAATCGAGTTAAGGAATATCTAACATTGTCTGGTAAGATACCTCGAATAGCCACAGGTAGAAGTTGTTGCATCAATACATGACAATCATGAGATTTTAACCCAAGCAATTTTAGATCTTTCATAGATACAAGTCTCTTCACATTGGAAGAGTAACCAAATGGAACCTTCACACCTCGTAAAAACTCACAAAAACTTCTCTTCTCTTTTTTAGACAATGTGTGACATGCTAGAGGCAAGTATGTTCGGTTACCATGAGATTGAGGAGCTAATTACTCTCTTATACCCATTTCAACCATGTCCAAACGAGCATTGACACCATATTTTGTCTTTCCTTGAATGTTAAAGAGTGTTTCAATGATACTGTCACACAAATTTTTCTCTACATGCATGAAATCTATACAATGTCTCACATCATGAACTCTCCAATATGGAAGAACAAAAAGGATTGACATTTTCTTCCATATACTTGTGGCTTTCTTTTGCGTCTTTCCAAACTCAAACGAAATCGTACTCGCTCGTTGATATACTTCCTCCCCACTTAAAGGTGTTGGGGCTGTATCATTTTCTTAACACCTGTTAAATGCTTTCTTTAATTTACGATACGAATGGTTTGAAGGAAGAAATCTTCGGTGTCCGAGGTACGTTATTTTCCTTCCATGTTGTAGTTGATAGTGACATGTGTCTTCTTCACATATCGGGCAAGCTTTATGTCCCTTGGTGTTGTAACCACTCAAATTACCATATGCTGGAAAGTCATTAATTGTACAAAATAACATTGCATGTAACTTGAATAAGTCACTTGTGTACCCATCAAACATATCAACACCTTCCTCTCACAACATCTTCAAATCTTCAACCAATGGGCTTAAAAAAACATCGATGTCATTTACAGGTTGTCTGGGACTCGAGATCATCAAAGATAGCATGAAATACTTATGTTTCATACACAACCATGTAGGTAAGTTGTAAATCACTAACACCACAGGCCATGAACTATGTTTACTGCTTAAATTTCCATATGGATTCATTCCATCTGTAGCAAGTCCAAGCCTAATGTTTCTTGGATCATTACCAAAATTGTGGAAGATGGAATCAATTTTTTTCCATTGCAATCCATCTGCCAGATGCCTTAACTAACCATCTTTAATACGACTATCTGCATGCCATCTAGTGAGCTTTGCATCATTTCCATTAGTGAATAATCGTTTCAACCTTGGAACAATGGGAAGATACCATAACACTTTTGCCGGGGTACCCTTCATTACATTATTGTTAGAATCACCATCCTTCTTCTTGTATCGTGATTCCCCGCATTGTGGACATTCGTGAAAGTTCTCAAATTCTTTCCTGTACAACACACAATCATTTGAACATGCATGAATTTTTTGGTACTCCATACCCATTGGACACAATATCTTCTTAGCATCATAATTGCGGGTTGGCAATGTGTTACCTTCAGGGAGCATGTCACTCAACAACTCAAGCAATTATGTGAAACTTTTATCAGTCCACCCATTCTTTGCCTTCACATTGAACAATTTTAGTACCACCGGCAATCGTGTGAACTTAGTACAATTTTTATACAAAGGCTTTTTTGCATCATTGGACAACTTCTTGTACACATGTGTATGTTGGAAGTCATCTTGTCCAAGCTCACGAATCATTTCCTCCAGCTGATCATCCATCTCTAGATCAAATTCTTCTTTGTCTTCTACACTTGGCATGTTTAATAATTCACCATGCCATGTCTACTTTATGTAACTCTTTATGAAACCATCACAAAGAACATGCTCCCGAATAACTTCAGTCGGTAATATTTGCTCATTCAAATAGTTAATACACCAGCAATAGAATCTTCCATCATTATCCGAAACATTCATCTTAGCAAATTCAAGAAATTGTTCTACTCCACTCTCATATTCATTTGTTGTTCGTCTATAATTGATCCAACTTCGATCCATTGTTACCTTTTGTGACATAACACAACATATAAGTATAGTTTGAGGATGATAACATCCAATATGTTTTGCTGAAAATGGCTGATGAAAAGAAGAACAAAGGGCGCAACAAAACAGGTTTTTGTGGATGCTCAAGGCCTTCAAAACACCTGGACTTGAGGACATCTTAGTTAAGAAGTTGTGATGTCACGTGATTGTATATTTTAATCTTTCAATAGGAAGTTCTGTCCTACAGTGGATGATTTCATGACTGACTCCAATCAAGGCTCACCGTATTGTCTCACATTAGGGTGAGCATAAGTGATGATAGTTTTGACTTAGAATGAAACAACTACATTATAATACAAATCTAATTTTCAAAATCAAAATCAAGAAAGAATGGCTATAGAAACACATTCAAATGACTAAACTACATTACAATACGTCTCTAAATTAGCTAAAGGGCACCCGTGATCTATCCCTCTCTTGACAGATTCAAAACTGTAAACCTAGAATGACTACAAAAACACATTCAAATGGCTATACCAGGCACGAAAACTTACCTCTTGAAGACCGAGAATCAAAACTCGTAGTGAAGGGCACCAATGACAGTGGCGACAACAATAGCAAGTGGTGCGACGTATAGAGCCGACAATAATGGCAGGTGGCGTGACGACAAAGGCAAGTGGCGCAACGAGAACTACAGGTGGAGCAACGTACAACAACGACGACGTTCGCAGTAGAGATAGAGAGAATGGGGACCTCTACTATGGGTGAAGTGATGAAATGGAATGTGGGGGTGAGGGTAAGACAGAAGATACAATGTCGGTTGCCCTAATATCCGTCATCAAATACACTTTCTATGTCGGTTAAAACTTAACCGACATAGAAAGTTCACTTTTTATGTTGGTTAAACTAAAACCGACATAGAAAGTGAATAGAAAGTTCAGTTTCTATGTCAGTTAACATATAACCGACATAGAAAGTTTACTTTCTATGTTGGTTTTAGTTTAACCGACATAAAAAGTTCACTTTTTATGTCGGTTAAAATTTAACCGACATAGAAACTGAACTTTCCCACTTACCATGTTGGTTACCTTATAACTGACATAAAAAGTTCATAATTTTATTACAAAAATGTCACCGTCCTACATACTATGACAGATGGACTACGACCATGACAAAAAGTCGTCATAGAATCCTATTTTTCCACTAGTGAATGTAATTTTATTTAAATTATATTTTAAGATAAAAAAACTTATTCAAATGTATATATATATATATATATATATATATATATATATATATATATATATAAAGAATACTTTTTAAATAGTTTTATTTAAAATAAAAATAAAATTAAATGAGAATTTTTTTCTTCGTGGGGTTGGGTAAGTATTATCCATGGTCATCCCATCTCCGATGTGTTATAATCGAGGTAGGTGAGTTGAGTGACCATAATCAAGACAAGTCATTAACCCTTATCCACTTGAAGGTAGACAAGCGAGACCAACCCACTCATTTTTTTCTATATGAAAAATTTATATAAACACACTTTTAATTATATAAATATTTTTTAAGTTTTTACTCATTAATTAATTATTTTATTGGATAAATTGAGAAAATAACTATATTTATGTGTTAAAATACTTAACCATAATAAATAATTTAACCTTAATTTGTTAGTATTTAAGATTTAAATTACAAAATTATAGTATATTTTTATATTCAAATAATATACCTGTTTATTGTGAAAAATAGTTTGATATGAACCATTTATCACTTGTGAACTCTTTTTATTTAGACTAGCAAATAACATTTTTTTTTCAATTTAGATAGTGTTTTAGGTAAACCAATAAATATGATAACATTAATAGATGTCTTACTCAATAATTAATATGAAGTCGATTTTTATAATAGATCTCTCATATATTAACTTAATAAAGATATTTATAAGACCATTTTGATTGTGAACTTGGACATTAAGCATCAATTCGGGCATTGTTCGATTAAGTGATGAAATTTATTAAGATGAACAATGGAAAGGCAATCTTTGGGAATAAAAAACTGAATTTAGCAACAACAATTATAAAGTGCGGAAATGTAAATTGTGGGAAACTGTAAATTATCAAGGATAAAATAAAATCTGGTACAAAAAATCAATAGTGGTGACCCAAATTGCAAGGAACTCTTTTGAAAAGCTTTCTCTTGTTCATAGCGGTCTTTAGAATGTAAGTTTCTTAATACAATTTTTCACCCCTTTATACTTATTTGATCCTATTTATATTTATTACCTTTTGCAACTGTTAAATAATAAAGAAAAAGTAAAATAAAGATAATGTAAATGGTTTTGTTCTCAATTAACCATTTTTGCCCCTTTCGTGTGGCCCCATTAGTACATGTGGTGGTGTTATAATCGCCTATATTAAATCACAAAGTTATAACTGCTACGCACTCTTTCTCGATTTATAACTACATTTTGATATCTTTCTTGTCTTCCTCAATTTATTTATTCTACCTTACCTTTTGATGCTTTGATTTTCTCCTTTTCTCTATCCTTTAATCCTAGATATGATCTTTCTCTATCTAGAGTACTCGCTATCTTGTCTTTCTATTACCTTCAACATCCAATTATTTTGATCCTCTTCTTTAATGTTTCAATTTTTAGTTCTTATTCTTAACTTCTATATTTTCTTAACTCATTCTTTCGATTCATTTTTAAGTTTGTATATAACAAATATCCCCTAAGAAAATGTAAAATGTATCTTAGTAGGTGAACATTATCTTAGTATGAGATCAAACTTTTATAACCTTTTGTCTTTTGAGAAAAGATTTTTATCCTTTATACCTATAAATAATTATTTTAAAGATGACTACTACAATACTTTCATTATTTCCTATGCTTTCCCTTATAAATACAAAATTTTCATAATAAATGCATCCCAAACTAATCTTCTAAAAACTGTCATTTTCCTAGCACGTGGGCTGAAACCTAAGGTCCAATTACTTTCGGTTTGATTGTTTCTCGAGAAACCATGTTTTCAACTCACTTCTTTATAAAAGAACGTTTATTCTTCTTTGTTCTTTTACGCTTTCATCTATCTGCTAAAGTTATTACAACCTTTTAGAGAACCCTTTTTGTGTTCTTACTTCTCTACCTCTCCGTTATAAATGGCATATTCTTCCTAAAAGAATTTCTCAACCATTCGCCTCCAATCTTCTGATTTGGTCACCACCCCTTTTTGTGCACTTTGTTGATGACCCCAACATTATCGTGACAGCCAAAGAACACATTGCTTTCTTAATGTACTAGCTATCTACCCAAGTTTTTTGTCCTCACTCAATCCAAATTTCTCACCACTCTTTCAACCTTGCGTAACTTTACATACTAGTTCCTCCTCCATCAGACTAGCCAAACTCCTCCTCGTCCATGTATATATATCTTTTCCTATAGTTGTAGATACTTTGAAATCTCATCAACTTAACAGGAATATCTCTAGACCATTATAGTTCATCTAGCTATGGTTAGTGGCAATTTTCGAGTCCCTACTTCCTCCAACTTCACACCTCACTCCTCTTTTCCCCCTTGAGGGTGTTCGATTAGTAGCTCAACATCCTCGAGCATTTTGAGCCAACGACACCCAATATAAAACTTACATTGAATTTCTATTGAATAAAAAGGAATTTGACATCCTTTTAGCTCCATTCACAAGGTTAGGAAGTGGTCTAGAGAAAATCAGGGATCTTCCTTGAATGAAATCCATATTTCCAACATTTACTCCAAGATTACAAGCTGAATTGATAGAAGTTTGGAGTAATGTTCTTACATGGGACATATTGGTGGTTGGTTTTCAATTCAAGGAAGTGAAATTTTTTGCATACGTCCCTAGTATTTCTCTCAATAATTTGATCTCAACCAGGCGATCCCACTTCCCTAATGTCATCAAGTTATCAATGACAATTTTGTTTTCAATGAATCAAAAATATAGGAAGATTTTTTTCAAGTCGTTCCTCAGGAGAAACTTGAGTTCTATCCTACACATTTCGAGGTCAATTTCCTTTGCACACTTGAGTTTTTCTTGTGGTGGGATCATTGGTTCTCCTCAATAACATGATTCTTTTGAATAAACAAAAAAGAGATTGACCAATCACCATTCTTTTGTGGTGCAGGACAAATCAAAAGCTATCTTCAAATTTTAAAGTTTGAAAACTTTTATCAAGAATGCTATGATCCCATTAGGTGATTCTTTTGAATAAACAAAAAAGAGATTGACCAATCACCATTCTTTTGTGGTGCAGGACAAATCGAAAGCTATCTTCAAATTTTAAAGTTTGAAAACTTTTATCAAGAATGCTATGATCCCATTAGGTTAGAATCGACCTTCAGAAGTGTGACCTTTTTTCCCTTTCAATCTAAAATCCATTAAAATTGAGATTTTTTAAATATTCAAAAACTTTTACGAGAAACCGTATTCAGAATATATTTCCCAATTAACTTAACTACTTTCCCATATGCTCCTTTCAGTATTCCTAAACCTTTAACATATCCAAAATGGATTAGATACTTAAGATCAAACCATGAAATACTTACTTGAATATAGTCTTCCATCATGGTTAGCTCATATGTCTATCTTGACTAACACACCTTGAGATTTGTTCTTTGTTGTCCATTTCACCTTGTATATTTACTTACTTAAATTTGCTCATGTCTTCAATTTGTTTCTTGCTTTTAGTTTCATCATCAATAAGGAAAGTTGTCAAACCTTCACCACAACTCCCCAAAATCCAAAAAAAAAGGAAAAATCCATGGTTATCTTCCCTGCATAGTATAGTTGATTCCTTTAACTCCTTTATTCTTTGATCTGGTGTTGGTTTCCCTATTCTAGTATATCTTTTATTTTTTCAGAAGAAATCGAAATCAAACCCCACACCTTCTAGAACTTCATCTACTGTTGTTGCTCCTAAGATATTGTGTTTTGTTTGTATTTAGTGAGTTAATTTTATTTAGTGAATTGTTCAACTGATTTTCGATTTCATCCTATTAGAATTTGACAACCTTAATTATGGATTTCTCCATCCAACCCATGACCATTGTCGATTCAAGTTCTGAGAGTGAGGAGGTATCGCTCTCCACATCCCATCGTAGGTTCAAATCGAGCTAGGTACTTTTCTTTCCTTTTGCCCACAAATCGATTGAGATATTTGCCCTTAGTAATTCATAACTTCTCGCAGATTATTTTACATTCAATTTTCTTTAAATATCACTCGATAGCACATGTATTTCATCATGCTTATTAATTCAGGTGAACGTTTTAAGAAACTCTTGACCAACTAGTCGTTGTTGCACTACCAAAGACTACTCCCCGTGAGGCAATTATTGTTGAACATTCAAGGACTTGATGTTGAACGTACATAGACATGAAGCTTGTTGATTTTGATGATGATTCAAGAACACAAGACTTAGAGAGTTGAAGACTTGTTTTACTGTGTAATAACTCTGTTTTGGTTAGATTGAGTCTGTAATATTAGAGTTTGAGATAGCCGGTACATAGTCTGCACCTTAGAAGCTTCAAAAAGCTCAATTTTATCAAAGTGCCTCGGCTTTAATTGATTAAATGGTGAAATAATCGATTAAAACAGTGAGAAAAACCATTTTCTGTATCTACTCACTGGTTTAATCGATTAACACACATGTTAATCGATTAACAGGCCTGTTAATCGATTAACAGGTCTTTTAATCGATTAAAACAGAGAGTTTTGGGGTTCTGTTGATTTTGGCTTTGTAATAATCGATTAACACTTCATTTAATCGATTATTTCAGTCAGATTTTGATTTTCAACTTCAAATCAACCCTATTTTCGAAAACCCTAATCCCAAGACTCCTAGTTCCGAAATTCCCAATTCCCAAACCCTAATTTCTCTACTTAAGCTTCTCTATGGCACTCAGAAATGAAGAACAACCTTTTTCATACAAAAGTTAAGTGCTGTGAGTGCCAGAGAACTGTTTGTTGCAAGAAAAAGGGGCTTTTGGAACCTGGTGTGGGCTAGAAGCGATAAGAATCACTAAGTGTAGTTCTTAGTGGATTGTGTGTTGTGCCGTCTCTAGGGAAAGTTGTTCTTCATCTCTTGTGGATTTCAAGAGAGGTGTTTTCTTTACTTTATCTTTTCCATTGTAATTTGTTTGTAACAACCTTGATTATAGTGACAGTGTTAATCCTCTATTTGAGTGATTAGCAACTGGACGTAGGATCTTTTGATCCGAACCAGTATAAATCTCCAGTGTAAGATTCTATCTCTACTCTATTTCCGTTTACACAGTATTTTAATCGGTAAAATTTGGGGAAAATTTTTAAAACCTAATTTTTGTTAAGAAACCAATTCACCCCCCTCTTGGTTTTTGTCCGTCCACACGAACATTCCGCTGCGCGATTCTAACAAGTGGTATCAGAGCTTGCTTTGATAGTCATTCAAACTTTTCGAAAATGGCCGGAAAAAATCAAACTTTTGCCGAAGGTGCGTCTATCAACAGACCCCCACTTTTTGCGGGTCAAAATTATCCTTTCTGGAAAGTAAGAATATAAATATCTTTAGAGTCTGTTGATAGAGGCATTTGGGATGCTATTTTAAACGGTCCATATGTTCCTAAAGTTATTGAGAATGGTGTTGATGTTCCCAAACCTTTTTCTAGATGGACAATAGAGGAAAATAGAAAAGCACAATTTGACGTTAGGGATAGAAATATAATTTCATCTGCTTTAACCCTTGACGAGTTTTACAGGATATCAGTTTGTAAGAGTGCTCAAGAAATGTGGGATAAACTAAGAGTAAATTATGAAGGAACCGATGATAGTGACTCGATTTCGGAGTCCAGTGATTTGGAAATAGAAGCTAACATTTGCTTGTTGGCAAAAGACAATATATCTTCCGACTTTGAGGTTAGTGATTCCGACTCATCCTCAAGTGATGATGAAAATGATTTTGATGAATTACAAAATGCATATAATGAATTGTTTAGTGCCTTTAAGGACTTGAAAAATGAATATAAAGCTGTGAAAAAGAGTTTAAGCAGATCCGAAAAGGAGGTAGAGTCCTTAAAAACGAAAATTGCATGTTTAGAGGAAAAGGAAACCTTAGAAACGAAAATTGTATGCTTAGATGAGAATGATGATAAGAATATAGTATGTGCATCTTGTAAAGAATATGAGTATGACATAGATATACTTAATCATTTGCTTGATAAAGCCAAAAAGGAATTGAGTAATAATAATAAGGATAAAATTGTTGTAACTCAAAATAGTGTAAATCATCAAGTTTCTATGAAAAAGCCTAAAACTAAAAAGAGAAGAGTATGGGTGGAAAAAGGAACTAAATTATCTATTGTTAGAAATACATCATTTTCAAAAGCTACATCTAAAGCATGTTTTTATTGTATGAAACATGGACATACTTCAAATAGATGTAAAATAAAACATTTTGGTGTTCCTAAAGGAAAATATATTTGGGTTCCTATAGTTAAATGAATTGTTTGTCTCTTGTATTTTTTCAAAGAAAATTAATCATTTAGTATGTTTTGAATAGAATGCTCATTAGGTCAATTATAAAATCAACTCCCTATGAATTGTTAAATGGTAGAAAGCCTAATGTTGCTCATTTGAAAATTTTTGGGTGTAAGTGCTTTGTGTTAAATAATGGAAAGGACAACTTAGGAAAATTTGGCTCAAAAGCCGATGAGGGCATTTTCTTAGGTTATTCATTAACTAGCAAGGCTTATAGGGTGTTTAATAGAAGAACCTTAAATATTGAAGAATCTATTCATGTTACTTTTGATGAGATTGTAGACCTTAGGGGAAATCCTCTTGAGTCAAATAAAGAACTTGCAGGTGATGATGAGTATATAAGAGAGGCTCTTGATGAATTATATTTGGAAGAAAATGAGTCTTCTCAAACGCCTGAATTATCAAAAGAATGGCAATCACCTAGAGGACTCTCAATGGACAATATCATTGGTGATATCTCAAAAGGGGTAAGAACTAGAAATATGACTAATTTTTTCATGTCTGTAGCTTTTGTGTCATAGATAGAACCCAAAAATGTTGAGGAAGCGCTTAAAGATGACCAATGGTGCATAGCAATGCAAGAAGAACTTAACCAATTTGAAAGGAATCAAGTCTGGGAATTAATCCCAAGAGAAGAATACAATCAAGTTATTGGAACCAAATGGGTGTTTAGGAATAAACTTGATAAAGATGGAAACATAACAAAGAATAAAGCCAGACTTGTTGCTAAAGGCTATTGTCAGGAGGAAGGTATAAATTATGATGAAACTTATGCTCCTGTTGCCAGGTTAGAGGCTATACGCCTACTTCTTGCCTATGCATCTTTAATGAAATTTAAACTATATCAAATGGATGTTAAAAGTGCATTTTTGAATGGTTTTATTAAAGAAGAAGTTTATGTGGAGCAACCCCCTGGTTTTGAGGATTTTAGTTTTCCTAATCATGTTTTTAAATTAAAGAAAGCATTATATGGGTTGAAACAAGATCCTAGATCTTGGTATGAAAGGCTAAGTAGTTTCCTAACTTCAAATGATTTTTCTAGAGGAAAAATTGATTCTACATTGTTTATAAAGAAAGTAAAAGAACATATCTTATTGGTCTAGGTATATGTTGATGATATTATTTTTGGATCAACTGATTATTCGTTATGTGTAGAATTTGCTAAGATAATGCAGGGAGAGTTTGAAATGTCTATGATGGGAGAATTGACATTCTTCCTTGGACTTCAAATCAAGCAACTTAAAGATGGCATTTTCATCTCTCAAACCAAATACTGCAAAGAGATCCTTAAAAAGTTTGGAATGGACACCTCAAAGGAAGCTAACACACCCATGGGAACTTCATGCTATCTAGACAAGGATGAATCAGGTTTGGAAGTTAATCAATCTATGTATAGAGGTATGATAGGTTCACTGTTATACTTAACTGCAAGTAGACCTGATATTATGCATTTTGTCTGTGTGTGTGCTAGATTTCAGGCTTGTCCAAAAGAATCTCACCTAATTGCAGTAAAACATATTTTAAAATATTTAAAAGGAACTACTGGTTTTGGTTTATGGTATCCATCTGATGCTTGTACTAGTTTAATAGGATATTCTGATGCTGATTATGGTGGATGAAAAATTGATAGAAAGAGTACTAGTGGGACATGTCATTTGTTAGGTTCATCCTTAGTATCTTGGCATTCTAAGAAACAGGCATGTGTTGCTTTATCTACCACTGAAGCTGAATATATTGCAGCTGGTAATTGTTGTGCTCAAATTCTGTGGATGAAACAACAGTTAGAAGATTATAGTATATTTCTGAATGACATACCTTTGATGTGTGATAATACGAGTGCAATCTGAAAGTGATCCTAGCAAAGATCTCATTGATTTGATGAAGTCAAAGATAAAGTCAAAGGTCAACTCTGCAACAGTCAAACAAGTCACTCAGAAGAATGGAGCTGAAGACTTAGTGTGTCTTAACAGAAAGCTTAGGTAAAACCACTTTACCTTTTCCACTGCACAAAGCTTCTTCATTCATTTTGCAAAATGCCTCAAAAACAGTTTTTAACAAATAAAAAACAAAAGCATTTTGGCAAAGAATTTTCTTAAACAAGTTATTAACTGATAAAGGTTTGAAAGAATCAATTTAAAACACTTAGAATGTTTTAAAAAGTGTTTTTACAATATTTTAATCGATACAAACTTCTTTTAATCGATTAAAACTCTTTATGACCGATTAGAATTCGAATGTAATAGGTCAGAATGCAATATAATCGATCAGATCTTAAATATGAGCGATTAGAATTATTTTAATCGATTAAAACACGTTTCAATCGATTAAAATCACTTTGGATGTCAGTATGATCGATCAGAATGAGATTATGACCGATCGAAGTTGGTTATGATCGATCAGAATTGAATTATGACCGATCAGACTTATTTCAATCGATTAAAACGCATTTCAATCGATTAAAATAACTTAGAAAAACTTTTCAATCGATTAAAACGAACTTTCAATCGATTAAAATGACTTGAAAATATATGTGCAGTTTTTCAATCGATTGAAACGACTTTATATCAGCTAAAATAACTTAGAAAGTTTTATAAGAAGGTTTTTAAACATATCAATCGATTAATACGCGATTCAATCGATTGTTTTATACTTAGAAAATGTTTGTAAAACGTTTTAACTGATAAAAACGTGGTCGTATCAACTAAAACATTTTCTGTTAAAGATCAAGAATGCATTAATGGGTTGAAAGGACTTTTAACAGATTATAACGGCTATTTCAACAGATTAAAACAAACTTTCAACAGATTAATTAATGCAGCAGATTTGAAAATTCTCTTTAAAAACAGCTTTGCTTGAAACTTTGAAACAAGAGATTGAATATTAGTTTTTAACACAATTCAAGCAATCAATACAAACAACTATTAGCATTTTTCAAGAAAGATACACAACTGTTTTTGTGAACTTCTTTTGAAATCTTTCTTGAGGCACTTTGCATCCTTGAAGAAGAAACTTACTGTGGATTGGTGTAATCCGGTTTGAGCTTTCTAAGTCTCTTCTTTGTAAATTCATTTTCATTACTTTGTATTGTGTTTGTGCCTGGAATTTGGGCACAAGTTTTTTCTGCAGTTGTTGTAGAAAGTTGCCAAGAACTCGGAATTTGGTTCTTGGTGGAAAGGTTAAAGCAAGAGCTGGAATTTGGTTCTTGTGTGTGGTGCCTGGAATTTGGGCACTCGGTTTCTCTCGCTGCCGGAATTTGGTTGCAGAGGTTTCCAAGAGCTGGAATTTGGTTCTTGGTGGAGAGTTAGAATAGGTGTAAGAGGGTGAGTCTGCAAAACATCTATTCTAGTGGAACCCAGCTGGAATTTGGCTGGAGTCTGGACGTAGCCCTGGTATTGGGTGAACCAAGTATAAAATTACCGGTGAAATCTTTCCTAACCTTTCTCTCTTTAATTTCTGCTGCTGCACTTAAACTGTTTGATTGCTTTGTGATTTGTGAATTGATAAGTAATCTTAATTTTCGAATTAGATAATCTGTGTATTGCGAAAAACTTTCAAAAATCAATTCACCCCCTCTTGATTTAAAACTACTTTTCTAACAATTGGCATCGGAGCAAGGTGCTTGAAAGTTATTCAAGTCTCTTGATCCATGGCCGAGAACAGATTACCGTTTTCTGAGGGGGCATCTATTAACGGACCTCCACTATTCTCGTGGAACAGATTATCCTTTCTGGAAAATTAGGATGAAAATCTTCATTGAATCCATTGACGTAAATGCTTGGGATGTTATTACTAATGGTCCTTTAATTACGGATAAAGGATGGTCAAGCTTGAATGAAGAAGAAAAGAAGAAAGTTCAAAGTGACTGTAATGCAAAAAATATAATTACTTCTGCTCTTAACATGGATGAATTTTTCAGGGTGTCCCAGTGCAATTCTGCCAAGGAGATGTGGGATGTTCTTGAGGTCACTCATGAAGGGACTGCAGATGTTAAAAGAGCCTACATAGCCTGGGATGATAATGATACGTCATCAACAGATAACTCTGAAAATGAAGAAGCCAATCTTTGCTTAATGGCGAGTCAAAATCCACAAACCAGCCAGGTAAGTTCTAGCTCCTCTTCAAATATAGTTAACTATGATGCATTACAAGAAGCATTTAATGAAATGCATGAGGAGGCTAAGAAACTTCAAAAAGAAAATAATAGGCTAAAAGGATTAAATAACTGGCTAGTTAACAAGGTTGATTCTCTGGAAAAACAGATTAGTGAAAATGAAACTGATAATGAATTCTTGAAACTGATTCATGATAACTCGATTGTAAATGCAATAAACCATGCAAAAACCGTTCCGAATTGCAAAAGAAAATTGAATTCTTATCTCAAACTGTTTCAAAGTTCACTCGAGGGCAAGCCAATCTAGATGTATTACTTGGATCTCAAAAATTAATTTTTGACAAATCGGAATAGGATTTAAATCTAGATCCAGTAAAACAAAAACAAATAGGAATTCATACTCTACAATCAAATGTTTCTACTGCATGAAGAAAGGGCATTCAGTAAAATACTGCAGAATTAAAAAGTATGCTATTCCTAAAGGGAGAATGAAATGGGTTCCAAAGATTAATTCTTTCCAAATAACATGATCAGGACCCAGTAATTATAAAGGGTACCGAACAATTCTTAACATGTTTTGCAGGAAACAAGTCCGGGAATCCCTTGAAGATCGAGCTACGAAATCAGGTTCGTGTATTTAAATTAATTGTTTTAATTGATATAAATCAATATTAATCGATTAAAATAACTTACTGATATCTGTCCGTACCATTTTAATCGATTGAAATATCGAAATAATCGATTAAAATAATCTCGGGATCTTAGTTTAATTGTTCTAATCGATTAGAATGAATTTATATCAGCTAAAAGCACTTAGGATCAAAATTAATCGATTCATTTACGTTTTTAATCGATTTAAATTCTGGTGTCATGTTATTGATTTCATTCTCGTATTAAACTAATCGATCCTTTTATAAAACAAATCGATTAATTCACTCGTAGATGTTTTCAACTCTAATGACAAGAATCAAATTAATAGATAATGAGTTGATTAATCAATTGATTAGGATCTGTAAACAAGACTTATAACATCTAATTGAAGTTTGACAGGGAAATTCAAAACAAAAACTCGAGTGTCTATTATCCGCAATAAATCTTTAAAGATTTCTTTGACCAAATCAACATTATTCCCAAGAACAAATTAACTGATTCACCCACCGTCCCGTAAATTGTGTCGCACATGCTGAACAGATCTTTAATTAGAAACTAAGACTAGTGGAATAAATGTGGGAAAGTTATTGCCGATTGAAATACTGCAAACTTTACATGTAGGAAAGTTATCCATAGATGAAAATGTTATTTTAACATAGTCATGATTCAAGCTGTAGATGTCCTTACATGGAATGCTGCATGGTAATACACTGAAAATCAAAGAAATTATCAAAGAATAGACTGTAACTTTTCTTATAGACACTAGTTACAAACAGGTCAAACTGTTAGGACTGAAAACATAGTTTATCAAAAATTTTTTAGTGATAATTGTTTCTGGTAATAAGTTATTCATTACTAGGAAATCCAATAAATACATGTTTTCATTAAATTTCTTGATATTACATTGCAATATATTTGAAATAATTTTGAGCATGCATTGGTTCAAAACTCTTGGTGAAATTCATTGGAACTGTGCAACTTTGAATATTTGCTTTAATCATCAATATCACGAGGTGACACTGTAAGGAAACCAATCTGGGACAGCAATTCAAAAATTGAATAACGTGGTACAGGGAATGTATGTTTTATGGTCAGTACAGGGATAAATTTTATATTGTTTTAGAATTCTGGATTGATTGTCATCACCTGTCCTCATTACTAATCATTGCCCACTCTACCGTAATAACATTCCTCAAAAGATAATGATGACTGGTTCACTATAAGTGAGAATAACACCCATCATACTACATTAATAAAAATACGGTTAGTTGCTTGGATGATGATAACTGCAGTGGTTCAAAATGGGTTGGCTATTTTGAAAGGAAATTCCTATCTCGAGTACATCATTAATCTGTGATTCATGCAATTTATGGTATCATGCACTCTGTGTGGAATCCGATAGTGAATGTACGTCCGTCAGTACATGATTCTGCCTCGGATGTGAAATAGTTGATGTTCCTAAAGAAACATTTAATTCCATTGAGTGTCAACCATGGACTGTAATGCAGTCAATAGTAACGATAGAACTGCTAAAAGATTTCTTTTCAGGAAAAGTTTACGTATGCATTGTCTGATACAGGAGTGACAGCAGTTGTTGACTCAAATAGTTGATAGAGCAAAATCCGTTCCAGCGAAAAGTGGTTGAGGATCAAATGACCGAGTCACGTATTTTGGCATCTGACACAAATAATCGGGGAAATAAGAACAAATTCGTTTACACCAAACTGGAGGATTTGCAACTAAACCAAGGAAATTGGGATAATTAAATATTGGTGGATAAACAGGGTCCCTTCTTACCTTTCCTTTATATCTTATCCCTTTTGATGCTAATTTCAATTTATGATCTGTAGTATCACTTGGTTATTAAACGAAACAATATTTTTAGCCTTGATTTATATAATGAAGGTTTAAAGTTAATCTAGATAGAATTTAAATAGATCCTCGAGAGCTTTAGCTAAATAAGATTTTATTCGATGGATCTATTAGCTAAGATTTAATCAATATAGTTGTTAGTATTGTTAAAACATCCTTCTAAATGATCAGTTTTACAAAATATGCATTAAACATTACTTCATTTTCAAAACTGATTGTTTTAATCAATACAACATCTTGTTAATCGATTAAATGAACTTATTCAACATGTTTTAATCGATTTAAAATCGAAATAATCGATTATTTTTACTAAAGTTTCATGTTTTCAAAATCTTAAATGTTTTAATCGATTAAACTTTTCTTTCAATCGATTAAAATCATTTACCAAGAACATTTTAACCGATTATGCTCTGTTTTTAATCGATTTTTATTCTGGGAAGAAAGATTAAAGGCTTTAGTTAATGGCTGTTTCTGTAAACATGCTACTAAAGCGTGATTCCCTTATCTTTACACGTGTTAATTGTATTCATTACAAACTGTCGCCGCCGTCCCTTTCCGACGTCCGGAGGGGGACGTCTTAGAAACGTTTATGCGAGCGGTCGCGAAAAGATGGTTTAGACTCGCGTTTTTGTTTTAAAAGGTTTTCGAAAAGGGGTTCTTATGGAGTCGCCACCAATGTTTTGACCATAAACATTGGAAAAGGAAAAAATGTTGATTTTAAGAAAAACCGCACTTGGCCATTATAACCAGAGTTGGGTAAGGGAGTTAGTTACGTGTGGGGAAGGTGTTAGCACCCCACAACGCCCTTTCGGGTTCCCTATGACAGATTAATTCATTTAAGTAAAGACTACGAGAAATTATGCGATTACCCTATTTTATTACATAATATTAAATGGCTATCTACATGATTTTATTCTATATTGCATGCATAAAATGATTAATAAAGCTAAATAAAGCAATAAAAGAGACAAAATAGCTATCTACATGATTTTATTCTACATGGCATAAATAAAGCTAAATAAAACAATAAATAAAGCAATAAAAGAGAAGAGAATTGAAAAGAACCTCCGTAGCAAGCTTGATATTGAGAATCTCGAACCGTGAGGATGCGTTTTGGCAACCCCTCTCTCTACACAGACTCTCCTCACCAATACAGGATCGACTCTACTAAAAATTTAAAGAAGAATCGAATGCCGGAATATAATTCCTTAACCGATTGTTACCTATTTAAGGCAATCTGAAAGATCATTCAAGAGAGGGAGAGAAATAGACAAGTGCTCTGAGTTTTAGAAAGTGTTTCGTAGCTCTCGGGATGTCCGGGGTGTGAAAAAGTGACAAATGAGCCTCCTATTTATAGTTTTCGAAGCCGGCGCACTTCGGGACCACCGTCCGGACCGGGACGGCCGTCCGGATCGGGACGGCCGTCCCAAATGGCAAAATTACACAGCCGGGACCCCCGGGACCCGGACGGCCGTCCCACTTTTCCGGGGCTTGGGACGGCCGTCCCAACTCCGGGACGCGCGTCCCAACCGGCCGGAGCAAGTTGGGACGGCCGTCCCACCTTTGGGACGCGCCGCCTCGACCGTTCCGCCGCTTGCGCGTTTCGGACTCCGGAAGCTTTCCTTGCCTGTTTTGGACGTCGCTGATGCCGATATGCGTCTGTTGAAGCTTTATCTTCATGTAGGAAGTCTCCTTGGCTCTTATTTGTAATGCTAGACGAGCTTTATCATTGTTACGGGTGATCTCTTTTATCTTTATTTGAGAGACCGGGCAAAATTATGGGTCTACAGCTTGCCCCCTTCTTCTCGCCTAGCTAATTTATTGGCCTAATATGCCGATAAAATTAGCCGGTAGGAGAAGGAGTTAACCCTTTTTGCTCGGCTATCCTTCGGATGTCGCTTTGCCGACGTTGCCGATCCTCCGGATGATGAATAGTTTTGATAGGTACCAACCCCTATCTCGGTTTGATGAGAATGAACCCTCGTCTGGTGAGCTCCTTTTTGTAAGGCTTGATGAGTATACACCCCCATCCGGTGTTTGATGAGTACGAACCCCCATCTAGTTTTTGAGTTTCACTATATAATGTTCCGGTGAGTACTTACCCTCACCCGGTAGGAGTCTGCATTTTGACTAACTCGATGAGTACTTACCCCCATCCGGTATGAACCCCGTTCTGCAAGGTTTTTGATAAGCCTCGTTCTACAAGGCTTAGGTGAGTACGTACCCCCACCCGGTATGAAGTTTTTGGTAAGCCCCGTTCTGCAAGGCTTAGGTGAGTACGTACCCCCACCCGGTATGAAGTTTTTGGTAAGCCCCGTTTTGCAAGGCTTAGGTGAGTACATACCCCCACCCGGTATGAAGTTTTTGGTAAGCCCCGTTCTGTAAGGCTTAGGTGAGTACGTACCCTCACCCGGTATGAAGTTTTTGGTAAGCCCCGTTTTGCAAGGCTTAGGTGAGTACGTACCCCCACCCGGTATGAAGTTTTTTTTTGGTAAGCCCCGTTCTGCAAGGCTTAGGTGAGTACGTACCCCCACCCGGTTTCTGGCGACTTATTGTCTCTGATCATGCGCCTATGGGGAGTAATTTTTCTTTTTGATTTTTTTGTTTTAGTCGTCCGGTTTTACCGGGGATTGCTGTATTTTGGCTTTTCTTGTAGCCATCCTAGGTCTTCACCGGGGATTCTTGTTGATTGCCCCTTTTCGGCGAGGAATCCACTTGGGATTTGATTTCTTATTAGTCTGCGCCTCTTGATTAGGCGAGAGCCCACTTGGGGATGTGATTCTTGATTGTGCCTCTTGATTAGGCGTGTGCTTCAATAGTGGTGAAGACTTTTATGCTTTTGGGCTTGCATTACCTCTGGCATAGGTTGATTTCCCATTTCTCTGGGATATTAGCTCTTTGCTTATTTTGAGCAAACAAGTAGTTCCGTTGTAAGCTCACCTAGGTGAAATTTTTTTCTTTTGAGAATTTGATTGCTCCGACCGAGATCTCTTTTGAATTGCCCCTTAGAGGGAAAATGGAGTTTTTGACTCCTTATTGCTTGAACTCGACTTTTGTCTGTGCTTTTATTTCTGCTGGGGAATGGGTTTGTATGTGCGCCTTTTATGCACGTTAGATGGAAAGATATATATTTTCTCTTCTCTTTGTAATGATCCCCGGGGAATTTTATTGGCTTCCTGGGGATGGAAATTTCTCCTTTTCTGCTTTTGTAGATTTTTCTTGATGTGCTCTTCTTGGGGATTTTCTTTCGGCTTTTTCATGTAGTGGCCTTTGTTGGAGGATGAAAGGCTTTTATTTTCTTTCTTTTTGTTGCCCCCTAGTGATTGGGTGATTTGGTTCTGTGCTTTCTTTGTTGGACTCTTGTGTAGTCCTTATTCTCTTTTGGGGAATGAAACGGAGACTCTTGCATGAGTGTGCTTGATGACTCATGTGGTGATGAAGCTGAGTCGTGAGGTAATCTTTTTGTCTTGCCTCTGGAGTAGGCAAGGGTCCGCTTGGGGATGATCAAGCCTTTCCGTTGGCTCTTTTCCATTTTTGATGTACCTTCTTTTATTGTTGTAGATGGTTGGAGCTAGTCTCTTTGAAGCTCCTTATTCTCGCTGAAATGGTTTTTGGTTTTGTCTTTTGCGATCGCGGTTTAGTTTTTCATATGGAGACTAGATTCTGGCGCCTCCTGTTTTCAATCACAAGTATGGAGACTAGCCTCCTTATATGCATGTTTAATATTCTTGTTTGAAGAAAATTATTATTTTTTGATTTTGACAAAGTCGTATTATGCAAATACTTTGTGTGTGGATGTCCTAAATGCAATCTAATGTTTATTTATTTTTGATGCATTTAGAAAGTAACTCGGCCTTCTCCCGTTGGCTTTCTTATGAATACGCCGATGGGCTCCTCTTCTATGACCGTGATGCTCGGGCTCATCTTTTACTCATCTTTTGGTTTTAGCCCTATCATTTGCCTAGACCGCCCTTTACGGGTTTTCGATCTAGCGGCTGCCTTAATTTTTGCCTAGAATATCTTAGGGGCTTTTGCCTTATCTTTTGCCTAGATCGTTCTTTTTGGGGTTTCGATCTAGCAGTGCTACCCTGGTTTTTACCTAAGAATATCCTAGCAGGCGCTTATTATCTTATTATTTTTATATGCTTCCCTTTTTAGATGCATGTTTGATTTTTGATTAAAAAGTCTTTGCGCATATTTATGATTTATCAATAAAGAGGCATTTCCGTAATATTTGGTCAAGAGAAAGGAAATGAAAGGGAATTTTATTGATAAATGAACGAAAGTTTATTTCTTTTACGTAAGGATTACAAAAGGAATTTAGAAGAATGGGTAGTCAAGGTTGGCTATACTCGTATAGGCTTAAACAGATCATGTCCGTGATATCTGCCCCTGGTTCTCCTAATTGCTTCGAGTTGAGATGCTTGAGCTCGTAGTGAAGACTATGCAGATCGCTTGCTTCGGAAGAATGTTACTTTAGCCGCCTTTTCGGTTTTCGACTAAAGTGACCATTGCTCTTAGTTTCTTTTTTTTTTATATATTTATTATTTTTTTTTTTTTTTTTTACCTCTTCTTTTTGCCTAGGACGTATCCTAGCGAGGAATATGGACCCTATCTTTTGCCCAGGAATGTCCTTTGCGGATTTTCATTCTTGACGGGTCTTGAGCAATGTCTTCAAGCATAATACTTCTTCATCGTACCGGAGTTGATTAGGTGTCGAAGTTCTTTTCCATCCATACTGACGAGGATAAGAGCCCCTTCCGAGAAAGCTCATTTGACCACAAGGGGTCCTTCATAGTTCACTCGCCCATTTTCCAATTTTATTATTCTGGACTCGAAGCAACTTATTTACCATTAAGTCCTTCTTATGGTAAATATGAGGGTTGACCTTTTTTGTAAGCCTTTTTTCTTTTCCTTTGATAGGCTTGTCCATGACATATCATTTTTAGTTGTTCTTCTTCAATAAGGTTTAGTCGGTCATATCGGCTTTGAACCCCTTCAGCTTCTGTTAAGTTTAATTCCATCATCATGTGCTTTTGTCAACATGATTAGCTGTACCGATTTGCCGTCTCTGGATCTTTGCTATAACCGAAGAGTAATCATTTTGAATGTAGAGCAATTGTCCTGTCAATGCCCCTCTTCCTTTCCTTAGGGATTTCAATCCTCCTATTGATCACTATATTTCCACATTTCCCAGCCAACTACTTGAATGCTTTATGGTGAAGGGTCAAGAGAATAGAAGGAAAGGGATTTATTGCAAAGGCTTGTGTTTTAGAGGGATATTTTTGTAATAAAGGTTTCGTAAGAATGGCTAGCCAAGGTTGGTTAGTATTTAGGCTAGTTCAAACAAACGTTTTGTTTTAACGAGGTGGCGTCTTCAACTGATTACTTATGACTCGATTAACATTCCTAGTCTCGCTTAGGATTTTGCCCTTTTATTTTTTTTGTCTTGGTCTTTGACCTTGACGGGCTTCTTTTAATAATAATTTCTTTTCTCAAACATTGTCGAAACACGATTTTCTTATTCGTGTCTCTAGCTAATCAATCGTGTTAACTTTGGCTTCATTTTGTTTATGGCGTTTTGATTTTTTTGACGCATTTTGGAACAAAACGTTTGTCTAAACAGGGTTATTTAATGGGGTATAGACATGTTTAGCAGAAAAGAAGCAGATAGTAAGAATAGCATTCTTTTATAATTTCGGGGAAATGCGTGCTCTAAAGATGCTCTGGGGTCGGGCATATCCCGAGGAGTGATCTCTAATAGTCATTGGGTTTACGTCCCTTAAAATCTGAAGAAGGACATTTAATGATTAATGTTACCCTTGATGCTAACATCCCTTTTTTCCGAAGATCGTCTTTTTAGGTATGGAGGGGAGACTTCTCTTTTCTTTGTACAACTTGATCTTTTGCAGTGGTCGTATTTTCAAGGATTATCCTTAAGATCCGGTGGCTCCATCTTCTTTGGGCCTCCTTTCCAAGCCCTTGTCCGGGCTGTACTCATATCTCTTCATTATATGGGCCACTTTTTATACTCGCTAAGAAGTCTTTTCATATTTTCAAATGTCTTCTTCAGCCGCATCCATTTAAGGTATGGTAGACGGTTCGCTGATTTGAATGTAGTCTTTAGCGTCGCATCGCCTTGTCGCCTACCACGAATTTTGGTTTTTCTAGTGGAGCGTTGAAGAACTCGCCTTAGCACCGCGAATCCAAGGTCTCGCTCAATCTTTTTCCTTTTCCTCTTCGGTTTCTTTATTTTTCCTTTGTTTTTAGGAGCATTATCTTGTAACTCCTTGGGTGACTAATTTTTCTTATCGTCCCGCTCCCAATGACGGCTATATTGGAGATATATTCATTAATGGACGATTCTTGTATGCATATCCACGAGTACAACCTTTTCCGACGTATAAGCGCAAAGGTGTTATTGCCCCTTCCCCGACATTATCAATTTGGGTATCGACATTTACTTCTTTCTTATTGTCTCCTTGTCCCAAATTGAAGGCCTTCGTTTTTTCTTATGGGGCCGTATCAATTAAGCTTCTTTTCTCCAACAGCTTTTGCATGTCCGGGAAATGGTCCCCTCCTCACCGTCCGACTCAATCGATTCGCCTTCGGCTTTCGGATCCCGCAGGGAGTTTTCAATCACGACATGACCGTATGGGTTATGCTTTGTTTTAGATTCCTTTATTAGACGTATGAGAGAGAAAATAATGAAAGAGAAATGGAAAATGCCTTATTGTATCGATAAATGCAAATATTTACAAAACCCTTATTAACCAAAAATCTCGTGATCATGGGCAGGGATCACGAGGGGTACATCGGAAGTTTTTTTTTTTTTTTGATATATTTTTTTGTTATCTATTTTTTGTATATATATTTTTTTTATTAGATGACAAAAATGATGAGCCCTAAGTGCTGATCTTCCTTAACCCATCCTTCATTCGGGTTGCGATAGAGGCTTGATGTTTACGTTTGGGTCTGGAGCATCGAAAGTAATCCACCCGGCATTCAATAATTCTTGAACCCTATATTTCAGTGTTGATGCAATTCTCCACTGAATGCCCAGGAGCACCCGAGTGGTAATCACATTTTTCATTGAGTTTGTACCAACCAGGGTAAGGTAGATCTTTCTTCTTTGGGGAGATACATGTTAAGAGCTTGGCCTCTAAAAGCCTTGGCAGCAGACTCCCATAAGAGATTGGGATGGGAGTGAATTTCTTCTCTTGTCTCGCGTGACCGTCCAACCGATGGCGAAGAGGAAGAAATAGTAGCAAAGTTCATGGCATTTACACTTCCCTCTTTTTTCTTGCCAAAGGGCTTCTTGAATGATGCGTGGAATTTCTTAAACTTGGGAGGGAATCGAGTATTTTTGACATCGGTTACCTCCCTTACATCAAAGTTATATCCCTCTAATTTCTCTTCTAGGGCGTAAATTCGTTGCTCGGAGACCGTATTGTGGAAGCATTGCTCATACATTAGCTCCGTTAATTGCGCTATTTGTTCCTTTATGCCATTAAGCTCAGTGGTCAAGCATACTGGCTCTGCTCCTCTAATTTCTCCATCTTCTTGGCTTTTTGAGCGCTAGTGAGAACAGGTAGAAGACCAGCCACCTTCTAAATGATTTTAATGATTCTTATTATGACTTTTTATTTTAAATGATTAGCGTGGAATAAATATGCCCTAAGATGAATGTGTTTATGTATGCAGTACAAAAATATTTTTTATGACAGCAGATATTGAAAGTGGCATAACTTTTGACCGGGTTGTCCGATTTGGACGCACAGCATGTCAAAACGAAGAGAAAAAGGTGAAGAACCAAGCTGCAAATTGCCGAAGGCGATTTGGCCCAGTAATTTTCCCAAAAAACGTCTCTAAGACCCATTTTTTAGGGGTTTATTAAAATGATGAGCATGCCGCAATTATTTTCTTTCTTAATTTTACCACTTATTGGATGATATGGAATTAATGATACGACTTTGCCAAGAATCTTTTGTAAAAAGGTATTTTTATGACCTTAATGTTTTTATATTTTTAGGGTTTTTTCATTATTTTATGATTTTTTGGGTTTTTCATTTTTTTATGATTTTTAGGGTTTTTCATTTTTTTTATGATTTTTAGGGTTTTTCACTTTTTGTTTGTTGTATGATTACCCTATGCTAATGCATCAATACAAATGCAGCAAACGTATGCACACACAATTCATACATCCACGAGCAGAGCCATGCTTATTTAATCACGAGGTGGGATTTTCCTGCAGAAACGTGCTTTGTTTGGGTGGTTCTAACTGTTCTCACCAGGCCAAAGGTCCCCAAGGTGCCCCCATTATAGGGACCTCTCAATCTCTCAATCCTCGGGTCATGCACGGAACTCCGTGGCGACACCCTTAGACCAAAAGAAGAGAGTTATCACCTTGAGTTGGTGGTTTTCCGACAACGGCAGTAGCCCCGTGTGCCAACTAACCGATCGTATCCGCCACCCACTCCCTATAGATATTCACTCTTGCCCCCGGTATAGAGGGACCGTTGTGTGCAAGGGTTTTTGTGTGCAATTTATATTTCAAACAATTTGCGTAAATAATCATACAAGCAATTATTTAAAGCCATATAATAAAAACATACAGAAGGGTAAAGGCGTAATTTCAAATCTTTACTTGGTTTGAATTTATCTCGTCACTAAATGGGATCAACTCTCTAGCTTCCCCGATGGAGTCGCCATCTGTCGCCGCCGTCCCTTTCCGACGTCCGGAGGGGGACGTCTTAGAAACGTTTATGCGAGCGGTCGCGAAAAGATGGTTTAGACTCGCGTTTTTGTTTTAAAAGGTTTTCGAAAAGGGGTTCTTATGGAGTCGCCACCAATGTTTTGACCATAAACATTGGAAAAGGAAAAAATGTTGATTTTAAGAAAAACCGCACTTGGCCATTATAACCAGAGTTGGGTAAGGGAGTTAGTTACGTGTGGGGAAGGTGTTAGCACCCCACAACGCCCTTTCGGGTTCCCTATGACAGATTAATTCATTTAAGTAAAGACTACGAGAAATTATGCGATTACCCTATTTTATTACATAATATTAAATGGCTATCTACATGATTTTATTCTATATTGCATGCATAAAATGATTAATAAAGCTAAATAAAGCAATAAAAGAGACAAAATAGCTATCTACATGATTTTATTCTACATGGCATAAATAAAGCTAAATAAAACAATAAATAAAGCAATAAAAGAGAAGAGAATTGAAAAGAACCTCCGTAGCAAGCTTGATATTGAGAATCTCGAACCGTGAGGATGCGTTTTGGCAACCCCTCTCTCTACACGGACTCTCCTCACCAATACAGGATCGACTCTACTAAAAATTTAAAGAAGAATCGAATGCCTGAATATAATTCCTTAACCGATTGTTACCTATTTAAGGCAATCTGAAAGATCATTCAAGAGAGGGAGAGAAATAGACAAGTGCTCGAGTTTTAGAAAGTGTTTCGGAGCTCTCCGGGATGTCTCGGGGTGTGAAAAAGTGACAAATGAGCCTCCTATTTATAGTTTTCGAAGCCGGCGCACTTCGGGACCACCGTCTGGACCGGGACGGCCGTCCGGACCGGGACGGCCGTCCCAAATGGCAAAATTACACAGCCGGGACCCCCGGGGACCCGGACGGCCGTCCCACTTTTCCGGGGCTTGGGACGGCCGTCCCAACTTCGGGACGCGCGTCCCAACTGGCTGGAGCAAGTTGGGACGGCCGTCCCACCTTTGGGACGGCCGTCTCGACTGTTCTGGCCAGTTTCGCGCGTTTCGGGACTCCGGGAAGCTTTCCTTGCCTGTTTTGGACGTCAGTTCACTAGTGCAAAAAGGGGCTTTTACGTCAGGTATTTAGGGCTTTTTACGTCGTATTTAAGTCCGACGTAAAAGCGGGAGACGTAAATTTACGTCGGACCCTTTTACCCGACGTAGATTTACGTCGCTTATGAAGATACGACGTAATTTTGCGTGGCATATACAATAAACGGACGTAAAAACCTTTTCAATTTAAAAAAAAAAGCGATAGAAAATTTACGTCGCATACGGTATATACGACGTAAATTTACGTCGCATATTGGTATATGCGACGTAAATTTACGTCGTATATACCAATATGCGACGTAAATTTATCGTTTTTTTTTAAATTGGGTTTATTTACTCGTTTTACAACTAAAACCTGCAAAAATTACAACCAGACAGATCCAGAGCAGTTTTCTTTTGCTAGTAAATTAAAAATATAATATTATATAATTCAAACTACATAATAAAACAAAATAATACAAACATACAAACTAAAAAATCTATTACAAACTAAGCTACCTATACAAACTAAGCTACCTATACAAACTAAACTAAACTACATAATACACACAATATAATATGAACAAGAACATAAAAAATAATGTACTAGAATTGTAGAACAAAAAATTTTGCCCATTGTTCTCTAATTTCGTAATCTCGGATTCCGGTAATGGAGATGGATCTTGAAATACTCGAAACATGAATTTGACTCTTGTAAGCATGCAACATGAATAAAGTTAAATAAACTTAACTAATGTTAAAAGTAATTACCTCCGTCCAAGAATCAATTAAACCCGCACAAACTATGGCTCTCATCCAATACATTACATAGTAACCACATTCAAACGAGTCAGTTTGCTTATTACATCGAAATGATGAAAAAAACATAATATTATTTTCAAAATTGAAATATAAACAATAATTATGGTATTCACTTATATAAATAAGTTTCTAACCTTAGGATAAATGAACTCGCAATGTCTTTGTTCTAGGTTTTCCACTTAGAACATTAGTTCCGCATACACGATTCTAAGTGAAAAAAAGTCATATATTATTCAATATGTATTCACAATTTAAAAACATAATTAATGAATAAAAGATAAAGTTACCCTTGTAATAAGCTTTTCATTTCTTGACTCGGTTTCCGATGTAATGAACAAAACCATACCACAGGTGTAATCCCGGGGTATGATTACAATTAACTCGCCAATGGGACCTACATTGTATGACATAAAAATTAGTTACAAAAATATAAATTAAAATACAAATCAAAATACTAACCCTTCAATGTATGGAGCCAATGGTCCTGAAATCATCATAGATAACATCATATATTTTCTCTTCATGCATAACCAAGGAGGCAAATTGTAAATGATCAACATAACTGGCCATGAACTATGTTTACTACTTAAATTTCCATAAGGATTCATCCCATCCGTAGCTAATCCAATTCTCAAGTTTCTTGGCTCTGCACCAAATTCGGAAAGGTTTCATCAATCCTTTTCCATTGTGGAGAATCACTGGATGTCGAAGAAGATTGTCACATTTTCTACCATTTGCATGCCATGTCAAGTTTCTTGCATCTTCTTTTATGGCAAATAATCTTTTAAACCTAGGTATAATTGGCAAATACCATAACACCTTAGCAGGGGGACCATCTAGTTCTTCCTCACCACTACTTTCCTCAACTTTGGTTTTGAACCTCGACAAACCACATGTCGGACACATCTTTAATTTAGCAAAATCATTTCTGTACAATATACAATCATTAGGACATGCATGTATTTTCTTGTACTCTAAACCCATTGGACATAATATCTTCTTTGCCTCATAGTTACGAATAGGTAATGTATTATCTTCGGAAGCATCTCCTTCAACAACTCCAATAATTCGGTGAAACTTTTATCAATCCATCCATTTCTTGCTTTTAAAGTAAACAATTTTAAAGTTGCCGATAATCTTGTAAAACTACATCCTATGTACAATTGTTGCGCAAAATCAGATTTCAAAGAATCATATAGATGTGCTTTCATAAAATGTTCTTCACCAATATCACGTATCATATCCTCTAGATTATCATCCATCCCTTCATCAAAATTGTCCGTAGTTGACACAGCTTGGGATGTCTAATATTTCTCCATGCCATGTCCATATTGTATAACTCTTAATAATACCATAAACAAACAAGTGATCACGTATATCCTCAAGTTTATGACGAATTTGATTCAAACAACGAACACATGGACAATAATATGTCCCTTTCATAGCTTTTCCATTTTCACTAGCAAATTTCGAAATTCCTCAACTCCCTTTTCGTACTCTTCACTAATACGACGTGCATTCATCCAACTTCGATTCATATTATGTTATAAAGTTTCGTCACTCCTAAAGATTTAAAAATTATATGTAAAAAAAAATTAATATACAAACAACAAAGCACGTTCCAACAACAATGGAGTGTGTAAACCGAATGCACTCAAACAAATAAACAAATAACTGCATTCCAATAACAATCCAAATGGAGACATTCATACTATAACGTGATTGAGATCCCCAAAAACAATCACGGATTCAATGTAAACATATAGCAATGACAATGAACACTAACCTCGAGTGTAGACGAAAACCGATTTCAAACTCGAATCCAATCGGGGAGAAAGATGAAGTTCGTCAAATGACACGACAATGTAGATGTTTTTCACTCGTAAAACCGCTCGCAAATGGTGTGCGGAGGTAGCCGTTGTCGTTGTTCTCGTCGTCGTTCTCAAAAACCCCGGTTGCGCGAGACGAGGAAGTGGGTCGGGAGGGAAATAAAATAGACTTTTTACGTCGCGCAGTGTAGTAAGCGACGTAAAAGTCATCTTTACGTCACACTCGGGAGGCGCGACGTAAAGATGGCCTTTTACGTCGCGTACGGGGGCGCGACGTAAAAGCTAAGGCTTTTACGTCGCGTCCCCCGTACGCGACGTAAAGGCCATCTTTACGTCGCGCCTCCCAGGTGCGACGTAAAAGATGACTTTTTACGTCTCCTATTGGGGTGTGCGACGTAAATTTTTTGTCCCATATTTACAAAATTGCCACCGCGTTTTATTTACGTCGAATATACGTGCATGCGACGACAATTGGGTGACGTAAAAGCCATATTCTGCACTAGTGGTTGATGCCGATATGCGTCTGTTGAAGCTTTATCTTCATGTAGGAAGTCTCCTTGGCTCTTATTTGTAATGCTAGACGAGCTTTATCATTTTACGGGTGATCTCTTTTATCTTTATTTGAGAGACCGGGCAAAATTATGGGTCTACACAAACGTGTTAATGGAGATAAGTTTGAATCAACTTTAATTGATTATTTTCATGAGTGAAATATTGATTCACTTTGTATTTTCAAAAACTTGAGCATATTTTTCGAAACCTTACATTTTATTCTTTTCTCTTCTATTCCCTATTTTTGATGAAGTCAAAAGGGGGAGAAATAGTTGCATCACTTTAAGATAAATTTAAGAGCAACAGTTTAGGGGGAGAAATAAGTTTTAGGGGGAGAAATAAGTTTTAGGGGGAGAAACAAAACTTTATTACATTCTTATATTTCTCACCTAACCGCATTATCAAGTGACTTATTTTGCAGAGATTGTTTTTTCAAAATGGTGTTTGTCTTCATCAAATAGGGGAGACCGAAAGTGATCCTAGCAAAGATCTCATTGATTTGATGAAGTCAAAGATAAAGTCAAAGGTCAACTCTGCAGCAGTCAAACAAGTCACTCGAAGAATGGAGTCGAAGACTTAGTGTGTCTTAACGTAAAGCTTAGGTAAAACCACTTTACCTTTTCCATCGCACAAAGCTTCTTCATTCATTTTGCAAAATGCCTCAAAAACAGCTTTTAACAAATCAAAAACAAAAGCATTTTGGCAAAGAATTTTCTTAAACAAGTTATTAACTCGATAAAGGTTTGAAAGAATCAATTTAAAACACTTAGAATGTTTTAAAAAGTGTTTTTACAATATTTTAATCGATACAAACTTCTTTTAATCGATTAAAACTCTTTATGACCGATTAGAATTCGAATGTAATAGGTCGGAATGCAATATAATCGATCAGATCTTAAATATGAGCGATTAGAATTATTTTAATCGATTAAAACACGTTTCAATCGATTAAAATCACTTTGGATGTCAGTATGATCGATCGAATGAGATTATGACCGATCGTAGTTGGTTATGATCGATCGAATTGAATTATGACCGATCAGACTTATTTCAATCGATTAAAACGCATTTCAATCGATTAAAATAACTTAGAAAAACTTTTCAATCGATTAAAACGAACTTTCAATCGATTAAAATGACTTGAAAATATATGTGCAGTTTTTCAATCGATTGAAACGACTTTATATCGCCTAAAATAACTTAGAAAGTTTTATAAGAAGGTTTTTAAACATATCAATCGATTAATACGCGATTCAATCGATTGTTTTATACTTAGAAAATGTTTGTAAAACGTTTTAACTGATAAAAACGTGGTCGTATCAACTAAAACATTTTCTGTTAAAGATCAAGAATGCATTAATGGGTTGAAAGGACTTTTAACAGATTATAACGGCTATTTCAACAGATTAAAACAAACTTTCAACAGATTAATTAATGCAGCAGATTTGAAAATTCTCTTTAAAAACAGTTTTGCTTGAAACTTTGAAACAAGAGATTGAATATTAGTTTTTAACACAATTCAAGCAATCAATACAAACAACTATTAGCATTTTTCAAGAAAGATACACAACTGTTTTTGTGAACTTCTTTTGAAATCTTTCTTGAGGCACTTTGCATCCTTGAAGAAGAAACTTACTGTGGATTGGTGTAATCCGGTTTGAGCTTTCTAAGTCTCTTCTTTGTAAATTCATTTTCATTACTTTGTATTGTGTTTGTGCCTGGAATTTGGGCACAAGTTTTTTCTGCAGCTGTTGTAGAAAGTTGCCAAGAACTGGAATTTGGTTCTTGGTGGAAAGGTTAAAGCAAGAGCTGGAATTTGGTTCTTGTGTGTGGTGCCTGGAATTTGGGCACTGGTTTCTCTGCGGCTGGAATTTGGTTGCAGAGGTTTCCAAGAGCTGGAATTTGGTTCTTGGTGGAGAGTTAGAATAGGTGTAAGAGGGTGAGTCTCGTAAAACATCTATTCTAGTGGAACCCAACTGGAATTTGGCTGGAGTCCGGACGTAGCCCTGGTATTGGGTGAACCAAGTATAAAATTACCGGTGAAATCTTTCCTAACCTTTCTCTCTTTAATTTCTGCTGCTGCACTTAAACTGTTTGATTGCTTTGTGATTTGTGAATTGATAAGTAATCTTAATTTTCGGATTAGATAATCTGTTTATTGCGAAAAACTTTCAAAAATCAATTCACCCCCCTCTTGATTTAAAACTACTTTTCTAACACAATCAATCTCACTAAGAATCCAGTAATGCACTCTAGGATTAAGCATATAGAGATTAGACATCATTTTTTGAGAGATCATATCAGCAAAGGAAACTGTAAAATAGAGTACGTTGATACAAAGCATCAATTAGCAGATATTTTTACTAAGCCTCTACCCAAGGATAGATTCTATGATCTTAGAAGAGACTTAGGGATATTAGAAATAGGTTAAATTCTGCTTATTTAGACAGTTTTTGGATGGTTATAATGTTATAATTCATTATGTAGGATGTTCATAGATTATCATGTGCATAAACCTCAAATATTTGATGAACTCTCTGGAATAATCGATGAATTGGAGTTATAATTGATTATTTGCATCCAAAACACCCAAAACATGACATTCCTCTTTGGATTAATCGATTAATTCGCCTATTAATCGATTAAAATCAGTATTAATCGATTAACAGCTAAAATTAATCGATTAAATGGGTCTGACACTGGTTTAATCGATTAATTTGAGTTTTAATCGATTAAACCTGGCAAGTTTGGATTCCTAGCCGTTGCCAACGGCTCTTTTGACCCTTATTCACTTTCATATGACCGTTGGAGATGCTTGGCTATAAATAGGGACCTCCATTTCACTTCTACTCACTTCTATCTCTTGAAATCAAGCTTTCTTGCCTCATTCTATCAATCTTGCCTTCTTCTCACTTAACGTGTCCTCTTAAATCTTCTTGTTACTCTTATAATCCTTCAATGGCCTCATCTTCTCGTGCAAAAATCCCAACTAGAAGAAGATCTACACCCTCATCTCATCCCCGTCCTAATTCTGTAGAAGGATGGATCTCTGATGCAGATGGCCGAAAGAAATTTCTGTCCTATTGGAAGGAACGTGCTATTATTTCTCCTAAGTTCCTTATTGGTGAGTAGTTCATCAATAGGGGATTCAACTTTCCTAATCTCCTTGAAATTCAAGGAGTTCTCCCTTTCATCCAAATGCAAGGTACGTATTATCCTGACTTAGTTAGGGTATTTTACTCTAGGTTCAAATTTACAGATCAAATTGCTACCTCTCGAGTAAAGGAGGTCACAATTATTCTTGATGATGATATATGGGAAAACGTTGCCCACTTTCCTATTAGAGAAGATGCTATTAACGTGTATGGTGAGTTAGATGATTTTGACAGGATCATGGCCTACCGCTCTTTTCTGCGAAACCCTTCCATGGAAATTGGGCGTCTCCTTCTAGCTGGACCTTTGAAGAAGGAGGAACGCATGATGTTACATCTACTTGTCTGGATCCTATGTCCCCGGGCTACGAATCATGCTCAATGTTCTTCAATTGATCTTCGTATTATTCATGCCATAATGAATAATGAGCCTTTAGATTAGGGCATTCTTGTCACCATGACTATGTTAAAATCCAAACACCATCCCACCTTCAAAATTCCATATGCCCTCCTTGTCTCTCGCATTCTTGAATACAAAGGAGTAAATGTCGAAGGTGAACAAACAGTTCGAACGAATAACTTAAATCGCATGCTAGACAACACATTAATCCAATTCCAAATGGTGCGTGTCAACGATATTTATGTTCACAAGGATGACGTTCCAAACGAAGGTGACGATAATGAAGATTCTGATGAAGATATGCCTCCTGCTGCTGAGTTTCCCTCTGATCAAATCCAAAGTGTTGGAACTTCCTCTGCTCATCATGAAACCCGATAATCTATGGAAGACATGTTATCTGATATGAATCAGAGGATGTAGGCATTCTTCACTCTTTCTAGAGTACGGCATGAGGAAATAATTCATCGTATATCTGATGTAGATGATAAAGTGTGTCATTTAGAAAATATATTTGATGCACACTTTCATAGTGATGATAGTGAAGAATTTTAAATTTGCTTTTTATTTGTAATGTACTTTCATTTCTGAAATAAAATGTGGTGTTCTTTTATTGCTTTGATTGAGGGGGAGTTATCTCCAAAGTTATGCATATTTTGAGGGGGAGCTCTTATGATTGTTATTGAAAAATTTGTTTTGATTATAATCAAAATAGGGGGAGAAATATTTAAGGCCTACTATGATTGATTTTAAATATTATCTGGTATGTTTAAAGTGTTTGTTAGTATGACAGAAAAACAGGTTATTACAAGGCTTTAAAAGAAAATTTTGATCATCATCAAAAAGGGGGAGATTGTTGAACATTCAAGGACTTGATGTTGAACGTACATAGACATGAAGCTTCTTGATTTTGATGATGATTCAAGAACACAAGACTTAGAGAGTTGAAGACTTGTTTTACTGTGTAATAACTCTATTTTGGTTAGATTGAGTCTGTAATATTAGAGTTTGAGATAGCCGGTACATAGTCTGCACCTTAGAAGCTTCAAAAAGCTCAATTTTATCAAAGTGTCTCGGCTTTAATCGATTAAATGGTGAAATAATCGATTAAAACAGTGAGAAAAACCATTTTCTGTATCTGCTCACTGGTTTAATCGATTAACACACCTGTTAATCGATTAACAGGCCTGTTAATCGATTAACATGTCTTTTAATCGATTAAAACAGAGAGTTTTGGGGTTCTATTGATTTTGGCTCTATAATAATCAATTAACACTGCATTTAATCGATTATTTCAGTCAGATTTTGATTTTCAACTTCAAATCAACCCTATTTTCGAAAACCCTAATCCCAAGACTCCTAGTTCCGAAATTCCCAATTCCCAAACCCTAATTTCTCTACTTAAACTTCTCTATGGCACTCAGAAATGAAGAACAACCTTTTTCATACAAAAGTTAAGTGCTGTGAGTGCCAGAGAACTGTTTGTTGCAAGAAAAAGGGGCTTTTGGAACCTGGTGTGGGCTAGAAGCGATAAGAATCACTAAGTGGAGTTCTTAATGGATTGTGTGTTGTACCGTCTCTGGGGAAAGCTGTTCTTCATCTCTTGTGGATTTCAAGAGAGGTGTTTTCTTTACATTATCTTTTCCATTGTAATCTGTTTGTAACAACTTTGATTATAGTGACAACGTTAATCCTCTATTTGAGTGATTAGCAACTGGATGTAGGGTCTTTTGATCCGAACCAGTATAAATCTCCTGTGTAAGATTCTATCTCTACTCTATTTACGTTTACATAGTATTTTAATCGGTAAAATTTGGGGAAAATTTTTAAAACCTAATTTTTGTTAAGAAACCAATTCACCCCCTCTTGGTTTTTGTCCGTCCACGTGAACATTCCGCTGCGCGATTCTAACAATTATGACATCCTATAAATCTCCAAGTAAAGTATTGATCAGTATGCATGCTATCTTGGAGGAGATTGAGAAAGATCCCTTTAGAATCTTGGACCTCATGACTACTCACGTGGAATCATTCAAATCAACAACTAATACTTCTTCTACATCCCCACTTCAAGTTGATGCACTTAATTTAGTAAATGAATTCTGGAAGTTCATTTACTCTGCTTCACTATGGGAACCATCGAGATCCCTAATAAGAAGAGAGAACTTCAAGAGATCTTGTACAAGATCCAAGTTATCCCATCCAATCACTTTCCACCAAATTTTAAAGATGAAGTCATGATGGTGATAAAACTATTCAACGAGATTTGATCTTTAAGGATGTAATGACATTGGACACACAAAAGGTTGAAATTGAAGCTGCTCGAGTCAACAAAGTTGAGGTATTAAGTCAAAATAAATCCTAGTTTGAGGCTATCAAACTTGAGAAATTTACAATTGCCACTTCCTTAAGTGAAGAAAAGGCCAAGTGTGCAAGCCTCAAACAACAAATACATAACCTGTAAGAGCAGTTTCAAGTCTCCAAGGTCAACCATCATGACATTTACATAGACTAGTAACACTCTTGAGGAGGAATCTTCAAGTTTAATGTCTTTTTCTAGGAGTGTTTTATATATAATAAAGTAAGGTGCATGTAGATCCCAAATCTTTCCCGGCCTCACAACAAAATTCAGAAATCCTCCGTTTTGAAGATGGACAAGGCTTCATCGGACCCCTAGTAGTGTTTACTATGCTCCATGTAAACAAGGGAGAGTTTTCTTAGAAAAAATAAAGAATAAAAAAATAAAAAATTTGTCAGAAAATCCAGGATGGTCGTCCCACTTGATTCTGAGACGCCCGTCCCGACCTCCTTGGTAGTCTGGGATGCCCGTCCCAAAATCCAGATGACCGTCCCAAAATCCAGACGGCCGTCCCGAGGCACTTTTTCTATCGAGACGGTCGTCCCACCTAACAAAATTCAGGATGGTCGTCCCGACCTCTTTGATGAGCGTGCCTATAAATAGGACATCATACCTCACTATTTCACACACCTCTACACACTTCTAGACACCTGGAGAGACCTCTAGACACCCCTAGACCTCTCCTCACCCCTGGGCATTGTTCCAGACTTCGAGTGATCTTTTCGATTGTCCGTTTAGGAAAAAAAATCGGTTAAGGAAGTCTCCTTTGAGACATCCGACTCTCGGTAGTTTAAAAATTTTTTTATTCGAGGGAGGAGTACTCGTGTAGTGCGAGGGCATTGCCAAAAAACATCCTCAAGTTTAAAGGTTTATAAAAGCTTGCTTCAGAGGTTCTTCTCAAACCCTTAATCTTTTATTGCTTTTCTTTGTGTGCATTAGAAAATAAGGCCATGTAAACATTTAGATAAATATTGCAAATAAATAAATGAAAAGGGTAAAAGCATAATTTCTAAAAAAAATATTTTATGAATTAATCCATTATAGGGAACCCAAAAGGGGCGCTGTGGGGTGCTAACACCTTCCCCATGCGTAACTAACTCCTTTACTCGACTTTGGTTATAATGACCAAAGTTAGTTTTTTTCACCAATGCCTGTTTTATCCTTTTTCAATGTTTATGGTTAAAACATTGGTGGCGACTCCATAGAACCCATTTTGGCAAAAACCTCACTTTTAAGGTTAGTTAGACTATCGAGCATCCTAAAAGTGATGACCAAACTATTTTACGAAAACGCGATATTCAGTAATCGCATTGCGACCACATCGCCGCACGGGGGACAGCGACGACAGATGGTGACTCCACTGGGGAAGCTTAGAGAGTTGATCCCATTTAGTGGTGGATTAATTCAAAAGAAAATAAAAGATTTAAAATAATGCTTTTACCTTTCTTTGTATGTATAACATGTTTTTTTTTTATGGCTTTCATAACTGTTGTATGGTTATTTTTCACACTTGTTTGAAATAAACTGTACACAACCATTGCTCAAAATAGTCCGTCAATACCCGGGGGCACGAGTGATAAATCTTAAGGAGTGGGTGGCATGTACGACCGACCGTGGTAATGGCCCTAGTGCCAGCAGGTCGTTATCGGAAACCACCAGTCAAGGTGATAACCCTCCTCTCTCAGTCTGCAAGACATCAACACGTCCTTTGAGCCACACAAGGTTTGAGGGCTGAGAAACGCGGGGACTGTCGCTGCAGTTAAAAGAGGAGTTCGGAGCGACACGATGGTTCCCACTTCTGTTTTCGCATTTTAGATAGGTGACGTTACAACGCCTCTAGGTTGTCTGATAACCGGGTTGAACCTAAGAGCGAGGTTTTCGAAAGGGAGCTTTTAGGTTGTCCGATAACCGGGCTGGACCTAAAAGCAAGATTTTTGAAGAGGGGTTCTTATGGAGTCGCCACCGATGTATTTACCTAAAACATCAAAAAAGGAACAAAAAAAAAGAAGGTGTTGGTTTTTAAGAAAAACCAACTTTGGCCATTATAACCAGAGTTGGGTAAGGGTGTTAGTTACGTGTAGGGAAGGTATTAGCTTCCCTACGATGCCCCTTTCGGGTTCCCTATGATAGGCCAGTTATTTCATAAACAAACTTTAAAATGACGCTTTTACCCTTTTATTTGTGGAATTAAAAGATAGTGACTACATGGCCCTAATAGCTAATACACAAATAAATATAAGTAAAAAAATGGTAAAAGAGAGGGAGAAAGTGAATAAACCTCCGGAGCAAGCTTTGATTAATTCTTCTTAAAAATAGGACGCGTTTTAGCAGTCCTTCACTCTACAACGTCGACTTTTCTCTCTTACAATGCTATAAAAAAAACTCTCTAAGAACACTCAGAAAACTCTGGAAATGCTTCGGAGGGGCTCTAGGAGAAGAATTTTAAGAAATGCTAGAAGGAAAGGTGGAAGAACTGTTTGAAATGAATGGGAGAGCGCCCTCTTTTATAGGGATTCGCGCCTGTCAGGTCGAGACCGCCGTCTCGCCTGGCAAGGTCGAGACCGCCGTTTCGCCAATTGGGACGGCTATCTCGCCTTTGGCGGGACGGCGGTATCGATTTGACAAATGGCGAGAAGGTCGTCTTGCCAAACGGGAAGGCGGTCTTGCCATGGCAAGTGGCAAGACGATCGTCTCGCCAAACAAGATGGCGGTCTTGACTTTGCCGATGGCGAGACGGCGGTCTTGACCCTTCAGGTGGAATTCCTTATTTTTTCCATACAAAAAGCTTTCCTACTCTAATATGGGGCCTAATAGTCTATTCTAAGGACCTTTTAGGACTCACCCATCTTCGAATTGGAGGTCTTCTGCTCTTTATTTTGAGGTTGGGCAAGATTTGGGGTCTACAGCTGCCCACCCTTCACCTGACTAGCCGACTGTTGGCCTGTTATGCCAAAAAGATCAGCTGGAGGGTGAAGTGTTGAACATACAAGGATATGAATGTTGAACATACAAGGATATGAAGCTTGTAGATTTTGATGATGATTCAAGAATAAAGGACTTAAAGATTTGAAGACTTGTAATGTTATGTAATAACTCTGTTTTTATGTTTTTGAGTCTGTAATATTAGAGTCCAAGATAGCCAGCACATAGACCACTCTTTAAAAGCTCTAAAAACTCATTTTCAAAAATACCATTTTCAGTATTTGGTCTCTGGAATGATCGATTAAATGGCCTGTTAATCGATTAACTGGTGCTGTTTTTGCTCCTCTGCGAGAATGGCTCTGGAATAATCGATTAACACTTAAGATAATCGATTATTTGGGTCTGTTATGTATTGGACCAAGTTTCTAAAACCCTATTCCCAATTCATCCAATTTCGAAAATCCCCAATTCCCAAACCCTAATCTCTCTACTTAAGGTTCTCTAAGGCTCTCTGCAATTTGAACAACATTTTTCATACAAAAGTTAAGAGTTGTGACTGTTAGAGAACTGTTTGTAGGGAAGAAAAAGGGGTTTTTGAAACCTAGTGTGGGCTAGAAGCGATAAGAATCACTGAGTGGGTTTCTTGGTGGATTGTGTGTTGTGCCGTCTCTAGGGAAAATTATTCTTCATCCTTTGTGGATTCAAAGGAGGTGTTCATCTCTTGTGTGACTCAAGAGAGGTGTTTTCTTTACCTTATCTTTTCATTTGTAATCTGTTTGTAAAATTGTGATTATAGTGACAGCATTAATCCTTTGTTTGAGTGATTAGCAACTAATAGGTTCTTTTGATCCGAACCAGTATAATTCGACTGTGTAATCTTCTATCCCTTCTCTATTTACTTTACACAACATTTTTGTTTAAGAAACCAAAATTTTTATTTAAGAAACCAATTCACCCCCCCTCTTGGTTCTTGTCCGTAAACGCAAACATTCTGCTGCGCGATTCTAACATGAAGGAGTTAACCATCTTGCCCTACTGTTCTTCGGATGCTCTATCTTGCGGTGGCCGACCCTCTGGACAAAAAAATGTTGTGCGCCTCCAAGATGCTGCTTCATGTGGTAGCCGACCCCTTTGGTTGACACGTGGTAGAACCTTAGGATGCTCCTTCTTGCGGTAGTCGACCCTTCGGTTGATGAGTTTGAACCCCCATCCGGTTGGTTGTAGCTTCGGGATGCTCCTTCTTGCGGTAGCCGACCCCTTAGCTGACAAGTGGTAGAACCTCAGGATGCTCCTTCTTGCGGTAGCGACCCTTCGGTTGATGAGTATAAACCACTCATCTGGTTGGTAGTGTTTGTAGTCCATCATTTGTAGGACCGGATGAGTATAAACCCCTCATCAGGCTGGTATGGTCCACAGCGTAGGACCGGTTGCAACTTACTGCTCTGGCTCGTGTGCAGGTCATGCGCAAATCATGCGCAAGTTGATGGGTATGAACCCCCCATCTGACTGGTGCAGTCCACTTCATAGGACTGGTGGTGGTGGTGGCTTACTGCTTTAGCTAATGCGCCGTTTGATGTGAGAGATGCCTTTCTCTTTGGTAAAGTCATCTGGTGGGCCAAGGATGCATTTCGGCTATTCTGGTGGTCATCCAACTCGTTGATTGTCGGGGAGTCTTTGTCTTGCTCTTTTGATATTTGTCATTTGACTTTGCTGGTCGTCGGGAATTTTTGGTCAATGTGGTTGTCTTGCCAGTCTACCTTGGCTAACGTTGTAGCTTTAATCCTGCCTTTTTCTGCGATTTATCTTTTTTCACGTGACTTTGGATTTTGGCTTTTTTGGGACTAATCGTAAGTCTTTTTATTTTTTAGTCTCTTTTGTTGCGCTGACTTTTTCGGAAAGAGAGTAAAGGTAAACAAATTTACTAAAAGATTTTATTCATATTATGATAAAATTTAGTACAATAGTTATTTCGATAATGCCCCTAAGACGGCAGTGGACTCGAGCTGGGAGACGATCCGAGAGGGGGGAACTGGCGATACATATGCCTTTGAAATTCCTCCTGGCTCCGGATTGAGCTGAGCTGGTCTTGCCAGATCAATGCCAGGTCTTGTCTCATCCCCTCCTGCATTTGGCCGAAGGTCTCCAACCGTGTCTCGAAGACATCTTGTCTTAGGGACATCTCGTCCAACTACTGGCACATGTCATAGATGTTGCGGTTGATGCCAGCGAAGTCATCCCCGTACTGTTATTGCTGCTGTTACTGAAATTTTGGGGGCGTCAGAATGTCCTGCATCGCCACCAAGTCTTGGAGGTCTAGGGTCATGGTGAGCGTAGGGTGAAGGGCCATCTGGGTCCCCTGCCGGATGAGCATCCCCATGCTAACAAGCATGGACCCGCTGATGTATTCGGGTCGAAGATCGGAGGGGATGTTCTCTCCATCGCGGCACCCCCACTTCTCGGCTAATGGGGTGATGAGGGGACCCATGAGGATGGCTCCCACAGGACGGCACCCGAAATCTTTGTGGGCCTTCATGAAAAAGTAGTCGAGATTACATCGGTGCCCATGGAGCATGCAGTATAGGGCGAAGAGGTCAGGGTGGGTGACTTTTCCCTGACTCTCCTTCTGCCAGTGAATGGTTCCTGCCAGCAACTTGTGGCAAATGTGGAGGGCGGGGATAAGTGCAGACCCCTTTAGTAGGGTCAGCAGAACTCGCGCTCCGGTGAGATCTTCCCACATCTCACCGGCTGTGAGGGTAGAGGGCCGCTCACAGATTTCCCCGTGGTACTCCAGGGTCAGGACATCCTTGGGCTGGACGAAGCCGATGGAGACGTTGAACTCGTCCAACATCGTCGTCTGGTAGGACCCGTTCATGAAGTACGAGACCATTTTGACCGGAGGGATGCCTGGGATCATCATGGGGAGCTCGAACGACGTAATGGAGGCGAGAAACTCCATTACGACTTGTGTATACATGCGGGTGGGGGGAGGCTGGAGGAGAAAGCCCCATCCGATGCTCTCAATGTACCCTCGTACTTCATCCTCCCATCTGAATTCGGCGAGGAGGTGGAAGTCTAACCTCAGCATGGGGTGCTAGGCATAACCCCAGATGTGCTCGAGTCGGGCCTGGTGTTGGGGTGTCAGCTGGGTCGGGTCCGGAGGAATCGGGGCCGCAGATGTACTTGGGCCAGAACCCCGACCTCTCTTCCTGGAAGACTCTCCTCTATGCATCTTTGGGTAAGAAAGCTCAGAAATATAGAAGAAGGTGCAGAGAAGGCAAGAACAGATGCTGCAAACCACCCCCCATGCCCTCCTATTTATAGAATTTTCGCTGCAGGTCAAGACCGTCGTCTTGGATTTTGGGATGACAGTCTCGATTTATCGAGACTCGGGACTGCCGTTTGGAACTTCGAGACGGCAGTCTCGCTTTTGGCCTATGGTGAGATGGCCTTTTCGCCAAGCGAGAAGGCGGTCTCGTTTCTGTCCAATAGCGAGACGGCGGTCTCGGAATTCAGGAAGGTGGTCTCGATTCTACGCGGGTTGAGATGACGGTCTCGCTTTTTAGAGAGATTTTTTTTTTGCAGAAAATAGGACATTGTTCAAAAAAATTTTATGCATGCAATGTTTTCATGTTTGATGCCCTATAATTCTATTTCATTAGTTTTTCAGAAGGATTAACTAGCGTGTCTTACAGAGACGGGGACCCTCTGATGTTTGTGTCGCCGCCGTCAGAAGAGGCGGTCGGAGCGACGCGATGGTTTTTGATATGACTCGCGTTTTCTTTGAAAGAAACGGTTCAACGCCTTTAGGCCGTCCGATAACCGGGCTAGACCTAAGGGCGAGGTTTTCGAATAGGTTTGAGGAGTCGCCACCAGTGTTTTAACCTTAAACACTGAAAAAGGTAAAAAAAGAAAAGGTAGTGGTTTTAGAAAAAACCAACTTTGGCCATTACAACCAGAGTCGGGTAAGGGAGTTAGTTACGTGCGGGGAAGGTGTTAGCACCCCCACAATGCCCCTTTCGGGTTCCCTATGATGGACTAACTTAGAAAATAAATACTTAAAGAAATTACATTTTTACCCTATTATTTGATCTACTTGCAGAATTTTAATATCTACATGGCTCTGTTATCTAATGCACACAAAGAAAACGATAAAGAAAGCAGTAAAAGAGACAAATAATAGAGAAGAAACCTCCGAAGCGAGCTTTATATTAACTCTTCTAAAACGTTAGGACGCTTTTTGGCAGTCCCCGCACTCTACAAGCACGCTCCTCCCGTAAAATAAAGACAAATCACTCTACCGAGGGTCGGATGCCTCAAAAAGAGACTTCCTTAACCGATTTCAACCTTAACGGAAATCGGAAAGCTCCCTCAAACCCCGGAATAATGCTCAGGGTCACTCTCAAGTGCCAAAAAGCTTCCAAGAGAGTGGAGGAGTGGAAAAGGTGTGAAAATTCGTAGGAATGAGGTCCCTATTTATAGGGATTCGGGCTTGGAAAAGGCGGACGACCATATGGACAAAGCGGACGGCCGTCCAGGGCAAAAAGTGGCCATGGACGGCCGTCCAAGCTAAGTGGACGGTCATCCATGGCCTTAAAGTTGCCATGGACGGCCGTCTGCTTGTCATGGACAGTCGTCTGCCTGCTCTGGACGGCCATCCACCTGTTCTGGATGGCCATCTGCTGTCTCCGGCGGATTTCCCGATTTTTAATGCCTCTAAAAACCATTCCTATCCTAAACGGAACCTAGAACAATCTACTAGGGACTTGATAAAGTCTTAACCATCTTCGGAATGGGCGATCTTCGGCTTTATTAGGAGTCCGGGCAAGATTTGGGGTCTACAAGGTACAAAAAAGTACAACTAAAAAACGACATCAGAAGTGCCTCATCTTCAAAAGACACATCAATTAATCCTTTGAAAAGTTAACTAAATTGTATTATAGGACACATAACATGAAAACATTGCATGCATAGATGTTTCTGAACGGGATCCTATATTTTAAAAAAAAACTCTTTCAAAAGGCCCAGACGACCATCTCGTTTGACGAGACCGTCGTCTCGTCATTCGCTGAAATCGAGACCACCATCTCGTTTGGTGAGACCACCATCTTGCCATTCACCAAAGGCGAGACCGCCTTCTCGACATTCCAGACGGCGGTCCTGAACCTCGAAAATTCGAGATGGCCGTCCCGAATCCCAGACGGCGGTCCCGACCAAAAAAGATTTTCTATATATAGGGCTTTTGGGTCAGATTCAAAGCATTCCATTCCTGCATCCTCTCATACATACTTGAGTGTCTTTGAGCAAAATGCAACAAGGAGAGTCTTCTAGGCCCCGAAAGAGAGGTCGAGCACCCCAGCGCCACAGGCTCCACCAAATCCGACTCAACTCATGTCGCAATGTTAGAAAAGTAGTTTTAAATCAAGAGGGGGGGTGAATTGATTTTTGAAAGTTTTTCGCAATACACAGATTATCTAATTCGAAAATTAAGATTACTTATGAATTCACAAATTACAAAGCAATCAAACAGTTTAAGTGCAGCAGCAGAAATTAAAGAGAGAAAGGTTAGGAAAGATTTCACCGGTAATTTTATACCTGGTTCACCCAATACCAGGGCTACGTCCGGACTCCAGCCAAATTCCAGTTGGGTTCCACTAGAATAGATGTTTTACAGACTCACCCTCTTACACCTATTCTAACTCTCCACCAAGAACCAAATTCCAGCTCTTGGAAACCTCTCGCAACCAAATTCCAGCACGAGAGAAACCGAGTGCCCAAATTCCAGTGCACCACACACAAGAACCAAATTCCAGCTCTTGCTTTAACCTTTCCACCAAGAACCAAATTCCAGTTCTTGGCAACTTTCTACAACAGACTGCAGAAAACTTGTACCCAAATTCCAGGTACAAAACGAGTACAAATGAATGAATAGAAATTTAAAAGAAGAAACAAAGAAAGCTCAAACCGGATTACACCAATCCACAGTCAGTTTCTTCTTCAAAGAAATGCAAAGTGCCTCAAGAAAGATTTCAAAAGAAGTTCACAAAAACAGTTGTGTATCTTTCTTGAAAAATGCTAATAGTTGTTTGTATTGATTGCTTGAATTGTGTAAAAACTGATATGTGATCTCTCTCAAAGTTTCAAGCAAATTTGTTTATAAAAGAGTATTTTCAAATCTGCTGCATTAATTAATCTGTTGAAAGTTTGTTTTAATCTGTTGAAATAGCCGTTACAATCTGTTAAAAGTCCTTTCAACCCATTAATGCGTTCATGATCTTTAACAAAAAATGTTTTAGTTGATACGACCACGTTTTTATCAGTTAAAACGTTTTACAAACATTTTCTAAGTATAAAACAATCGATTGAATCACGTATTAATCGATTGATTTGTTTAAAAACCTTCTTATAAAACTTTCCAAGTTATTTTAACTGATATAAAGTCGTTTCAATCGATTGAAAATCTGCACATATATTTTCAAGTCATTTTAATCGATTGAAAGTTCGTTTTAATCGATTGAAAAGATTTTCTAAGTTATTTTAATCGATTGAAATGCGTTTTAATCGATTGAAATAAGTCTGATCGGTCATAATTCAATTCTGATCGATCATAACCAACTCTGATCGGTCATAATCTCATTCTGATCGATCATACTGACATCCAAAGTGATTTTAATCGATTGAAACGTGTTTTAATCGATTAAAATAATTCTAATCGCTCATATTTAAGATCTGATCGATTATATTGCATTCGACCTATTACATTCGAATTCTAATCGGTCATAAAGAGTTTTAATCGATTAAAAGAAGTTTGTATCGATTAAAATATTGTAAAAACACTTTTTAAAACATTCTAAGTGTTTTAAATTGATTCTTTCAAACCTTTATCGGTTAATAACTTGTTTAAGAAAATTCTTTGCCAAAATGCTTTTGTTTTTTATTTGTTTAAAACTATTTTTGAGGCATTTTGCAAATTGAGTGAAGAAGCTTTATGCAGTGGAAAAGGTAAAGTGGTTTTACCTAAGCTTTCTGTTTAGACACACTAAGTCTTCAGCTCCTTTGTTCTGAGTGACTTGTTTGACTGCTGCAGAGTTGACCCTTGACTTTATCTTTGACTTCATCAAATCAATGAGATCTTTGCTAGGATCACTTTCAGGTCTCCCCTATTTGATGAAGACAAACACCATTTTGAAAAAACAATCTCTCGCAAAATAAGTCACTTGATAATGCAGTTAGGTGAGAAATATAAGAATGTAATAAAGTTTTGTTTCTCCCCCTAAAACTTATTTCTCCCCCTAAAATGTTGTTCTTAAATTTATCTTAAAGTGATGCAACTATTTCTCCCCCTTTTGACTTCATCAAAAATAGGGAATAGAAGAGAGAAGAATGTAAGGTTTCGAAAAATATGCTCAAGTTTTTGAAAATACAAAAGTGAATCAATATTTCACTCATGAAAAGAATCAATTAAAGTTGATTCAAACTTATCTCCATTAACACGTTTGTAATGAATACAATTAACACGTGTAAAGATAAGGGAATCACGCTTTAGTAGCATGTTTACGAAATGACCATTAACTAAAGCCTTTAATCTTTCTTCCCAGAATAAAAATCGATTAAAAAGCAGAGCATAATCGGTTAAAATGTTCTTGGTAAATGATTTTGAAAGAAAAGTTTAATCGATTAAAACATTTAAGATTTTGAAAACATGAAACTTTAGTAAAAATAATCGATTATTTCTATTTTGAATCGATTAAAACATGTTGTATAAGTTCATTTAATCGATTAACAAGATGTTGTATTGATTAAAACAATCAGTTTTGAAAATGAAGTAATGTTTAATGCATATTTTGTAAAACTGATCATTTAGAAGGATGTTTTAACAATACTAACAGCTATCTTAGCTAATAGATCTATCAGAATAAAGTCTTATTTAGCTAAAGCTCTCAGGGATCTATTTAAATTCTATTTACGCCTGATCTGATCTAGATTAGATCCTAAACCATATTTAACCAAAGGTTAAGGCAAATGTTCCTGGTATAACACCAGTTAATATCACAGTCCATGCAAACAATATAAAGATAGAAATAAGCGAGAAGATAAAGATGATGAGGGGAACTAGTCATCCCAATTTCCCTGATTGAACTCGCTTATCCACCAGACTTGGTGATCATTCATTTGATCCCCACCAATATCAAAAGATAATAGGCTTTCCTTTTTCTGGAACTAATTTTGCTCTATCAACTATTTGAGTCAACAACTGCTTGTCACTCCGTATCGAGCAACAGAAACTTTCCCGAAAAGAAATCTTTTAGCGAGTTCTTGTTATTATTGACTGCATTACAGTCCATGGTTGACACCACACTGGAATTTCTACTACACATCGGAGGCATAATCATGTACTGACCAAATCCCACACAGAATGCATGATACCATAAATTGCATGAATCACCAGGTTAATGATGTCTTGAGATAGGAATTTTCTTTCATAATAGCCAACCCATTTTGAACCCATGCAGTTGTCATTATCCAAGCAAATAACTGTATTTTTATTAATGTAGTATGATGGGTGTTATTCTCACTTATAGTGAACCAGTCATCATTATCTTTTGAGGAATGTTATTCTGGTAGAGTGGGCAATGATTAGTAATGAGGACAGGTGATGACAATCAATCCGAAATTCTAAAACAATATAAAATTTATCCCTGTACTTGACCATAAAACATACATTCCCTGTACCACGTTATTCAATTCTTGAATTGCTTGTCCCAGATTGGTTTCCTTACGGTGTCACCTCGTGACATTGATGATTAAAGCAAATATTCAAAGTTGCACAGTTCCAATGAATTTCACCAAGAGTTTTGAACCAATGCATGCTCAAAATTATTTCAAATATATTGCAATGTAATATTAAGAAATTTAATGAAAACATGTATTTATTGGATTTCCTAGTAATGAATAACTTATTACCAGAAACAATTATCACTAAAAAAATTTTTGATAAACTATGTTTTCAGTCCTAACGAGTTTGACCTGTTTGTAACTAGTGTCTATAAGAAAAGTTACGAGTCCATTCTTTGATAATTCCTTTGATTTTCAATGTATTACTACGCAGCATTCCATGTAAAGTATTAAGAGAAATGTAAACATCTACAGAGAATTAATCGATTGTTAAAATAACATTTTCATCTATGGATAACTTTCCTACATGTAAAGTTTGCGAGTATTTCAATCGGCAATAACTTTCGCACATTTATTCCACTAGTCTTAGTTTCTAATTAAAGATCTGTTCGAGCATGTGCGACACAATTTACGGGACGGTGGGTGAATCAGTTAATTTGTTCTTGGGAATAATGTTGATTTGGTCAAAGAAATCTTTAAAGATTTATTGCGGATAATAGACAACGAGTTTTTGTTTTGAATTTCCCTGTCAAACTTCAATTAGATGTTATAAGTCTTGTTTACAGATCCTAATCAATTGATTAATCAACTCATTATCTATTAATTTGATTCTTGTCATTAGAGTTGAAAACATCTACGAGTGAATTAATCGATTTGTTTTATAAAAGGATCGATTAGTTTAATACGAGAATGAAATCAATAACATGACACCAGAATTTAAATCGATTAAAACGTGAATGAATCGATTAATTTTGATACCTAAGTGTTTTTAGTTGATATAAATTTATTCTAATCGATTAAAACGACTAAACCAACATTCGAGAACAATTTAATCGATTATTTCGACATTTCAATCGATTAAAATGGTACGGTAAGTTATTTTAATCGATTAATATTGATTTATATCAATTAAAACAATTAATTTAAATACGCAGAACCTGGTTTCGCAGCTCTGATCTTCAAGGGATTCCCGAGACTTGTTCCTGCAAAACAATTAAGTATTTTTACTGGTACCCTTTATAATTATTGGGTCCTGATCATGTTATTTGAAAAGAATTAATCTTTGGAACCCATTTCATTCTCCCTTTAGGAATAGCATACTTTTTAATTCTACGAGTATTTTACTTGAATGCCCTTTCTTCATGCAGTAAAAACATTTGATTGTAGAGTATGAATTCCTATTTATTTTTGTTTTCTTGGATCTAGATTTAAATCCTATTCCAGATTTGTCAAAAATTAATTTTTGAGATCCAAGTAATACATCTAGATTGGCTTGCCCCTGAGTGAACTTTGAAACGAGTTTGAGATAAGAATTCAATTTTCTTTTGCAATTCGAACAGTTTTTGCATGGTTTATTGCATTTACAATCGAGTTATCATGAATCAGTTTCAAAAATTCATTATCGGTTTCATTTTCACTAATCTGTTTTTCCAGAGAATCAACCTTGTTAACTAGCCAGTTATTTAATCCTTTTAGCCTATTATTTTCTTTTTGAAGTTTCTTAGCCTCCTCATGCATTTCATTAAATGCTTCTTGTAATGCATCATAGTTAACTATATTTGAAGAGGAGCTAGAACTTACCTGGTTGGTTTGTGGATTTTGACTCGCCATTAAGCAAAGATTGGCTTCTTCATTTTCAGAGTTATCTGTTGATGACGTATCATTATCATCCCAGGCTATGTAGGCTCTTCTTTTTGATTTTTCCTCTTTCTTTTCACTTTGTTTATTTCTTTCTCGGACATTCCATTTTAACATGGCCCCGTTTGCCACAACCATAACATTTAAAGTTAGAAGAATCAGTTCTTTTCTCATACCTTTTGTGTCTTTCCTTGTCTTGGATCTTTTTCTTGAGGAATTTGTTGAATTTCCTAACAAGCGAGTCCAAGGTTCTCATTATCTTCTTCGATTCTTGATTTTCTTCAACTTTAAGTGCAATGCTTCTGTTCTTCTTCTCGGAGACTTCTTGCTCATTGAATCTTGTGATTTCCATTTCATGTTCTCTCGAGTTTTCCAAACAGATGAGGTCTGTTGTCATGGTGGACGGATCTTTTGATTCCGATATTGCGGTGACTTTTGGTTGCCGGGACTCGTCAAGACATTTCAACACTTTAATATTTAATTCTTCCTTATCAAAGGTCTTACCTAGGCCCATTAAATGGTTGATGATGTGCGTGAAGCGTTTCGCACATCTGCGATGCTTTCACCATTCTGCATTTTAAACGGCTCATACTCTCTTATCAAAGTGTGTTTTACGGCTCTTTTAACATCTGCGAGTCCCTTCATGAGTGACCTCAAGAACATCCCACATCTCCTTGGCGGAATTGCACTTGGGACACCACTGAAAAATTCATCCATGTTAAGAGCGAAGTAATTATATTTTTTGCATTACGAGTCACTTTGAACTTTCTTCTTTTCTTCTTCATTCAAGCTTGACCATCCTTTATACGTAATTAAAGGACCATTAGTAATAACATCCCAAGCATTTACGTCAATGGATTCAATGAAGATTTTCATCCTAATTTTCCAGAAAGGATAATCTGTTCCACGAGAATAGTGGAGGTCTGTTAATAGATGCCCCCTCGAAAACGGTAATCTGTTCTCGGCCATGGATCAAGAGACTTGAATAACTTTCAAGCACCTTGCTCCGATGCCAATTGTTAGAAAAGTAGTTTTAAATCAAGAGGGGGGTGAATTGATTTTTGAAAGTTTTTCGCAATACACAGATTATCTAATTCGAAAATTAAGATTACTTATGAATTCACAAATTACAAAGCAATCAAACAGTTTAAGTGCAGCAGCAGAAATTAAAGAGAGAAAGGTTAGGAAAGATTTCACCGGTAATTTTATACTTGGTTCACCCAATACCAGGGCTACGTCCGGACTCCAGCCAAATTCCAGCTGGGTTCCACTAGAATAGATGTTTTACGAGACTCACCCTCTTACACCTATTCTAACTCTCCACCAAGAACCAAATTCCAGCTCTTGGAAACCTCTGCAACCAAATTCCAGCCAGCAGAGAAACCGAGTGCCCAAATTCCAGGCACCACACACAAGAACCAAATTCCAGCTCTTGCTTTAACCTTTCCACCAAGAACCAAATTCCAGTTCTTGGCAACTTTCTACAACAGTTGCAGAAAACTTGTACCCAAATTCCAGGTACAAAACGAGTACAAATGAATGAATAGAAATTTAAAAGAAGAAACAAAGAAAGCTCAAACCGGATTACACCAATCCACGATCAGTTTCTTCTTCAAAGAAATGCAAAGTGCCTCAAGAAAGATTTCAAAAGAAGTTCACAAAAACAGTTGTGTATCTTTCTTGAAAAATGCTAATAGTTGTTTGTATTGATTGCTTGAATTGTGTAAAAGCTGATATGTGATCTCTCTCAAAGTTTCAAGCAAATTTGTTTATAAAAGAGTATTTTCAAATCTGCTGCATTAATTAATCTGTTGAAAGTTTGTTTTAATCTGTTGAAATAGCCGTTACAATCTGTTAAAAGTCCTTTCAACCCATTAATGCGTTCATGATCTTTAACAAAAAATGTTTTAGTTGATACTGACCACGTTTTTATCGGTTAAAACGTTTTACAAACATTTTCTAAGTATAAAACAATCGATTGAATCACGTATTAATCGATTGATTTGTTTAAAAACCTTCTTATAAAACTTTCCAAGTTATTTTAAGCTGATATAAAGTCGTTTCAATCGATTGAAAATCTGCACATATATTTTCAAGTCATTTTAATCGATTGAAAGTTCGTTTTAATCGATTGAAAAGATTTTCTAAGTTATTTTAATCGATTGAAATGCGTTTTAATCGATTGAAATAAGTCTGATCGGTCATAATTCAATTCTGATCGATCATAACCAACTTCGATCGGTCATAATCTCATTCTGATCGATCATACTCGACATCCAAAGTGATTTTAATCGATTGAAACGTGTTTTAATCGATTAAAATAATTCTAATCGCTCATATTTAAGATCTGATCGATTATATTGCATTCGACCTATTACATTCGAATTCTAATCGGTCATAAAGAGTTTTAATCGATTAAAAGAAGTTTGTATCGATTAAAATATTGTAAAAACACTTTTTAAAACATTCTAAGTGTTTTAAATTGATTCTTTCAAACCTTTATCGGTTAATAACTTGTTTAAGAAAATTCTTTGCCAAAATGATTTTGTTTTTTATTTGTTTAAAACTATTTTTGAGGCATTTTGCAAATTGAGTGAAGAAGCTTTATGCAGTGGAAAAGGTAAAGTGGTTTTACCTAAGCTTTCTGTTTAGACACACTAAGTCTTCAGCTCCTTTGTTCTGAGTGACTTGTTTGACTGCTGCAGAGTTGACCCTTGACTTTATCTTTGACTTCATCAAATCAATGAGATCTTTGCTAGGATCACTTTCACGCAACACCAGGCCAGGCTGGATCATATTAGGAGCTACTCTTGGCACCCTATGTTGTGCCTGGACTTCAGCATTCTGACTGAGTTCGGTTGGGACGAGGATGTACGAGGCTACATCCACAGCATCAGGTGGGACTTCCTCCTCCAGGACCCTCCTACCCGCATCTACTGTGAGGCCGTGATGGATTTCCTCGCCTCTATCACGATGGTCTATATGCCTGCATTGTTCTTGGGTGTCCCTCTGGCGAGGATGGTCTCGTACTACATGAACAGGACCTATCGGACGATAACGTTGGATGAGTTCAACGTCACCATGGGCTTCAACCAGCCCGCAAACACCCTAACGCCAGAATACCAAGGAGTCATCTGTGAGCGGCCAACTGCCCTCATAATCGGTGAGATTTGGGAGGATCTCACCAGGTCGCAGATCCTACTGGCCCTGATGAAAGGGTCGGCACTCATCCCTCCTCTCTGCATTTTCCACAAGCGGCTGGCGGGGACGATCCATGCACGGAAGGAGAGTTAGGGGAAGATCACTCAGCCCAATCTCTTCGTGTTGCACTGTATGTTGCACGGATGTTGGTGTAATCCCGACTACTTTTTCTTCGGGAGTCGCCCCATTGGAACCATCCTCATGGCTCCCCTCATCACCCCACTGCCCGAGAGATGGGGATGCACCAATGGGGAGGACATTCCCTCTATCCTCTAACCCAAGCATATCAACAGGTCCATGCTCGTTAGCATGGGCATGCTTATCAGGCAAGGGTCCCAGCTGACCCTCCGCCCGACGCTCGCCATGACTCTGGACATTCAGGATCTGGATGAGTCAGAGGAGATCTCAATGCCCCCGGAGTTTGAGCAGCAGCAGTATGGGGATGACTTTCCTGGTGTCCACCGCCACATGGACGATATCCGCCAATAGTTAGATCAAATGTCCCTGAGGCAAGACGTCTTCGAGATGCGACTAGAGACTATCAGCCAGAGGCAAGAAGGAGTGATACAGAGCCTGGACATGATCGGCAAACATGTGCTCGGCATGATCTGGAGCCAGGAAGAATTTCAGAGGCACATGCTCCGACTGTTTCCTCCTCCTGAGTCGTCTTCAGCCTTGCAGTCGAGCCCGCCGCCGCCTTAGGAACATCATTGTATATATAGCCATTGTACAAAATTCATGATATAGATAAATAAAATCTTTTGGTTAAGTTGTTTGCTTTTACTCTCTTTCAAAAAAAAGCCAGCGTAATAAAAAGAGACTAAAAAGTAAAAAAGGCTTACGCACTATCCCGAAAAAGCCAAAATCTAAAATCACAAGAAAAAAGAATAAACCGCAAAAAAAGCGAGATTACAAAAATCCCAAGCCTTAACCACCATCAAAGAGAAAAGGCAAAAAAGAAAAATGCCTGCCTGCTCAAAGACGTTACCCAAAACCAACAAAATCCCCAGCGGATTCCTGCCTATGTAAAAGGTGCTCACCAAAAATCCCCGACAGCTAACAAAGTCGGATGACCACTACAAAAGCTCAAAAGTAAAGAATCCCCAGCACTCAACTAGCTAGAAGAAGACCAACAAATCCCCAGCACACCGGAAGGCTTCACAAAAAAAGTCAGAAAAACAACTATCAAGAAAAACCACTCCTCACAAAGAACTATGCATGAGCCATAGCAATAAGTCACACCTGTCCTACAAAATGGACTTCACAACCAGACGGGGGTTCGTACTCATCAAACCAGATGGGGGTGCGTACTCATCAAGCCTTACAAAAGGGGGCTTAAACCAGACTTTATAACCAGATGGGGTTCGTACTCATCAACCGAAGGGGTCATCTACCGTATCAAAGGAGCATCCCATAGGATCACATTTAGTGTCCAGAAGGTCAGTTACCACAATAAGGGAAGCAACCGAAGGACAACCGAGCAAGAGGGTTAACTCCTTCACCCTCCAGCCGATCTTTTTGGCATGTTGAGCCAACAGTTGGCTAGTCAGGTGAAGGGGGGGGGGGCAGCTATAGACCCCAAATCTTTCCCGGCCTCAAAATAAAGACCAGAAGACTTCCGTTCAAAGATGGACAAGGCCTAAAAGCTCCCTAGCATTGATCAATAGGCCCCATATTAGAACAGGAAGGATTTTTGCACATGAAAAATAAGAAATTCCACCCAAAGGGTTGAGACCATCGTCTCGTTTGACGAGACCGCCGTCTCGCCATTGGCTAAGGGCGAGACCGCTATCTCGTTTGAAGAGACCGCCATCTCGCCACTTGCCAAAGGAGAGACCGCTGTCTCGTTTGGCGAGACCACCGTCTCGCCACTCGCCAAAGACGAGATTGCCGTCTCATTTGGCGAGACAGTGGTTCCAAACTTGTCAAGCGAGACGGCGGTCCTAACCTTGTCAGGCGAGACAGCGATCCTGACCTGACAGGTGCGAATTCCTATAAAAGGGGGGACCTTCTCACTATTTTCACACAATTCTACAACTTCTCCTATTGTACAATTCTCAAAATACTCTCCTAGGACCCCTCCGAAGCATTTCTAGAGTTCTTAGAGTTCTTAGAAAGTGTTCTAAAGTGTTGCGAGAAAAGAGCGAACATCATTGTAGAGCGTGGGGTTTGCCAAAAAGCGCCCTTTTCAAGAACATATTATATAAAAGCTTGCTTCGAAGGTTCTTCCATACCTTTGTCTCTATTTTATTACTTTTAGATAATATCTCTGTGCATTAGTTTTTAAGGGCCATGTAGTCGATGTAGACCCCTAATTTTTCCCGGCCTCTCAAAATAAAAGCTAGAGGAACTTCGCCCAAAGATGGAGTTCATCCGGCTTCCCAAAACTGAGGAAACCTCCCACAACAAACATGGAGTTCGCTCATATGAACAATAAAGACTAAAGAAGACATCTCATAATAAGACGGAGTTCACTCATCCACACGAAGGAGACTTCCTATACATAGATAAAGCTCGCCCAACATTTCAAATGAAGGCCAAGAAGACTTCCTACACAAAGATAAAGCTTCAACGGACATATATCGGCACCAATCCACGTCCGAAAACGGCAAGGAAAGCTTCCCGGGGTCCCAAAATACAAAGGCTGGACAAAACGGGTCAAGACCACCATCCCAAGGTTGGGACGGCCGTCCCAACTGAAAATAAGCAGTTGGGACGCGCGTCCCGAATGTGGGACGGCCGTCCCAAACTCCTGGGGGTCCCAACATGAGTAAAAATGCATTTGGGACGGTCGTCCCAACCCAGACTGGCCGTCCCAGATTGGCACAACGCAGAAATCATGTTTGGGACGGCCGTCCCAACCCAGACGGCCGTCCCAAAGTTCCAGGCAGCGAAAAATGCTATAAATAGGAGCCTCATTTGTCTCATTTCACACACCTCAGATACCAGACAACTCTAAGACTTGTCTTCTTCTCTCTCTCTCTCGAATGATCTTTCTGATTGCCTTCTTTAGGTAACAATCAGTTAAGGAATTTATATTCCGGCATTCGACTTCTTCTAGAAAATTAGTCGAGTCGATTAGGGTAGACGAGAAGAGAACAATTGTAGAGTGAAGGACTGCCGAAACGCGTCCCCTTTGTACAAGAATCATAATATAAAGCTTGCTACGGAGGTTTTTTCTCAATTCTCTTCTTCTTTATTGCTTTATTTATCGTTTTCTATATACAATGTAGATAAATCATGTAGATAACCATATCTAAATAACTGTATCAATAAAATAAGGATAAATGCGTAATTTCTCATAATCTTCACTTAATGAATAAATCCGTCATAGGGAACCCGAAAGGGGCGTTGTGGGGTGCTAACACCTTCCCCACACGTAACTAACTCCCTTACCCAACTCTGGTTATAATGGCCAAGTTGGTTTTTAATAAAATCAACGCCTTTTTTCCTTTTCCAATGTTTCTGGTCAAAACATTGGTGGCGACTCCAAAAGAACCCCTTTTCGAAAACCTTGCTTCTATTAGAGGATAGTTCAGTGTTGAGCACCTCGGAAGCAATGAACACAATTTTAACAAAAAACGCGAGTCTCACCCATCTTTTCACGACCGCTCGCATTAACGTTCGAAGACGTCCCAGGACGTCGGAACGGACGGCGGCGACAGTTGATAACTTAATTTTTGCAATGAATGAATAAGGGTAAAAGCATAGTTTTAAAGTTCTTATTTCTCTATAAAAAATGGGCCATCATAGGGAACCCGAAAGGGGCGTCGTAGGGAAGCTAATACCTTCCCTACACATAACTAACTCTCTTACCTAGCTCTGGTTGTAATGACCAAAGTTGGTTTTTCTTTAAAAAACCACTGCCTTCTTTTTCCTTTTCCAATGTTTCTGGTAAAAACATTGTAGAGACCCCAAATCTTGTCCGGCCTCATAATAAAAACCAGAAGACCTTCTATTCGAAGATGGATGAAGCCTAAGAAGCCACTAGGAGAGACTATTAGGCCCCATACTAGGATAGGAGGGATTTTTGGCATGAAAATAAGGATTATTGTATGACTTTAAATAATTGTTGTATGATTATTTCTGCAATTGTTTGAAATATAAATTGCACACAAAAACCCTTGCACACAACAGTCCCTCTATACCCGGGGGCAAGAGTGAATACCTATAGGGAGTGGGTGGCAGATACGATCGGTTAGTTGGCACACGGGGCTACAACCGTTGTCGGAAAACCACCAACTCAAGGTGATAACTCTCTTCTTTTGGTCTAAGGGTTTCGCCACGGAGTTCCGTGCATGACCCGAGGACTGAGAGATTGAGAGGTCCCTATAATGGGGGCACCTTGGGGACCTTTGGCCTGGTGAGAACAATTAGAACCACCTAAACCAAGCACGTTTCTGCAGGAAAATCCCACCTCGTGATTAAATAAGCGTGGCTCTGCTCGTGGATGTATGAATTGTGTGTGCATTCGTTTGCTGCATTTGTATGGATGCATTAGCATAGGGTAATCATACAACAAACAAACAAAATGAAAAACCCTAAAAATAAAAAAAGTGATAAGATAAAAGACCTTTATCTTGGACAGTCTTCAGTTAAGCTAGCCTGGTTTCAGGTTCTTTGCAAGCTAAGTAGCCACGTTGACCGACAGAAGAGATAAAGGGTCATAAAAAAAAATATAAAAACAATTAAAGCAATAAAAATGCCTTTTACTTTAAAAAGATTCTTGGCAAAGTCGTATCATTCATACCATATCATCCAATAAGTGGTAAAACTAAGAGAGAAAATAATCACAGCATGCTCATCATTTTAATAAACCCCTAAAAAATGGGTCTTAGAGACATTTTTTGGGAAAATTACCGGGCCAAATCGCCTTCGGCATTTGCAAATTGGTTCTTCACCCTTTTCTCTTCGTTTTGACATGCTGTGCGTCCAAATCGGACAACCCAGTCAAAAGTTATGCCACTTTCAATATCTGCTGTCATAAAAAAATATTTTTGTAGTGCATGCATAAAAACATTCATTCTAGGATGCATTAGATATCCTTAGACAATAGCGAAAGAGACCCAAGTGCGTTTATCACCTTCCTAGAAGAGATAAGTGCGCTAAGGTATGATGATAACCTTTTGAAAAAAAAAGGGGAACCATCACACTGAAGTGGGTATGGTACTCCTTAAAACTTAGGCTTTTGAGAAGATACCAAAGCTATTGTCTAAGGCATATCTATTTCACATCAATCATTTAAAATAAAAAGATATAATAATAAAAATCTTTAAATCATTTAGAAAGTGGCTGGTCTTCCACCCGTCCTCACTCGTGCTCAGAAAGCCAAGAAGATGGAACATCTGGAAGAACAAAATAGAAAGCTTACTACTGAGCTTAACACGCTGAAAGAGCAAATGGCACAGATGTTAGAAATGATGCGCCAACAAAATCTTCATAAAGAGGGTCCTCAAAGTGGACAAGCCTCCCACCAAGAAGAAGAGGAGGGACCCAATAATGAACAAGCCCAATCTGATACAAGGGCAGTGCATATTCATGCACCAGAAGTATCAAAACAACAGCTGACTGCCCTTGAAGAAGATTGAGAGCAGTGGAAGGGCATAATTTTGATGTTAAAGAAGCGGTTGACATGTGCCTCGTCAAAGATATCCAATTCCCGAACAAGTTTAAAACTCCGGACTTCCCAAAATACATGGGAATGACATGCCCCAAAAGCCATCTTACAATGTACTGCCGTAAGATGGCTGCCTATGCTGACAATGAAAAACTCTTGATCCATTGCTTTCAGGAAAGCTTAGCTGAATCAGCCCTAAACTGGTATATGCAACTGGACAGAGGGCAAATCCAAACCTGGAGACATCTGGCAGATGCTTTCCTTCGTCGCTACAAATACAATATTGATCTGACCCCTGAAAGAGCAGATCTACAACTATTAAGCAAGAAAGACGATGAATCCTTCAAAGCATATGCCCAAAGATGGAGGGAATTGGTAGCACAAGTGGAACCTCCTCTATCCGACAAAGAGACTACATCCATGTTCATCAATTCTCTGACGGGTCCCTATTATGACAAAATGATAGGGAACACATCAACACTCTTTGCGGATGTGGTAATTATAGGAGAAAGAGTAGAGCAAGGTCTGAAAAGCGGAAGAATTGCACAACATACTTCCTCCAATTCCTCTACTCCAAATGATAAAAAGAGCTTTGGAAAGAAGAAGGAAGGAACTGTAAATGCAATCAACATTGCCACTCCTTCTTCTTCCTCACGGCAGACCAAGTCACGCAGACAGGAGAGGAAATTCACTTCCATACCTACCTCCTATGGAAGTCTGTTTCTAAAATTGTTGGACGCCAAGCTCCTCGTGCGTGTCCCTCCCAAGAAAATAGAGCCACCATATCCAGAATGGTACAAGTCTAATGAAAACTGTGATTACCATTCGGGCGCTCCGGGACACTCCATTGAAAACTGTGTGACCTTAAAGCACAAGGTCCAGAATCTAATAGATGCGGTGGTGGATTACCTTTGATGCATCTACTCCAAAAGTAGATGACCAGCCTCTTTCCAAGCTCGAATGAAGGATGGGAAGATCAGCAATTTAGGGCTCATCATTTTGTCATCTAATAAAAATAAAACAAAAAATAGATAATAAAAAAAATATATCAAAAAGCTTCTGATGTATCTCTCGTGATCCCCGCCCATGATCACGAGATTTTTGATTAAAATGGGCTTTGTAAATATTTTCTTCTATCAATACAATGAGGCATTATTCATAATATTCATATTCTTTGTTATTCTTTTCTCTCTCATTCCAAAATAATTGAATAAAATCTAAACCCAAATATAGACCATATAAACAGTCATGTCTGTGATTGAAAACTCTCTGCGGAATCTGAAAGCCGAAGGCGAATGGATTAAGTCAGACAGTGAGGAGGGGACCATTTCCCCGGACATGCAAAGACTGTTGGAGAAAAGAAGCTTAATTGATATAGCCCCATAAGGAAAAAACTAAGGCCTTCAATTTGGGACAAGGAGACAATAAGAAAGAAGTAAATGTCGGTACCCAAATTGATAATGTCAGGGAAGGGGCAATAACGCCTTTGCGCTTATACATTGGATAAAAGTTGTACTGTGGATATGCACAGAAGAATTGTCCGTCAATGAAGATATCTCCAATATAGTCGGTATTGGGGGCACGACGGGAAGCAAAAGAATTTATTCCCCAAGGAGCTACAAGATAATGCTCCTAAAAACGAAGAAAAAAAAACCGAAGAGGAAAAGGAAAAAAGAATCCAAAGGGAAGATTAAGTAGACCTTTGATTCATGGTGCTAGGGCACTTTCTTCAACGCTCCACCGAAAAATAAAATTCGTGGTAAGCGACAAGTTGATCATGGTTCAAGCTAAAGACTACATTTGAATCAGCGAGCCGTCCACCATACCTTAAATGGATGCGGTTGAAGAAGACATTTGAAAATTTGGAAAGACTTCCTAGCAGTTTAAAAGTGGCCCATATAATGAAGAGATATGGATACAGCCTAGACAAGGGCTTGGAAAGGATGCTCAAGGAAAAAGAGAGCCACCAGATTTTAAGGATAACCCTTTAAAGAACAAGTCGTACAATGAAAAGGGAAGTCTCCCCTCTGTACCTTAAAAAGACGATCTTCCAAAAAAAGAGGGATATTAGCATCAAGGATAGCATTAGTCATCAGATGTCCTTCTTCCGATTTTAAGGGATGTAAACCCAATGACTATTAGATATCACTCCTCAGGGTGTGCCCGATCCCCGAGCATCTTTAGGGCACGCATTTCCCTTTGAATTACAAAAGAATGCTATTCTTACTATCTGCTTCTCTTCTTGCTAAACATTTCTATACCCCATTAAATAACCAATGTTTAGACAAACGTTTTGTTCCAAAACGCGTCAAAATAATCAAAACGCCATACGAAGCCAAAGTTAACATGATTGATTAGCTAGAGACACGAATAAGAAAATCGTGTTTCGACAATGTTTGAGAAAAGAAATTATTATTAAAAGAAGCCCGTCAAGGTCAAAGGCCAAGACAAAAAGATAAAACGGCAAAATCCTAGGCTGAAAACCCAAAATGGCAGATTAGGAAAGCTAATCAGCCATAAATAGGCAGTTAAAGATGCCGCCTCATTAAAACAAAACGTTTGTTTAAACTAGCCTAAACACCGACCAACCTGGGCTAGCCATTCTTACAGAAACGTCTATTATAAAAAAAATCTCGCTAAAACACAAGCCTTTGCAATAAATCCCTTTCTTTCTATTCTCTTGACCCTTCATCATAAAGCATTCAAGTAATTGACTGGGAAATGTGGAAATATGGTGATCAATAGGAGGATTGAAATCCCTAAAGGAAAGGAAGAGGGGCATTGACATGACAATTGCTCTACATTCAAAAGGATTACTCTTCGGTTATAGCAAAGATCCGAGACGGCAAATCGGTACAGCTAATCATGTTGACAAAAGCACATGATAATGGAAGTAAACGTAACAGAAGCCGAACGGGTTCAAAGCCGATATGACCAGCTGAACCTTATTGAAGAAAAATGGCTAAATATCTTGGACAAGCCTATCAAAAGAAGATAAAAAAGGCTTATGATAAAAAGGTCCACCCTCATACTTATCAAGAAGGGGATCTAGTTATAAAGAAACTGCTTCCGGCCCAGAAGGATAAAATTGGAAAATGGGCAGCAAATTACGAAGGACCTTTTGTGGTCAAAAGAGCTTTCTCAAGAGGGGCACTTATCCTCACCAATATGGACGGAGAGGAACTTCGACACCCGATCAATTCTGATGCGGTGAGGAAGTATTATGCTTGAAGACATTGCTCAAGACCCGTCAGGAATGAAAATCCGCAAAGGACATTCCTGGGCAAAAGATAGGGTCCATATTCCTCGCTAGCATACGTCCTAGGCAAAAAGAAGGGGTTAAAAAAAAGTAAATAAAAAAAAAAAGAAACTAAGAGCAATGGTTACTTTAGTCGAAAACCGAAAAGGCGGCTAAAGTAACATTCTTCCAGAAGCAAGCAGTCTGCATAGTTTTCACTCTGAGCTCAGGCATCTCAACTGAAGCAATTAGGAGAACCAGGGGGCAGATATCATGGACATGACTGTTTAAGCCTATACAATACAGCCAACCCTGACCACCCATTCTTCTAAATACCTTTTGAAATCCTTCTGTAAAAGAAATAAACTTTTGCTCATTTATCAATAAAATTCCCTTTCATTTCCTTTCTCTTGACCAAATATTATGGAAATGTCTCTTTATTGATAAATCATAAATATGCGCAAAGACTTTTAATCAAAGATCAAACATGCATCTAAAAAAGGGAAGCATAAAAAATAATAAAGGAATAAATGCCTGCTAGGATATTCTTAGGTAAAAACTAGGGTAGCCTGCTAGATCGCAAACCCCAAAAAAGACGATCTAGGCAAAAGATAAGGTAAAAGCCCCCTAAGATATTCTAGGCAAAAATTAAGGCAGCCCGCTAGATCGAAAACCCGTAAAGGGCGGTCTAGGCAAAAGATAGGGCTAAAACCAAAAGATGAGTAAAAGATGAGCCCATCATTAAGGTCATAAAAGAGGAGCCCATAGGCATATTCATAAGAAGCCAACGGGAGAAGGCCAGTTACTTTCTAAATGCATAAAAAATAAATAAACATTAGATTGCATTTAGGACATTCACGCACAAAGTAGTTGCATAATACGACTTTGTCAAAATCAAGAAAAAAAATAATTTTCTTCAAACAAGAATAATAAACATGCATATAAGGAGGATAGTCTCCATGCTTGTGAGTGAAAATAAAAGGCGCCAAAATCCAGCCTTTAAATAAAAATCAAAATCGCGAAAGGCGAAATCAAAAATCACTTCAACAAAATAAGGAGCTTCAAGGAAACTAGCTCCAATCATCAAAAGAAGGTACATCAAAAAACGGAAAAAAGCCAACGGAAAGGCTTGATGATCCCCAAGCAGATCCTTGCCTATTCTAGAGGCAAAACAAAAAATTACATCGCATCACTACATGAGTCATCAATCATTTCAAATAAGGAGCTTCAAAGAAAATAGCTCTAATCAACATCCTTCCACCAACAAAAGAAGGAAACCATCAACATGAAAAAGCCAATGGAAAGGCTCAATTATCCCCAAGAGGATCATTGTCTACCCCAGAGGCAAGACAAAAAGATTATCTCACGGCTCAGCTTTGTCGCCACATGAGTCATCAAGCACACTCATGCAGGAGTCTCCACTTCATTCACCAAAGGAGAATAAGGACTACTCAAAAGTCCATCAAGGAAAATACTGAGTCAAGTCCTCCATATCACTAGGGGGCAACAAAAAGAAAGAAAAGAAAAACTTTCATTCCCCAAAATGAGGCCACAACAAAAAAGGGTCAAATAAAAATCTCCAAGAAAAATATATCAAGAAAAGTCTACAAAAAGACAAAAAGATGAAAACAAAATTTTTCCATCTTCCAGCTCAAATAAGAAGCTTCACAAAGCTAGGGGCCAGGACTCCGTCATCAAATTTGGATCCCCAGGAAACCAACAGACTCCTCGGTGAATCCCAAAAAAAAGAGAAAAAGAAGAAAAAACTCTTCATTCAGCTCAAATAAGAAGCTTCACAAAAGTTAGAGCCAAGACTCCATCATAAAAAATCAAACCAAGGATTTGATCCCCAAGAAGCAAAGAAAAATTCCCCAGGGATCACAAAAAAGAAAAGAGAAAAATATCTTTTCATCCAAAAAACCAATGTGCAACTCGCGAAAAAAAGAAGTTCAAATCGCGAGGGAAAAATAAAAACCCATTCCCCAGCAGGAATAAGAGCATAGGCAAAGCCAGCTCAAAACAGCAAACATCCAATAAGGAGTCGAAAAACTCCATTTCTCTCTAAGGGGGCAATTCAAAATAGATCTCCATAATGAAATTAATTCTCCAGTGGATCATCAAAAAGAAAAATCCCCAGCGAGCCTACCAAATGAAGGCAAAACTACAAGTTTATATCCTCAGGGAATCGCGTATAAATTCCCAAATACAAATATCCCCAATGAAAAGCAAAGTCTTCACTTCCAACAGGCGAGCAGAAAGCCAATATCCCCAAGAAACGGGAAATCAACCTATGCAAGAGGCAATCCAAAACCTAAGTCTTCACCACTATTGAAGCATATGCCTAAATCAAGAGGCACAACCAAATAGAAATCACATCCCCAAGTGGGTTGTTGCCTAAACAAAAGGCACAATAAAAAAAATCAACAAAATCCTCAGTGGATTCCCGCCTAATCAAGAGGCACGACAAAATCCCCAAGTGGATCTTCGCCTAATCAAGAGGCACAATCAATAAGAGAATCCCCAAAGGATTCCTGCCTAAACAAGAGGCAACCAACAAAGAATCCCCGGCAAAGCCGGATGGCTAAACAGAAAAGCCAAAATCAAGAATCCCCGGCAAAGCCGAATGGCTAAACAAAAAAGCCAAAATCAATGAATCCCCGGCAAGGCCGGATGGCTAAAGAAAAAGCCAAAACCAAAGAATCCCCGGCAAAACCAGATGACTAAAACAAGAAAAGTCAAAAAGAAAATCAAAACATTCCCCACGGAATAGGCGCATGATCAAAAACAGTAAGCCGCCGACACTTCTCCAAAAGACCAATTAAAGGTTAAACTCATCAAAATTGAATGAGAATAGAACCGAGCCAATATGCAGGTTCACACCCAATGGGGGTGTAAAAACCATTAGAACCCGAGCCAATATGCAGGTTCGCACCCAATGGGGGTGTAAAAAACCATTAGAACCCGAGCCAATATGCAGGTTCGCACCCAATGGGGGTGTAAAAAACCATTAGAACCCAAGCCAATATGCAGGTTCGCACCCAGTGGGGGTGTAAAAACCATTAGAACCCAAGCCAATATGCAGGTTCGCACCCAGTGGGGGTGTAAAAACCATTAGAACCCGAGCCAATATGCAGGTTCGCACCCAGTGGGGGTGTAAAAACCATTAGAACCTGAGCCAATATGCAGGTTCGCACCCAGTGGGGGTGTAAAAACCACTAGAGCCTAGTCAATATGCAGGTTCGCACCCAGTGGGGGTGTAAAAACCACTAGAGCCTAGTCAATATGCAGGTTCGCACCCAGTGGGGGTGTAAAATCCACTAGAACCTAGTCAATATGCGGGTTCACACCCAATGGGGGTGTAAAATCCATTAGGACCTAGTCAATATGCAGGTTCGCACCCAATGGGGGTGTAAAATCCATTAGGACCTAGTCAATATGCAGGTTCGCACCCAGTGGGGGTGTAAAATCCACTAGAACCTAGTCAATATGCAGGTTCGCACCCAGTGGGGGTGTAAAATCCACTAGAACCTAGTCAATATGCGGGTTCACACCTAATGGGGGTGTAAAATCCATTAGGACCTAGTCAATATGCAGGTTCACACCCAGTGGGGGTGTAAAATCCACTAGAACCTAGTCAATATGCGGGTTCACACCCAGTGGAGGTGTAAAAATCACTAGAATCTGTCAAGATGCAGATTCGTACCAGGTGGAAGAATAAACCCACCAAAGCCTTATAAAATAAGGTTTATACCGGATGAGGGTAGGTACACATCAAAAACTTGGTAGAATGCATTAGATAGAGTAAAATACTCACCTAAGCATTACAAAAATGGGTTGCAAAGACCTTACTCCTATTAGAGGATAGTTCAGTGTTGAGCACCTCGGAAGTAAGTACCCACAAGAGTTTAGCAAAATGCGAACTCGTACCAGGTGAGGGTAGGTACTCACCAAAACCTTGCAGAACAAGGTTCATACCTAGTGGGGGTAGGTACTCACAAAAGTCTAGTAAAATATAGACTTATACCAGGTGAGGGTAAGTACTCACCAGAGCTTTGTAATAGGAGGCTCAAAACCAGATAGGGGTTGGTACCTATCAAAATATTTATCATCCGGAGGATCAGCAAAGAAGCAGCATCCGAAGGATAACCGGGCAAAAGGGTTATCTCCTTCCCCTGCCAAATAACTTTGTCGGTATATTAAAACCAACAAATTATTTAGGCAGGTGAAGGGGGGGCAGCTGTAGACCCCTAATTTTGCCCGGCCTCTCAAAATAAAAGCTAGAGGAACTTCGCCCAAAGATGGAGTTCATCCGGCTTCCCAAAACTGAGGAAACCTCCCGCAACAAACATGGAGTTCGCTCATATGAACAATAAAGACTAAAGAAGACATCTCATAATAAGACGGAGTTCACTCATCCACACGAAGGAGACTTCCTATACATAGATAAAGCTCGCCCAACATTTCAAATGAAGGCCAAGAAGACTTCCTACACAAAGATAAAGCTTCAACGGACATATATCGGCACCAATCCACGTCCGAAAATGGCAAGGAAAGCTTCCCGGGGTCCCAAAATACAAAGGCTGGACAAAACGGGTCAAGACCACCATCCCAAGGTTGGGACGGCCGTCCCAACTGAAAATAAGCAGTTGGGACGCGCGTCCCGAATGTGGGACGGCCGTCCCAAACTCCTGGAGGTCCCAACATGAGTAAAAATGCATTTGGGACGGCCGTCCCAACCCAGACTGGTCGTCCCAGATTGGCACAACGCAGAAATCATGTTTGGGACGGTCGTCCCAACCCAGACGGCCGTCCCAAAGTTCCAGGCAGCGAAAAATGCTATAAATAGGAGCCTCATTTGTCTCATTTCACACACCTCAGATACCAGACAACTCTAAGACTTGTCTTCTTCTCTCTCTCTCTCGAATGATCTTTCTGATTGCCTTCTTTAGGTAACAATCAGTTAAGGAATTTATATTGCGGCATTCGACTTCTTCTAGAAAATTAGTCGAGTCGATTAGGGTAGACGAGAAGAGAACAATTGTAGAGTGAAGGACTGCCGAAACGCGTCCCCTTTGTACAAGAATCATAATATAAAGCTTGCTACGGAGGTTTTTTCTCAATTCTCTTCTTCTTTATTGCTTTATTTATCGTTTTCTATATACAATGTAGATAAATCATGTAGATAACCATATCTAAATAACTGTATCAATAAAATAAGGGTAAATGCGTAATTTCTCATAATCTTCACTTAATGAATAAATCCGTCATAGGGAACCCGAAAGGGGCGTTGTGGGGTGCTAACACCTTCCCCACACGTAACTAACTCCCTTACCCAACTCCGGTTATAATGGCCAAGTTGGTTTTTAATAAAATCAACGCCTTTTTTCCTTTTCCAATGTTTCGGTCAAAACATTGGTGGCGACTCCAAAAGAACCCCTTTTCGAAAACCTTGCTTCTATTAGAGGATAGTTCAGTGTTGAGCACCTCGGAAGCAATGAACACAATTTTAACAAAAAACACGAGTCTCACCCATCTTTTCGCGACCGCTCGCATTAACGTTCGAAGACGTCCTAGGACGTCGGAACGGACGGCGGCGACAGTCGATAACTTAATTTTTGCAATGAATGAATAAGGGTAAAAGTATAGTTTTAAAGTTCTTATTTCTCTATAAAAAATGGGCCATCATAGGGAACCCGAAAGGGGCGTCGTAGGGAAGCTAATACCTTCCCTACACATAACTAACTCTCTTACCTAGCTCGGTTGTAATGACCAAAGTTGGTTTTTCTTTAAAAAACCACCGCCTTCTTTTTCCTTTTCCAATGTTTCTGGTAAAAACATTGTAGAGACCCCAAATCTTGTCCGGCCTCATAATAAAAACCAGAAGACCTTCTATTCGAAGATGGATGAAGCCTAAGAAGCCACTAGGAGAGACTATTAGGCCCCATACTAGGATAGGAGGGATTTTTGGCATGAAAATAAGGATTATTGTATGACTTTAAATAATTGTTGTATGATTATTTCTGCAATTGTTTGAAATATAAATTGCACACAAAAACCCTTGCACACAACAGTCCCTCTATACCCGGGGGCAAGAGTGAATACCTATAGGGAGTGGGTGGCAGATACGATCGGTTAGTTGGCACACGGGGCTACAACCGTTGTCGGAAAACCACCAATACAAGAGCGCCTTTTTGAAAACCTCGCCCCTAGGTTCAGCCCGGTTATCGGACAACCTAAAGGCGTTGTAACCATACCAATACAAACGCGAAAAATGGAAAGTCGAAACCATCGCGTCGCTCCGACCGCCTCGTTTTGACGGTGACGACAGATGGCGACTTCACTGGGGAAGCCTAAAGAGTTGATCCCATTTAGTGATGGGCCAGCTTAAAATAAATAAACCTAGAAAATTACACTTTTTACCCTACCTTGTATTATAACTTGTTTTAATGCTTGGCTTTAATAACTGTTGTTTGTTTATACTTACGCAATTGTTTGAAATACAAACTGTACACAAACCCTTGCACACTACAGTTCCCTCTATACCCCAGGGCAAGTGAGAAATCCATAGGGAGTGGGTGGCAGGTACGGTTCGCTGTAGTGATGGCCTTGTGCCCACCAGTGTGATCGGAAATCACCACTCAAGGTGATAAACTTCCTCTTTTGGCACAAAGACTGACTATGACCTTAGTGCTAAGCATGGTCGGAAGGCTGGAGAGTGGGGACCCTATAATGGGGGCACCTTGGGGGCCTTAGCCTTGGTGAGAACAGTTAGAACCCACCTTTTCCAAAGCACTTTTCTGCAGGAAAACCCTACCTCGTGATTAAAACGACTTCTCGCCTGTTCGTGGATGATCGAATTGTGTGTACATCTGTTTGTTGCATTTGTCTGTTGCATAGCTTAACCAAACAACAGGAAATCACAAAAAACATTTTTTGCAATAAACGCCCTTATCTCGGACAGTCTGCCTTTTAGCTAGCCTGGTTTTAGGTTCTTTGTAAGCTAAGTAGCCACGCAGTCCGACAGAAGAGATAAGGGACGCTAAATAATCCTTTCACATAAAGCCATTTTTTTTTATCTCAGACAGTCTGCCTTTTAGCTAGCCTGGTTTCAGGTTTTTTGTAAGCTAAGTAGCCACACAGTCCGACAGAAGAGATAAAAGGCTATAAAATAAAAATAAAAAATCGAATAAAGATCCGATTTTAAAACAATAAATGGGACCTTGTTCAAAAATATTACACTCATATAGGTAGTTTATTTTTCAAAAAAAAACACACGCAAGTATCATACAAAACATGATAAATAAAAATAAACACTCACATTCATCCAATAAGCATCATTTTCATAAAACATGCATTTTGGTTTTAGAAAATGGAGGGGACTAGTAGACAATTGAAGAAGGTGGACATTCCCCGATACCATGCTGAGAAATTGGAACGGCTTTGCGCGATAATGCCACTAGAGGTCCGCTCCGACTTTGAAAAATCCTATGGACGGATTCTCGACCTACTGAAGATCTGTGTCGATCAAGTTTTCGTCAGGGTATTAGTTCATTTTTGGAACTCCAGTCTGCGCTGCTTCGAATTTCTGCAGTTTGATATGGTGTCCACCTTAGAGGAGTACGAAATTATGCTGAAATGGCCCAAATCAGCCGGGGTCCATATCCGCCACGGGGCGTATACTCCTGCAGCACAAGTCGCTGCCATCATCCAACTGCCTTTCCAGCAGACTACCCTGATAGGAAAAGGGAACATCCAGGGTTGGAAAGTCTCAATGTTAGAAGACCATTTGTCCGATTTGGCTGAAAGGACAGAATGGGTCGCTTTTAACAAAACCCTGGCCTTAATCATATTTGGAACGATCTTGTTTACCTTCCACCTCAACACAATGGATCAAGCCGTCATGGACGCCTTCTTCGCCTGGGACGTGAACTCGAAGAGTCCCTTGCCTGCAATTCTTGCCGACACCTTGCTCTCGGTGGAATTCTGCCGCCAGAAGCAAGGAAAGACACTTCGTTGCTGCTCTTCACTACTCTTTGTGTGGGGCATTACACATTTTTACGCCTCTAGTCACATGGGGATGTTTGCCGACCCTTTGAGAAGCTTCTCCAAAATCCCTCTCCAACGACGCTTAACTTCAGAGTGGAAGGACGAGTTGGAACAATGGCACGCCAACAATTTATCCTGGGTCTGCCCTTGGTTCCGACCCGGCCCAGTCCTCATCAGATGTGGAGACTATCCGAACGTACCCTTGATAGGACTTAGGGGTTGCATAGCCTACTCACCTAGAGTAGCTATGAGGCAGCTCATGAGGACTCAAACTACAATTTCTCGAGGGGAACTCGGAGGACTGTGTTTCTTCGGAGATCCATGCACAATCGCCAACTCGCTAGCCGTGAGAAAAGCATGGGAGAAACCAGTCTTTATGGGAGACAGAGAGCTAGGAAAAGCTTGAGTGGTTGTCTCCAGTGACTATGAGGTATGGAGAAAAAGAAGAGGGATGTCTCAACCATCCACCTCACTCATTACAAATGCCAACAGTGAAGAGTTGCAAGCTCAAGTCGATGCCTTGACCCAGAGTATAGAAATCATGGGAGCCCAGATGAGGGCCCTTGAAGAAAGAGAGCAAGAATCTATCCTCACCATAGATGGTCTGCAAAGGCAATGCAAGAAAAAGGATCATGAAATAGAGTGCCTCAAGGACCAGTGTGCTGACTCTAATGAGCAAGCTATCCGAGCATCTAAAGCCGCTAGAACCAGCTCGGATAGCCAACTCCAAGAAATAACCGCCAAATCAGCACGCCTTGAGGCCGAATCAGCAAAACATGCTCAGACAATCAAGGAGTTGTTGCAAGAACTTACCAAGACTCGGTCAGAAATACGCCAAGAGCGGGAGGCCAATCGGAGACTCAACAAAAGTCTCACTGAGCTACGCTGCAAAGAAAGAGACGAGCTAGCTCAGTACGGCCAAGTACTACAAGAAAAGGACCGAGCCCTTGCAAAACTCATTGAACTACAAGCCTTGGTCGTCCATCAAGAGGCAAAGATCAAAGAGGCTCAAAAGTACAGTGAAGATATGAGCCAGGCGGTCCAGAAGCAAAGCGAAGCACTTGCTCGTCACGTCCGGGAAGCCGAAAGGGAATTACATAGAGATCAAGACCCGCCTGTGGGTTTCTTTAGGCTTTTCCACTTTTGTCAAGAGTTGCTTCGTAGTATGGAATAGGGGAATGTACACCTTCCAATGGATAAATGAAATTTTTCTTTATTCAACAATTGTCTACTTGCATGCATATCATTCATCTGCATATTTAATTTCCCCTCCTTCATTCTTAATAAATAAGATAATAAAAAGGAAGGATTAACTGACACGTTTTCCAAACCAGAAGAATGGAGAGAAAGCCACTCCTAATCAAGCTTTCCCCAACGGTTGACTCGCCACAAGAGGAAAATAAGCCTCGACCGTTGGTCCTCAGAAATAAGGAAGAGGGGGCAAGGACACCAGTGCGACTATTTATGCCACGTCTTTTCCCCTACGAGTCAAATAAAGTTGTACCATGGAGATACGAAGAATCTTCACCAATAAAAGAGGATATCACGAATATAGCCGGCATTGGGGGCATGACTAGAAGTGGAAGAATCTACTCCCCCAAGGACTCACAAGAAGATGTCCCCAAAAATAAAGGAAAAAATAAAAAGACCGAAGAAAAAGAAAATAAGGAATCCAAGGAGGAGACCGAGGAATTACTCCAGTTTATAAGGCAAAGCGAGTATTCCATTATAGACCAGCTCAATCACACACCTGCAAAGATAACATTGTTATCCCTAATGTTGAGCTCGGAACCGCACCGAAACGCCCTGCTGAAGGTCTTGAGCGAAGCGCATGTACCTCACTCCATATCCTAAGAAAAAGTTGAGAGGATCGTCGGTCACATCATGGCAAGCGATCACCTCACCTTCACAGAGGAAGAACTCCCCCTTGAGGGATCAAACCATAACAAGCCCTTGCACATTTCAATCAAGTGCAAGGAATACCTCATCGCCAAAGTTCTTGTGGATAACGGGTCATCCTTGAACGTGATGCCCAAGTACACACTAGACAAGTTAACTATCCAAGGAACCCGTCTGCGCCCAAGTAGCACCATCGTTCGAGCCTTCGACGGGTCAAAACGAGAAGTAGTGGGAGAAGCTAATTTACCAATTCAAGTCGGACCCACTATCTTCAACATCAATTTCCACGTAATGGATATTACTCCAGCATACAGTTGTCTCCTTGGCTGCCTTGGATTCATGACGCTAAGGCAGTACCTTCGATGCTCCACCAAAAAGTCAAGTTCATAGTGGGTGACAAATTGGTCATGGTCCAAGCAGAAGATGATATCCTGATCAGTGGACCGTCCACTCAACCTTATGTGGATCCAACTGAAGAGGCCCTTGAAACGTCTTTTCAAGCGCTCGAAATTGCCAGCATAGAAAGACTTCCCAAAAACACGAAGGTAGCCCGCATGATGATGAAGCATGGTTACCATCCTGGCCAAGGATTGGGGGCAGATTCCCAAGGCATGAGGGAACCCCCAGAATTAAAAGACAATCCTTTCAAGCATGGCCTAGGATATAACCCCACTAAGGGCTGAGCGGAAAAAGGAAAAGGGAAGTCTCCCCTCCGCACACTCAAGCAAATTTTCCAAAGTGGAGGGGTGCAAGCGTCAAGAGCTACCCTAGTCATTAGGAAATCTTTTTCTTCATTTAAGGGATGTAAACCCCATGATTGTTAGAGATTATCCCTTGGGGCTAGCTCGACCCCCAGGCATTTTAGGGCACATATTCCCTTATTAATTAATAAAGAATACTTCTTACTATCTGCTTCTCTTCTTGCTATTTCCGACTAGACCTCATAATAACCTTGTCTAAGTAAACGAAATAAACAAAAAAAAAGAAAAAGAAGAATAAAAAGCGTGTTCAAATAACCAAAATTCGTCATTGCCATTACAATTAAGCTAGTTGATTAGAAGCACCAAATAAGGCTTTACCTCACCATAAAGAAAGTCATGTTTCGCCAATATTGTGAACAAAAATAAATACACAAAAAAAAAGCCCATAGAAGCCAAAGGCCAAAAATAGAAAGGGCAAAACACCCGGTAGGAAACCCACTAAGGGGGCTACGCAAAAGATAGGGTCAACCCGGTAGGACACCCGAACAAAAATAAAGGGTAGCCTAGGCAAAAGTTAGGGTTACAAAATAAGGTCCGCTAGGGTTCCCCAAAAATACACAAAAAGAAGGAACCTAGACAAAAGATAGGGCCAAAACACAATATCCTAGTTCGAAAACCCGAAGGGCGATCTAGGGAAGTCAACTAGCCATAAAGAGCAATGGAAATAAAACTAAGACGCAAGTACAAAAAGGGGAAAACGTATGCTTAGACAAAAACCTAAACATCTAAGCCTAACCCTAGCTAACCATTCTTACAAAATCCTTTTCTAAAAATAAAATAACATTCTAAAACACAAGCCATTGAATTTACCTCTTTACTTCTTTTCTCTTGACCCTCACACCAAAATTCTAATAATTAATTTGGGAATATGGAGGCGTATAGTCAACAAGAGGATTGAAATCCCTAGAGTGGAGAAAAAGGGACACTACATGGCAAAGAGTGCTCTACAAAAGAAAAAAGAAAAGAAAAAAAGAAAAACCAGTTATCCTTCGGTCACAAGAAGTCCGGCATGGTACAACCAAACACGAGAAACGCCGATCAGAGGGCATTCGACGCTACAAGACACGTCAGTGAAATCCTTCTGAAAAAACTAATTGAAATAGACATTATAAGACATCAAAAATAAAAACATTGCATGCATAAAATGTTTTTGAACTAGGTCCTATTTCTACAAAAAAAAAACCTAGAAAATCGAGACAGCCGTCTGGAATTCCCAGACCGTCGTCTCAGACTCCAGCAAAATGGGACCGCCGTCTTGACCAACGAGACGGTCGTCTCGACTTGGCTGAAAACGAGACCACCGTCCCGCTTGGCGAGACGGCCGTCTCGCTTAAGACCAAAGTCGAGACCACCGTCTCGAGGTCCCAGACGCCCGTCTCGACTTGCGCGAATTCGAGACCGCCGTCTCAACTTCCCAGACGGCGGTCCCGAATCTGGTTTTTTCCCTATAAATAGGGGAGGCGTTTTGGGGGTTCCTCACAACTCCCCAGCGCTCCAACTCTCTGATCTCTCACTTCCAAGCTCTTCACCACCTAAAAAATGTTCCGTGAAAGCCAGACTAGGAAGAGGAGGGGCTCTGCTGGCCCTAGCAGCTCATCGGCACCAGCTCCCCAGGATCCCACTCGGCTCTCTCCACTGCATCAGGCTTGACTTGAGCATATCAGGGGTTACACATGGCACCCCATGCTCAAGCTAGACTTCGGCATCCTCACCGAATTTGGGTGGGAGGACAACGTCCGAGCCCACATTGACAGCATTGGGTGGGGTTTCCTCCTGCAGTCTCCACCCACCCATGTATACCCGGAAGCAGTGCTGGAGTTCCTTTCTTCCATCTCCTACGCCGAGACTCCCGCCATGATTCCCGGCTTGTCACCAACAAAAATGGTGACATACTTTATGGGTGGGATGTACCGGACCACCACTCTGGACAAATTCAACGTGTCCATAGGATTCGTCCAGCCTGGGGATGTGCTAACCCGGGAATACTAGGAGGCCATCTGCTCACGCCCCACCAACCTCACCGCTGGCGAGATGTGGGAGGAACTCACTAGGGCGCCCACTTTGGCCACGCTGATGAAGGGCTCAGCACTACCCCTAGCCCTCCGCATTTGCCACAAGCTGTTGGCGGGGACCATACACGGGCGGAAGGAGAGTCAGGGAAAGGTAACCCTCCCCGACCATTTTGCCCTCTACTGTATGAGCCAGAGGCGTCGGTGCAACCCTGGCTACTTCTTCCTGAGGGCCCTCAAGGACTTCGGGAGTAGGCCAGTGGGGGCCGTCCTCATGGCTCCCCTTATTACTCCCCCTAGCACAGAAATGGGGATGCAGTAGCCGGGAAACACTGGCCTCCAACCTACGACCCGAGTCCATCAACGGGTCAATCCTGGTCAGCATGGGGATGCTGATGCGCCAAGGGACCCAGCTGGTCCTGCACCCATCGCTGGATTTTGCCTTGGACCTATAGGACATCGTAGCAATGCGCGATCTCCCGACACCTCCCGACTTCCAACAGCCACAACAGCAGCAACAACCACAGCAGCAATACACAGAAGACTTTGCTGGCGTGAACCGTAACATCTACGATCTGCGCCAGCAATTTGATCAAATGTCTGTGAGGCAAGAGCAGATGTCTCTAAGACAGGAGGCCTTTGACACAAGGCTAGAGGCGATATACCAGTATTAGGAGGGAATGAGGCACGACTGGGCCACATTCCAGTAGGAATACCGTGATGAAGTCTGGGACCAAGTAGAGTTCCGGAGACATATGTACCGGCAATTCCCCTCCTACGGATCGTCTTCAGACGAGAGCCCATCCTCTTAGAGATAGTGTTCATAGAATAGGGCTGGTGTAATAAAATCTTACATAAATAAAATTTTATTTCATGCATCCTTTTGCTATCTCTTCCAAAAAAGTCAGCGTAACCAAAAGAGTCTAAAAGTAAAAAGACGCACGCTTAAGGAAAAAGCCAAAATCCAAAAATCGCAAGAAAAAGAGATAAAACCGCGAAAAAAAGGCAGGATTAAAACAAGTCAACCACCTTGACCAACAAAGCTTCGACAAACCAAGCAAGAGTCGAACAAACAAACAAAGACCGCCCGACCGACCAGCAAAGTTGGGTGATCACCATCAAAAGATAAAAAAAACAAAGAATCCCCAGCAATCAACAAGCTGGACGAACACCAACAAGATCCCCGGCATAGACTGGACCAATCTCAGAAGACAAACAAAAACAAAGAAAGCACATCTCAACGCTAGGTGCATGAGCCACCCGAGCAGTAAGCCGCCGCCACCACCGGTCCTACGCAGTGGATTGTACCAGCCTGATAGGGGGTTCATACCTATCAACCCGCGCACGCAAGTGCGCCTGATCTGCGCTCAAGCCGGATCAGTAAGTCGCAACTACCAGCCTGCTAGGGGGTTCATACTCATCCAGTCCGACACACAACGGACTGCAACTACCATCCTGATGGGGGGTTCATACTCATCCAGTCCAAAACACAGCGGACTGCAACTACCAGCCTGATGGGGGGTTTATACCCATCAACCGAAGGATCGGCTACCATTAGAAGGAGTATCCTAAGGTTCTACCATGTGTCAACCGAAGGGATCGGCTACCGTCAGAAGGAGTATCCTGGAGGTGCACAACGCAAATTTTTCCCAAAAGATCAATCGCCGCAAGACGGAACATCCTAAGGGTAACCGGGCAAGAGGGTCAACTCCTTTACCTTCCAGTCGATCCTCTTGGCACAACAGGCCATCAGCCGACTGGTCAGGTAAAGGGGGGGCAGCTGTAGACCCCAAATCTTGCCCGACCTCATAATAAAAACCAGAAGACCTTCTATTCGAAGATGGATGAAGCCTAAGAAGCCACTAGGAGAGACTATTAGGCCCCATACTAGGATAGGAGGGATTTTTGGCATGAAAATAAGGATTTTCGCCTTTTAGGGTCGAGACCGCCGTCTCGGATTCGAGACCGCCATCTCGCCTTGCAAAAATGGCAAGACCGCCGTCTCGACCTTGTCAGACGAGACGACCCGTCTCGACCTAACAGGCGCGAATCCCTATAAATAGCCTCACCATTCCCCTCATTTCAAACAGTTCTTCCATCCTCTCTCTAGACATTTCTTCAAATTCTCTCTCTAGAACCCCTCCGAAGCATTTCCGAAGTTTCTGAGTGCTTTCTAGAGTTTTTTATAGCGTTTTTGAGAGTTTTCCGGTGCTGTAAAAAGTGAAGGGCTGCCAAAAAGCACCCAAATTATTAAAGAATCAATAGAAAGCGTGCCTCGGAGGTTTCTACACTCTCTCTCTCTCCTTTACCGCTTTGTTTCAATTATGCAATAGATATAGGGCCATGTAGTCATAATCTTTAAATTTCGCAAAATAAAGGGTAAAAGCATATTTTCGTCGGTTTAATTATTTAATATAGCTGGCCTATCATAGGGAACCCGAAAGGGGCGTCGTAAGGGAACTAACACTTCCCTTACACGTAACTAACTCCCTTACCCAACTCTGGTTCTAATGACCAAAGTTGGTTTTTCGAAACCAACGCTTTTTTTTTCATTCCTTTTTCGATGTTTTCGGTAAAAACATCGGTGGCGACTCCAGAAGAACCCTTCAAAAGTTAGTTCTTGGATTAGCCCGGTTATCGGACAACCCAAGAGCGCCTTTTCGAAAACCTCGCCCCTAGGTTCAACCCGGTTATCGGACAACCTAAAGGCGTTGTAACCATACCAATAAAAACGCGAAAAATGGAAAGTCGAAACCATCGCGTCGCTCCGACCGCCTCGTTTTGACGGCGGCGACACATTGGTTGCGACTCCTCAAACCCTTTCGAAAACCTCGCCCTTAGGTCCAACCCGGTTATCGGACAACCTAAAGGCATTGAACCACACTTTAAAAAATGTGAGTCAAACAAAACCATTGTGTCGCTACGATCGCCTCTTTTGACGGTGGTGACAGGATAGATTCTTGTTCTTTTTCCTCAAGGGCCCTCATCTGGGCTCCCATGATTTCTATCCATTGGGTCAAGGCGTCGACTTGGGTTTGGAGCTCTCCACTGTCTGATGGCACACTAGGTGGGGCGGATGGCTGTGACATCCCTCTGCCTAACTCTCTATCCATTCCTCATAGCTAAAAGGCAAACTATCCGAGATAAGGGCGTTTATTGTGAAAAGATTTTTGAGAGTTGTTTTTTATTTTTCTGTTGTATGATTATGCTATGCAACAAACAAATGCATATACAATTCACTCATCCACGAATAGTAGGACGACATTTTTATCACGAGGTAGGGGTATCTTGCAGAAGAGTGCGTATTCAGGGTAGTTCTAAATATCCTCACCAAGGCCAGGCCCCCAAGGTGCCCCCATTATAGGGTCCCCACTCTCCCAGCCTTCAAACCATGCATGGCACTAGGGCCTTGTCAGTCTTTGGGCCAAAAGAGGAAGGTTATCACCTTGAGTGGTGGTTTCCAACCATACCGGTGGGCTCATGGCCCTCACTATGGCAAATCGTACAATGCCACCCACTCCCTAAGGTTATCCCACTTGCCCCTAGGTATAGGGGGAACTATTGTGTGCAAGGGTTTGTGTATAGTTGTTATTTCAAACAATTGCATAAAATAAACATACAACAGTTATTAAAGCCAAACAATAAAGCATATTATAAAGGCAAGAAAGGGTAAAAGTGTAATTTCAAGTTTTTATTTCTTTAAACTAGTCTATCACTAAATGGGATCAACTCTCTTGCTTCCCCAGTGGAGTCGCCATTTGTCACCGCCGTCAAAAGAGGCGGTCGGAGCGACGCAATGTTTTTGTTGACTCGTTTTTTTTAAAGAAATGGTTCAACGCCTTTAGGTTGTCCGATAACCGGGGCTGGATCTAAGGGCGAGGTTTTCGAAAGAGTTCGAGGAGTCGCCACCAATATTTTTACCAAAAACATTGGAAAAGGAAAAAGAAGGTGATGGTTTTTTAAGAAAAACCAACTTTGGTCGTTACAACCAGAGTTAGGTAAGGGAGTTAGTTATGTGTGGGGAAGGTATTAGCTTCCCCATGACGCCCCTTTCGGGTTCCCTATGATGGACTATTTTTGTAAAGAAATAAGAACTTTAAAACTACGCTTTTACCCTTATTTATTCATTGCAAAATTTAAATTATTGACTACATGACCCTTAATAATTAATGCACATAGGTAGTATCTAATAAAAGCGATAAAATAGAATAAGGGGATATGAAAAAACCTTCGAAGCAAGCTTTTTATAAAATATTCTTGAAAAGGGTGCTTTTTGGCAATCCCCACGCTCTACAATGCAGCTCACTTTTCTCTCCAAGCACTTTAGAACCAAATTCCAGTTCTTGAACCAACCTGTAACCAAATTCCAGCTACAGAACTTGTGCCCAACAGTTCGAGACACACTCCACCCAAGAACCAAGTTCCAGTTCTTGTACCAACTTGCAACAAAATTCCAGCTACGGAACTAGTGCCCAACAATTCCAGACACTCACAATATAGTAAAGAAATTGAAAGAACAAAGAGAAGAAACTAGAACAATCAAACCCGGATTATGCAACTCCTGCGGAATGAGTTTCTTCACCAAAAGAATGCAAAAATTGCCTCAAGAAAGAACTTTGAAAAACTCCACAAACTTGAGAGATTCTTTCTTGAAAATAGCTCTTATGATTGCCTAATTGTTTGCTCAAAAGTGTATATTAAAATGTTGAATCAAATTTGTTTATATAGAGAAGTTTTTCAACTACTGGTGTAATTAATCTGTTAAAACAATCTTTTAGTCTGTTAAAAGTCTTTGATTAATCGATTAAAACTTTTTTTAATCTGTTAAAATGTTCTTGATCATTTTCCATATTTATTTTCACTGATGCGACATCGTTTCAATCGATTAAAATAATTAACAAAAAGTCCCTTAAGTTGTTTTAATCGATTATTTTGCAGTTTAATCGATTAATATTCTGCCAAAAACTTTCATAAAATTCTCTAAGTGATTTTAACTGATAACAACAAGTTTTAATCGATTAAAACAGTTAGCAAAAAGTTCCTTAAGTTGTTTTAATCGATTAATTCGATTTTACATCGATTAAAATACTGACAGAACATCTTTCAAAACACTTCAAGTTATTTTAATCTATTGTTTTAAGTTTGTATCGATTAAAATACTGCTGTAACACTTTCCAAAACATTTTAAGTAATTTTAATCGATTATTTTAAAACTATATCAGTTAAAACACTAGCAGAAGGTTTTCAAAAACTCCTTTAATGAAAATAATCAATTAATTCAAAAGTGTATCGATAAAAACAGTTCTAGTGAATGTTTTAAAAGGTTTTAATCTATGTAGACCCCAAATCTTGCCCCGCCTCAGAATAAAGTCAGAAAGCATCCTATTTTGAAGACGGCTGAAGCTTAACAAGTCATTAGGAGAGGCTATTAGGCTCCCTTACCAAGATAGGAAGGTTTTTTGGCCCGAAAATAAAGTTTCTCGCCCTGAAGGGACGAGACCGCCGTCTGGAAGGACCAGACCGCCGTCTCGTCTCAGCACCAGGACGAGACCGCCGTCTCGATTTTCCAGACGGCGGTCTCGTCTCCTGCAAAGTCGAGACGGCGGTCTGGATTTTCCAGACGGCGGTCTCGATTTCTGCCATGGACGAGACGGCGGTCTCGACTTTCCAGACGGCGGTCTCGACCCCTGTCAGAGGAGACGGCGGTCTCGACTTGTCAGGCGCAAAAAACTATAAATAGGGGCTCTCTCCCCCTCATTTCCACACAGAATTCACAGAGCTCTCCCTTCTCTCTAGACTTTCTCTCTCTAAGAATCCCTCTGAAGCATTTCCGGAGTTTCTGAGTGTCTTTAGGAGCATTTTTGAGCGTTCTAAATCTTCTTTAGGATCCCTCCGAGGCATTTCCGGAGTTTTCTGAGAGTTTGTAGAGTGAAGGGTTGCCAAAACGCACCCTCTCTTTTAAAGAAAATACATAAAGCTTGCTTTGGAGGTGCATATTCTTTCTCCTTCTAAATTTTACCGCTTTCATTTAAATATATGCAATAGAAGTTAGGGCCATGTAGTCATAAATTTAAATACCGCATAATAAAAGGGTAAAAGCGCTATTTTCCAGTTTAATTATTTATTCAAGCTAGCCAGCCTATCATAGGGAACCCGAAAGGGGCGTTGTAAAGGAACTAATACTTCCTTTACACGTAACTAACTCCCTTACCCAACTCTGGTTCTAATGACCAAAGTTGGGTTTCGAAAACCAACGCCTTTTAAACCCCTTTTCCGATGTTTATGGTAAAAATATCGGTGACGACTCCATAGAACCCAAAATTAAATAAATCCCCGAGTTAGCCCGGTTATAGGACAACTCAGGGATACTTTTGAAAACCTCGCCCCTAGGTTAGCCCGGTTATCGGACAACCTAAAGGCGTTGTAACCACCAATAAAAACGCGAAAACAAGAGAAGAGTCAAAAAACCATCGCGTTGCTCCGACCGACCCTCTCTCTTTTGAGACGGCGGCGACAGATGGCGACTCCGCTGGGGAAGCCTAGAGAGTTGATCCCATTTAGTGATGGGCTGACTTAAAAAATAATTAAACCAAGAAAATAGCGCTTTTTGCCCTACCTTGTATTATAACATGCTTTATTGTTTGGCTTTCAATAAACTGTTGTTTGTTTCTACTTACGCAATTGATTGGAATATAAATTGCACACAAAACCCTTGCACACTACAGTTCCCTCTATACCCGGGGGCAAGTGAGATAATCATAGGGAGTGGGTGGCAGGTACGGTTCGCTGCAGTTAGGGCCTTGTGCCCACCAGTGTGATCGGAAACCACCACTCAAGGTGATAACCTTCTTCTTTTGGCAACAAGACCGACTCTGGCCTTAGTGCTGAGCATGGTTGGACGACTGGAGAGTGGGGACCCTATAATGGGGGCACCTTGGGGGCCTTAGCCTGGTGAGAAGAGTTAGAACCTACCCTAACCAATGCACTTTTCTGCAGGAAAATCCTACCTCGTGAAAAACGAAATCTCGCCTGTTCGGGGATGATCGAATTGTGTGTGCATATGATTGTTGCATTTGTATGTTGCATAGCATAAACAAACAACAGAACAAAAACACAAAAAAATATTTTACAAATAAACACCCTTATCTCGGACAGTCTGCCTTTTAGCTAGCCTGGTTTCAGGTTCTTTGTAAGCTAAGTAGCCACGCAGTTCCGACAGAAGAGATAAGGGACGCTAAATATTTGTTCGCATAAAGCCACATTTTATCTCGGACAGTCTGCCTTTTAGCTAGCCTGGTTTCAGGTTCTTTGTAAGCTAAGTAGCCACGCAGTTCCGACAGAAGAGATAAAAGGTTAAAAAATAAAAATAAATAAAATAATAATAACAAAATCAAAACGTTTACAAAAATAAATAAATCAACTTCTGACAAAGTCGTATCATTCATATTGCATCATGTCATAAGTGGAAAAACCAAGAGAAAAAAAATAAATGCATAAGGAAAGTATGCATACGCATCATTTTAATAAATCCCTCAAAAGTGGGTCTTAGAGTCGTTTTTTGAAAATTACTGGGCCAAATCGCCTTCGGCATTTGCAGCTTGGTTCTTCACCCTTTTCTCTTCGTTTTGACATGCTATGTGTCCAAATCGGACAACCCAGTCAAAAGTTATGTCACTTTGAACATCTATCGCCCTTTTGTACTGGTGCATGCATAATAACATTCATTCTAGGGAGCACTAGATATCCCTAAGACAATGGCAAAAGAGGCCCCGAGCACATTTGTGACCTTCGCGACAAGGAAGGGACAAATGTACTAAGGTGTGATGGTGATTACCATTATACTTGTCAAATCTGTGATGGGGAAGGAACCATTACACCGAGGTGGGTAGGATACCCCACAAAGCATAAGCTTTAAGGAGGATACCTATGCCATTGTCTTAAGGAATATCCATCTCATAAATCATTCTTTTTAAACAATAAAAATCTTTTTGCATTCTAGAAAGTGGCTAGCATTCTTCATACCCTCATCCGCAAAAAAAAAAAAAAAAAAAAAAAAAAAAAAAAACACAAAATCCCAAACACTATCATACATCATGTTAGAAAATAAAACATGATAATGTTTAGGAAAAAACAAACACTTGCATACATGCATCCACCAAACTTCATCCTCATAACATCATCTAGTAGAAGGCGGTTGAAGAAAGTGGACATTCCTCAATACCATGTGAAGAGGATAGGGCATTCACATGCCATACACGGAAAGTCAAAAAGAAAATAAATAAAAATAAGAATAAAATGTACTTCGAAACATTGCATTGAGGAATGTACACTGTCTGGATGAAATAAATAAAATTGTTTGTTATCATCATCTCTTCAAACGTCTACTGCATTCATAAATTGCATTCATTCTCACTTTAATAATAATAAGATAATAAAAAAGAAAGGATTAATTGATGTGCTTCCCATAAATCGGAATAAGATGGAGAGTAAGCCTTTCGTCATCAAGTTCTCTCCAATGGTTGATCCGCCCAAGGAGGATAACAAGCCTCAACCACTGGATATCCAAGTCAATAAGGAAGAAGGGGCAAAGATGCCGTTACATTTATTTATGTCTCGAACCAAATAAAGTTGTACCATTGAGATACGCAGAAACATCGTCTATCAATGAAGATATCTCTAGTATAGCCAACATTCAAGGGCAGAATTAGAAGTGAAACAATCTACACCCCCAGGAGCTATAAGACAATGCTTCCAAGAATAAAGGAAAAATAATAAGACCGAAGAAAAACATAATCCAAAAAAGGAAATTGAAGAGACTTTTGGATTCACGACGCTGAGGCAATTCTTTCAATGCTCCGCCAAAGAGACAAACTCAGGGTAGGCAACGAGCTAGTCACAGTTTGAGCTAGAGACGACATTCAGATCAGCAAATCGTCTGCCCTACCTTGAATGGAGGCGGCGGAAGAGGACCTTTGAAATATCTTTTGCCAGTATGAAAAGACTTCCCCAACAATATGAAGGTGACCCACATAATATGGATATCGCCCAAACCAAGGGCTCATTAGAAACTCTCAAGGAATAAGGGAGCCACCGAATTTTAAAGACAATCCTTTGAAGCATAACCCTACAAAGGATCAAGCTGCATGGAGAAAAGGGAAGTCTCCCCTCCACACCTTGAATCAGATTTTCCCATATGGAGGGGTTCAAGCGTCAAAGGCGACCTTAGTCATTAGGTGTTCTCCTTCTGATTCTTAGGGTTTGTAAATCCAATGACTATTAGAGATTACTCCTCGGGGCTAGCCCGACCCCCAAGCATTGTAGGGCACATATTTCCCTATTAATTATAAATAATGTCATTCTTACTATCTGCTTCTCTTCTTGCTATTCATGTCTAAACCTCATTAATAACCATGTTTAAACAAACGTTTTCAAAAATGCGTCAAAATGCGCCATAGTCAAAATAATCAAACCACTCATCACCACTGATTGACTAGAAACACAAAATAAAATTTTATCTCGTCATAAATAAAGTCGTGTTTCGCCAATGTTGTTATCAAAGAAAACAAAAATCAAAAGAAGCCCATAAAAGGCCAAAGGCCAAAAAGTGAGGACAAGATACCCGGTAGGAAACCCACCAAAGGGGGCTACGCAAAAGTTAGGGTAAACCCGCTAGGAAACCCGAACAACCATAAAGGGTAGCCTAGGCAAAAATCAGGGTTAAGAAATAAAGTCCGCTAGGTTTCCCAAAGCAACAAAAAAGAAACCTAGACAAAAGTTAGGACAAAACAAAACACAACATCCTAAGCTGAAAACCCAAAGGGCAGACTAGGGAAGTCAACCAGTCATAACAAGCGCCATAGAATAAGACGCCACTCCATAAACAAAACGTTTGTCTAAACTAGCCTAAACACTCTAACCAACCTTGGCTAGCCATGCTTACAAAAACCATTTTTGTCAAAATAAAACAATTCTAAAACACAAGCCTTTGAATTAAATATCCTCTTCTTTCTCTTCTCTTGACCCTTACTACTACGACATTCTAGTAATTAGTAGGGAAATGTGGAGATAGTAATCAATAAGAGGATTGACATCCCCAAGGAGAGGGAGGGGCGCACTGACATGGCAAGTCGCTCTACAATTAGCACAATCATTCTTCGGTCATGAAAAAATCGAGACGGCAAAATGGGTACAGCCTCTCCCTGTCGACGAAAGTACATAACGTCGGAAGCTCATCAGAAGCTAAAGCACATTGGTTAATCCTTTTGAAAAATTAATTGAAATAGTATTATAGGATGCATATCGCCAACATTGCATGCATATGATTGGCTCCTATCTCTCAAAAAAAGAAAATAAAGAAAAAATGAGAATAAAAAGAATAATGTCTGCTAGGAGATTCTTAGGCAAAAGTTAGGGTAGCCTACTAGATCGAAAACCCACAAAGGGCGGTCTAGGCAAATGTTAGGGCATTCATAAAAAAGGAAAAAGCCCGCTAAGATATCCTAGGCAAAAATTAAAGCAGCCCGCTAGACCGAAAACCCCAAAAGGGCGGTCTAGGCAAAAGATAGGGCTAAACCAAAAAAATGAATAAAAGAGAGGGGTCCTTCATCATAATCATGAAAGTCCAGCAGGAGAATGCCAGTCACTTTTCCAGATGCATCAATCAAAGAGAAAAGATTGCATTTAAAGCATCCATACACAAGTAGTCGCACAAAACGACTTTGTCAAGGTAAAAAAATAAAAATAAAAAATAAAAAATAAAAAATCACTTCAAATAAAAAAAAAAGCATTCATGCATATAAGGAGAATAGTTTCATGTTTGTGATTGAAAACAGGATCACTGAGACTAAGTCTCCAAATAATGCCCTCAAGAAAACGGAACAAGTCGTCAATCAAGCGGCTCATCGAAATAAGAGCTTCTGAAAATCAAGAGCTTCAGCTACCATCCTTCTGCTCAGAAAAGGAGGCACAAGAAAGTAATAAGTCTTCACACAGTGCTCTCCCTCAAGAAAGAAGAGCGAGTCGTCATCAGAAGATTCCAGAAGTCAAAGCTCTAATCATCACCCAATAAAAGAGGGCACAATCATCAGACATCATAAAAGAAAAGCCGACGGAAAGGCTTAGTCATCCCCAAAAGGATCCTTGCCTACTCCAGAGGCAAAACAAAAAGATTACCTCACGACTCAGTTGCATCACCACATGAGTCATCGAGCACACTCACCCAAAGTCGCCTCCACACTCCCCAATGGAGAATAAAGGCTTCAAGAGCCCATCATCATCATCAATAGTCAAAAGAGTCCAAACCATCAAGGGCTCAACAAAAAATAAAAAAGAAGAAAACTCTTGCATCCCCAGAGGATGTCCAAAGGAAAAGGCCATGACAGAGCAGGCCGAATAAAAATCCTCAAGTGGATCTCCTAAAAAGTCTACAAAGAGGAATCAGAAATTCCCATCCCCCAGTGGAATAAGAGCTTCACAAATATAGCTCGCATCAACATCAATCAAGGAGTCAAGACTCCATTCCTAGAAAAGAAAAATCAGATCCCCAGGAAGTCAACTAATTCCTTGGTGGATCACTAAAGAAATAAAACGTCATCCCTAGTGGACCTCCCCAAAAAAAAAGGGAAAAAGCCAGCGTAATAAAAAGAGACTAAAAAGTAAAAAGGCTTACGCATTATCCCCATAAAAAAGCCAAATTTCAAAATCGCGACAAAAAAGAGATAAATCGCGAAAAAGGCGAAATCAAAACCATTACAGCAGAATAAAGAGCTTTAAGGAAAATAGCTCTAACCTTCTACACCAATAAACGAAGGTACACCAGAAAAAGCCAACGGAAAGGCTTGATCATCCCCAGCGGAATAAGAGCATAGGCAAAGCTAGCTCAAAACAACAGCATCCAACAAGGAGTCAAAAACTCCATTTCTCCCTCAGGGGGCAAATCAAAATTAGATCCCCGGGAAGGAAACCAATTCCCCGGTGGATCAATCAAAAAGAAAGATCATCCCCAGTGAGCCTATTGCAAAGGCAAAACTTCAAGTTCATTCTCAGAATGTCATATGCATAGGCAAGACCTGCCAAGCAAGAGCCAGCGTCCCCATAAAGCAACATTAGCCTATTCAGAGGCAAAGAAAAAAGCAAAACCAAAAGTCTTCACCTCCAAACGGAACATATGCCTACTCAGAGACATTACCAAAAACTCAATGGATATCCGCCTACTCAAGAGGCGTCACCAAGATCAACAAATCCCCAGAGGATTCCTGCCTACCTAAGAGGCACTTATCAAAAAATTCCCGACAACCAGCAAAGTCGGATGACAAATACCGAAAGATCAAAGCAAACAACAAGCTGGATGGCTATCAGGAAAAGCCAACAAACAAATCAGACGAGGGTTCGTACTCGTCACCAAATCAGACGAGGGTTCGTACTCGTCAACCGAAGGATCAGCTACCGCAAGATGGAGCATCCGAAGGACAAACACCAGATGAGGGTGTGTACTCATCAGGCCTTACAGAAGAGGGCCTACCAGGCGGGGGTTCATACTCGTCAAAACACCAGATGGGGGTGTGTACTCATCAGGCCTTACAAAAGGGGGCTTACCGGGCGAGGGTTCATACTCGTCAAACCAGATGGGGGTTCGTACTCATCAGCCGAAGGGGTTAGCTACCGCGTCAAAGGAGCATCCCAGAAGCGCACAACACAACATCTCCCCAGAGGATCATCTGCAACAAGACAGTACATCCGAAGGGTAACCGGGCAAGAGGGTCAACTCCTTTACTCTCCAGTCGATCACCTCGGCACAAAAGGCCAAGCAGTCGACTGGTCGGGTAAAGGGGGGGCAGCTGTAGACCCCAAATCTTGCCCGGCCTCAGAATAAAGTCAGAAAGCATCCTATTTTGAAGACGGTTGAAGCTTAACAAGTCATTAGGAGAGGCTATTAGGCTCTCGTACCAAGATAGGAAGGTTTTTTGGCCCGAAAATAAAGTTTCTCGCCCTGAAGGGACGAGACCGCCGTCTGGAAGGACCAGACCGCCGTCTCGTCTCAGCACCAGGACGAGACCGGCGTCTCAGTTTTCCAGATGGCGGTCTCGTCTCCTGCAAAGTCGAGACGGCGGTCTGGATTTTCCAGACGGCGGTCTCGATTTCTGCCATGGACGAGACGGCGGTCTCGACCCCTGTCAGAGGAGACGGCGGTCTCGACTTGTCAGGCGCGAAAAACTATAAATAGGGGCTCTCTCCCCCTCATTTCCACACAGAATTCACAGAGCTCTCCCTTCTCTCTAGACTTTCTCTCTCTAAGAATCCCTCCGAAGCATTTCCGGAGTTTCTGAGTGTCTTTAGGAGCATTTTTGAGCGTTCTAAATCTTCTTTAGGATCCCTCCGAGGCATTTCCGGAGTTTTCTGAGAGTTTGTAGAGTGAAGGGTTGCCAAAATGCACCCTCTCTTTTAAAGAAAATACATAAAGCTTGCTTTGGAGGTGCATATTCTTTCTCCTTCTAAATTTTACCGCTTTCATTTAAATATATGCAATAGAAGTTAGGGCCATGTAGTCATAAATTTAAATACCGCATAATAAAAGGGTAAAAGCGCTATTTTCCAGTTTAATTACTTATTCAAGCTAGCCAGCCTATCATAGGGAACCCGAAAGGGGCGTTGTAAAGGAACTAATACTTCCTTTACACGTAACTAACTCCCTTACCCAACTCTGGTTCTAATGACCAAAGTTGGTTTTCGAAAACCAACGCCTTTTAAACCCCTTTTCCGATGTTTATGGTAAAAATATCGGTGGCGACTCCATAGAACCCAAAATTAAATAAATCCCCGAGTTAGCCCGGTTATAGGACAACTCAGGGATACTTTTGAAAACCTCGCTCCTAGGTTAGCCTGGTTATCGGACAACCTAAAGGCGTTGTAACCACCAATAAAAACGCGAAAACAAGAGAAGAGTCAAAAAACCATCGCGTCGCTCCGACCGACCCTCTCTCTTTTGAGACGGCGGCGACAATCTATTATTTCGAAAACCTATTAGTTAAAATTTGTTATGTAAGTTTTAAGAACATTCTAATTGATAAAGCTCATATAATATCAGTTAAAATAATTTGCTAAAAACAATTTAACCAATTACTTTTGTTTTTAATGGATTAAAAACATCTTTAAAAACATTTTCAAATTCTTTCAAATGATGAAACCTCATACAGTAGAGAGATATGAATGATTATACTTATGTATAGATGCAGACTCACTAATCACTCTACCCTTTTAACCCAAGTAACCTTTGACTTCATCAGATTAGCCTTTGATTTCATCAAATAAACAATATCTTTGTTTTATCAAATGATTCAATAAGATCTTCATCACTTTCAGTCTCCTCCTATTTGATGAAGACAAACACCTCTTTGAAAGATTTTGATCTGCAGAAGAAGTCACTTGGATATATAGATTAGTGAGTATTCAATATCAATTATTTCTCCCCTAGATTAGTGAGTATTTAAAAATTAATCATTTCTCCCCCTTTGACTTCATCAAAAATAGGGAAGAGAGGGATAAAACAAGCAATATGAATAGCATGTACTGATAACAAAATTTATTTTTAAAACAGCAGTATAATCAGAAAGAAAAAGAATAGAATTTCATGAAATAGGGAAGAGAGGGATAAAAACAAGCAATATGAATAGCATGGGATCGATAATAAAAATTATTTAAACAAGAAATATAATCGTAAAGAAAGAATAGAATTTCATGATACCAATGAGATGTATTATTCATTTAAGAATCAATTAAAG
>OY731400.1:38642059-38868076 GCA_963425845.1 Sphenostylis stenocarpa
TTGAAAGAATTAATGGTTGAGTTCAAGAGGGGGGGTGAATTGAACTTTATAAAACTTTTTTGCAAAACTTACTTTCTTTTGGAAGAATGATTTATCTTTATTCAATTCTTGTGTAGGTAGATTGATTTTAAACACAGCAAGTATATATTCAGGAAATAAAAGAGATGAAAGAAGAAATTCAACACAACAATTTATACTGGTTCACTCTATACCAGAGCTACGTCTAGTTCTTGACAAATCTGCCAAGTTCCACTAATACCAAGTGAAAATTACAACCAGTAGATACTCACCAATCTACCCCAAGAACTATCTTACAAACCCACAAGATAGACTCTTGAAAACCTCCCAGTAACCAAATCCAGTTACTGTAACAAGTACAGATCCAAATTCCAACCTGCACAACCACACTTTACAAAAGAGTATGAAAAGAAAAAACCTGGACTGCAGCCCTATCAGTAAAATTGTCCAGAACAGATTCTAACACTGCACTTTCTCTCTTTGATTGACCACAATTTTGATCAAAGCACCTTATGATATAACAAAGTTCTTGAATGCAGAGAAAGTCACGGATATGATAGCTTCACAGATTGATTTCAAATGTTTTCTCAAGTTGTGTGTTTCAAAAGATAGATCAAATCTGTATTTATAAAGTAAAACAGAGATCTAGAACGTTTCATTAATTAAAAACTGAATCAGAGAGGCAAATGATCGATCAGAATAAAATATAACAGGTTAGAATCGATTGTGATCGATTAGAACAGTATTATGATCGATTAGAACAAGTTATGATCGATCAAAATGAAATTATGATCGATCAGAATGCATTTCAATCAATTAAAACGACGATTCAATCGATTGATTTCATTTAAAATTTCATTCAATCGATTGATTCGAGTTTTCAATGAATTGAAACAGCTTTATGAAAAATTATAGCTCTCTGTTTCAACAGAAAAAAATATTTCAACAGATTGATTTTCTGAAAACTCTTAGACTGAAAAAAAAATAGTCTTTCAGTTTTAACGGATTAAAAAGTTTTTCAACAGATTGAAAATGCGAAACCTTGATATTGAAAAATTCATTAAATCATTTTAACCTGTTGATTCTGCGATTCAACCAATTGAAATTTCGACTATGTATGACCACTTATTATGTTAAGTGATTTTAACAGATTGAAAATCATTTTCAACAGATTGAAAAACTTAGTTTGTTCTTTTAATACTTAAATGTAAGTTTTTCATGCAGAAAAATGATTTCAATGAGATGCATCATTTTAAGGCGCTTATCACAAAATATATTGGCCTATCAAGAGATTAAGTTCTATACTTAGCCTATTCATCTACACACCCACAAACTAAACTATGTCCACTCAATATTATGTCTTCATCAAATCCACCACGTGCTTCAATCTCCCCCTATTTGATGGAGACAAATAATCACTGCACCTGCACAAATAATAATAGACCAGAGACAAATATTTTGTGGTGTGTGTGTAGTGACAGTTTTAAGAAAAACACTTCTCCCCCTATTTGACTGCATCAAATAAAAGTGTTTTAGTTACAGTCCATAGTACCACGTAGGTACCCCAAAATAAAACAGAACAATAAAAACAAAGAACAGAAACAACATTAAAATAAGCCTTCATTCATCCCCGGGACCTTGATTAAATTGCAGTTCAACAATCCTGTTGTAGATGTCTTCTAGTTGGTTGTCAATATGTTGAAATCTTGCAATGAAATTTTCATCCAGATAATGCTGACGAGCCCGCAGAGCAACCGTCATCTCCATGTGCCTTCTTTGGTTGGTTTGCAGTTCGTTCATCTGATGCAACATGGTTCTTTCGAACTGAGACAGGGGCGTGCCACGGTCAGGCTGTGGAGTGTATGGAATCATTTCCAGTGGAGACTGCTCTTCCATCGGGTCTGATGGTCTTGCTGCAGAAGTTCCCGGAACATCAGCATTGACATTTTCCTCTTGTTCTTCTTCTTCAAAGTCTTCTCCTCTCCCAGCATCTTCTTTGGAGATCCATTCACCATCAATTTTAATGAATCCCATTTTGTGAAGAACATAATTATTGACCTCATTTCATGAATAAACAAATCCATTTTCTCTTGGTTCCCATTAAACCAGGTTTCAATGCGTCCTTCAACATTTGGTTCTTGCCTTGCAGTGGAAGACTCGCCTCTGCTGGACATGATTCCATACACTCCACAACCTGACCGTGGCACGCCCCTGTCTCAGTTCGAAAGAACCATGTTGCATCAGATGAACGAACTGCAAACCAACCAAAGAAGGCACATGGAGATGACGGTTGCTCTGCGGGCTCGTCAGCATTATCTGGATGAAAATTTCATTGCAAGATTTCAACATATTGACAACCAACTAGAAGACATCTACAACAGGATTGTTGAACTGCAATTTAATCAAGGTCCCGGGGATGAATGAAGGCTTATTTTAATGTTGTTTCTGTTCTTTGTTTTTATTGTTTTGTTTTATTTTGGGGTACCTACGTGGTACTATGGACTGTAACTAAAACACTTTTATTTGATGCAGTCAAATAGGGGGAGAAGTGTTTTTCTTAAAACTGTCACTACACACACACCACAAAATATATGTCTCTGGTCTGTTATTATTTGTGCAGGTGCAGTGATTATTTGTCTCCATAAAATAGGGGGAGATTGAAGCACTTGGTGGATTTGATGAAGACATAATATTGAGTGGATATAGTTTAGTTTGTGGGTGTGTAGATGAATAGGCTAAGTATAGAACTTAATCTCTTGATAGGCCAATATATTTTGTGATAAGAATATTATTACCTCTGCTTTAAATCTTGATGAGTTTTTCAGGGTGTCTCAATGTGCCTCTGCCAAAGAAATGTGGGAAATTCTAGAGGTCACACATGAAGGTACATCTGATGTGAAAAGGGCGAGAAAGCATGAGTTAATTAGGGACTATGAATTGTTTAAAATGCAGCAAGGAGAAACAATTGCAGATGTACAGAAAAGGTTCACGCACATAGTCAATCATCTAATTGGGCTAGGAAAGATTTTTGACAAGGAAGAGTTGAACATCAAAATCTTGAAGTGTTTGGACAGAACTTGGCAACCAAAGGTGACAACTATATCGAAATCAAGAGACTTGATCGAAATGACTACTGCTTCACTATTTGGTAAGTTAAGGGAACATGAGTTGGAAATCAATCGGTTCAAAGAACAAGAGAATGCAGAAAAGAAAAGTAGAAACATTGTTCTCAAGACGATTGAAGAAAACAAGTGAGTCTGAAGGAGATGAATCCGAAAATCGACTTTGTTGGTTAAGAAATTTGGGAAATTTCTTAGAAGGAAGAACAAAACTGGCCAAGTAAAAAGGTACACTGATAAAAAGACTGAATCTATTCAAAATGCTATTACTTGTTATTCTTGTGGTAAGCAGGGACACATAAGGAGTGATTTTCCGGAAAAGACCAAGAATCAGAACAAGAAAGATACAAAATACAAAGGGAAAAAGGCCTACATAGCTTGGCAAGACAATGATTCATCCTCCAGTTCTGGATCCGAAGGTGAAGAGGTGAACCTATGTTTAATGGCTGGTTGTGAATCTTCTTCATCACATGTAAGTTCAACTCCTACGAGAAAATGAAATGAATTACAAGCACATTACTGAATGCTTTCAATGAAATGCATAGTGAAGCCAGAAATTTATCTCATACAAATAATCGGTTAAAAGGATTAAATAACTGGTTAGAAAATAGAGTTAAAGTTCTGGAAAAGAACTATTAGAAAGCAAAACAGATTTAGAACATCTAGATATAATCTATGCATCTGCGGATAATGTTGCTGCTAATAAGAATTGTGAAAAGTGTATTCTTCTGCAAGATAAGGTTGATTACTTGATTAAAACTTTGTCTAAGTTTACTCAAGGTAAAGAGAATTTAGATGCACTCCTTGGGTCTCAAAACTGTGTGTTTGAACATACTGGAATCGGGTACAAACCTAAGATTGGGGTAAAAACTAAAAAATATTTCAACAGATTGATTTTCTGAAAACTCTTAGACTGAAAAAAAATAGTCTTTCAGTTTTAACGGATTAAAAAGTTTTTCAACAGATTGAAAATGCGAAATCTTGATATTGAAAAATTCATTAAATCATTTTAACCTGTTGATTCTGCGATTCAACCAATTGAAATTTCGACTATGTATGACCACTTATTATGTTAAGTGATTTTAACAGATTGAAAATCATTTTCAACAGATTGAAAAACTTAGTTTGTTCTTTTAATACTTAAATGTAAGTTTTTCATGCAGAAAAATGATTTCAATGAGATGCATCATTTTAAGGCGCTTATCACAAAATATATTGGCCTATCAAGAGATTAAGTTCTATACTTAGCCTATTCATCTACACACCCACAAACTAAACTATATCCACTCAATATTATGTCTTCATCAAATCCACCAAGTGCTTCAATTTTAATCGATTAAAATAGTTTTGTATCAATTAAAATACTCAGTCCGAGAATCCAGAGACAGAATTCGCTGACTTGATACACAGGGGCTTCCAGATTTTGTTCCTGCAAAACAGATTAGGCATATTCCTGGTACCCCTTTTTAATTACTGGGTCCAATTATGTTATATGAAGTGAATTTTTGGGAATCCACTTCATTCTACCTTTAGGTATGGCATATTTCTTAATTCTACAATATTTAACAAAATGCCATTTTTTCATACAGTAAAAACATTTGACAAACGGAGACGAAACAGATTTACTATATGCAAAATAATTTTTAAATGCTCTGGTTTTGTTTCCAATAGACGGTGTAAAACCTATGCCACCACGGTCAATAACTAATTTCTGAGAATTAAGTATCATATCAAGACTAGTCTTTCCTTGTGCTAGTTTAGCTGCAGTTTTTACTAAGTATGATACTTGTTTTTGTAACTCAGGACAATTTTTGCAATCTTTAATATTACACATGCAATCAGAATTATTATCTAATTCCAGATTTTCATTCTTGGTTTCTTCATCAACTATTTTCTTTTCAAGAATAGTGATCTTGTTTTCTAATAACCTATTCATGCTTTTTAATCTTTTGTTTTCAGTTTCTAATTTTTTTGCTACTGCATGTATTTCATAAAAAGCATCTTGTAATGAACTATAATTCATAGAGTCGAACTTACATCGGTTGTTGGTGAATCCGAGTTGACCATTAAGCATTTATCTCGTTGTTTCTTCATAGGTCATTTCAAGAATCTTCCACATTTGTGCAGCAGATCGACAATGTGTTATCCTGAAAAATCGTTTCGTTAAGTGCGGATAAGATGATATTTTTGGCAATACAATCATCTTGAATTAATTTCTTTTCACAGTCATTTAGGCTACACCAATCTTTGTTAAAAATATCAGTTTCTTGTTCAATGATATTCCAAACATTTATACTAACAGATTCAATAAAGATCTTCATCCTAATTTTCCAAAAAGGATAATCTGTTCCACAAAACAGTGGAGGTCTATCAATACAAGCACCCTCAGAAAATTTGTTTCCAGCCATGGATCGAAGAACTTGAATAACTTTCAAGAACCTCGCTCTGATGCCAATTGTTAGAAAAGTAGGCTGAGATCAAGAGGGGGGGGGGGTGAATTGATCTTTAAAAGTTTTTCGCAAATAACAGATTATCTAATTCAAAAATTAAGATTTCAGATCTGTTCTTGAATTACAAAGCAATCAATCAATATAAATGCAGCGACAAAATTAAAAGGAGAGAAAGGTTAAGAAAGATATCACCGGTGTTTTATACTGGTTCACCCAATACTAGGGCTACATCCAGTCTCCAGCCAAATTCCAGCTGGGTTCCACTAGATCAAATGTTTTACAAATTTACAATCTTACACTTAATCTACCACAAGAACCAAATTCCAGTTCCTGCACTCAAACTCTCACCAAGAACCAAATTCCAGTTCTTGATAACCTCTACAACCAAATTCCAGCTGCAGAGAAACCAGTGCCCAAATTCCAGGAACCAAACAATACAAAAAGAATGTAAAGAAATGAAAAAAGAAGAAACTAGAATGCTCAAATCAGTTTATGCAATTCTGCTGTAAGTGTTTCTTCTTCAAAAGAAATCAAGTTGCCTCAAGAAAGATTTTCAAAGAACTTCTCAAAAAATGATGCAAATCTTTCTTGAAAAGAGTGCTAAAGTTTGCTTGATTGATTGCTCAAGGATGTGTAAAAACTGATGTTCAATGTATGTTAAAAAAGTTCAAGCCAAACTGTTTTTATAGAAGATTTTCAAAATTGTTGGTTTAATTATCTGTTAAAAGATTCTTTTAATCTGTTAAAAGTGCAGTTTAAATCTGTTAAAACTTCTTTTAATCCATTAATACATTCTTGATTCTTTAACAGATTTGTTTTAACTGATACGACAACGTTTGTATCAATTAAAACACTTTACAAAAAATCTTCTAAGTTGATTTAATCGATTGTTTCGCGATTCAATCGATTGAAATACTGCAAAACTTTCTTGTAAAACTTTTCAAGTTATTTTAACTGATAAAAATAAGTTTTAATCGATTAAAACGCTTTGTAGAAATTTTCTAAGTTGTTTTCATCGATTGAAACGAGATTTAATCGATTAAAAGAGTTCTGATCGGTCATAACTAAATTCTGATCGATCATCCTGAACCCTTAAGTGGTTTTAATCGATTGAAACGTGTTTTAATCGATTAAAATAGTTCTGATCAGTCATAACTCAATTCTGATTGATCATATCTGATTCTGATAGGTCATAATTGTATTCTGATCGATCATCCTGAACTCCAAGTGGTTTTAATCGATTAAAATCAAGTTGTATCGATTAAAATACTGCAAAAACATTTCTCTTAACATTTTGAGTGATTTTAATCGGTTATTTCAAAACTGTATCCGTTAAAAACTTATTTAAGAAAGCTTTTGTCAAAATACTTTGTTTTTAACTTGTTTAAACAATTTTAGAGGCATTTTGCAAAATCTTTTAAGTGAAGAAACCTCATGCAGCTGAAAAGATAAAATGATTATACCTAAGCATAGCTGAAGACACACTAATTCTTCTACTCTTTTATCTTTGTGACTTTTGTCCACTGCAAAGTTGTTTTTGACTTCATCTTTGACTTCATCAAATCAATGAGATCTTTGCCAAAGTATTTCAATAAGATCTTCATCATTTTCAGAGTTGACTCCTCGAGGTACGCCTGACCCTCGAGCATCTTTAGGGCACACATTTCCCCTTGAATTACAAAGAATGCTATTCTTACTTTTTGCTTATCTTCTTGCTAATCATGTCTATACGCCATTAATAACCATGTTTAGACAAACGTTTTGTTCTAAAATGCATCAAAATAATCAAAGCGTGTCGTAAACAAAATAAAGTCAAAATCAACATGACTGATTAGCTAGAGACACGAATAAGATTTACATCACAGTAAAATTGTGTTTCGCGAATGTTGTGCAAAAAAAATTATTATTATTATTAAAAGAAGCTCGTCAAGGCCATAGGCCAAGACAAAAAAAAGTAAAAGGGCAAAATACCTGGCAGGAAACCCACCAAGGGGGCTGCGTAAAAGTTAGGATAAACCCGCCAGGAGACCCGAACAATAATAAAGGGTAGCCTGGGCAAAAGTTAGGGTTACAAAAATAAAAGTCCGCTAGGTATCCCAAAAATAAGAAAAAAGGGGAACTTAGACAAAAGTTAGGACATAGCACAGTATCCTAGGCTGAAAACCCAAAAGGACGGACTAGGGAAGCTAATCACTCCTAAATAAGTGCCACAAAGTAATGAGTTAAAGACGGCAGCTCATAAAAACAAAATGTTTGTTTGAACTAGCCTAAACACTAACAAACTCTAGCTAGTCATTCTTACAGAAACTATTATTTCAAAAATAAAATAAAAAATCTCACTAAAACACAAGCCTTTGCAATAAATCCCTTTCTTTCTCTTCTCTTGACCTTCACTATAAGCATTCGAGTGATTAACTAGGGAATGTGGAAATATAGTGATCAATAGGAGGATTAAAATCCCTAAAGAGAGGAAGAGGAGCACTGACATGGCAGTTGCTCTACATTCAAAACAATTATTCTTCGGTCATAGTAATGATCCGAAACGGTAAAAATGGTACAGCTAATCATGTTGATAGAAGCACATGATGACGGAAGTACATGATAACAAAAGCAAGCCAGAAGCAAAAACACATCAATTAATTCTTTTGAAATATTAACTGAAAGTAAAAAAATTATAGAATGCATATAATAAATATTGCATACATTAATGTTGATGAATAGAGTCCTATCTTTAAAAAAAAAAAAAACACATAAAATTCGAGATGCCCGTCCCATATGGCAAGACGGTCGTTCCAATAAAAAATTTCAAATGGAACACCCGTCCCACATGTGAGACGCCCGTCTCAAGGCAAAATTCAAGTGAGACGGTTGTCTCAAAATCCAGATGGTTGTCCCATTCTTGCCATTAGGTCGAGACGGCCATCTCAAATGACAAATGACTGTCCCGACTACCAAAGTTTTCCTATAAATAAAGTGCGCGACTTCACTCATTTTGCATCCCCTTTCAAGCAACTTCTCCCTCTTTCTTCCCTTTCCATACATTTCTAGTATATGCAAGTGAGTTTGGGCAAAATATGGAGCGTGGAGAGTCTTCCTCAAGAAGAAAATGCTCTAGGGCACCAACTAGAGGAGCCCCCACCAACAACACCCAACTAGCATACCAACATCAACTGAGGCTCGACAACATCCAACAGTACACATGGTACCCTATGCTCTGCTTAGACTTCGGGATCCTAACTACCTTCGGTTGGGATCAAGATGTCAGACAGTACAATCAAGGCATAAGGTGGGACTTTTTACTCTGCGAGCCATCCTCTCGAATCCACCGCACCGCTACCATGGAATTTCTAGCCTTTGTCACTATGGTGGACATGCCGTCTAAAATCCACGGAGTGCCCCCTACCCAAGTTGTTTCTTACTGGATGAATGGGGCATACCGTACCATAATGCTGGACGAATTCAATGTCGTAATGGGCTTCAGCCAGTATGAAGATATACAGACACCAGAATATATGTTTGCGTACTTTGAGAAACCCACTTCCCTCACCACCAGCAATATGTGGGAAGATATCATGGGATCGCGACATGTCTTGACTCACCTGAAGGGCACAAATTTCCTCCCTCCGCTCCGCATCTGCCATAAACTATTAGCTAGAACTCCCCATAGCAGGAAGGAGAGCCAATGGAAGGTGATCCTGACTAATCTTTTTATCGTCTACTGCATGCGCTGGGGGTACCGATGCAACCCCAGTTATTTCTTCCTCAAGGTGCTAAAGGACTTCAGGACTCGCGGCCCAGTAGGAGCCATCATGATGGCTCCTCTCATTACTCCTCTAGCTGAGAACTAGGGATGCCTTGATGGAGAAGACATCCTGGCTACCCTCCGACCAGAACTGATTGATGGGACGATGCTTGCCCACATGAACATCCTGAGTAGACAGGGCTTCGGGTTTGTCTTGCACCCCATGCTCACAATTTCACTCGATATCCATGACATGGATTGTCGCCGCCATCAAAAGAGGCGGTCAGAGCGATGCGATGGTTCTGACTTCCGTTTTGCGTTTTAAAAGTGTGATGTTACAACGCCTCTAGGTTGTCCGATAACCGGGCTAGACCTAGGGGTGAGCTTTTCGAAAGGGAGCTTTTAGGTTGTTCGATAACTGGACTGGACCTAAAAGCAAGGTTTTCGAAGAGGGTTCTTATGGATTTGCCACCGATGTTTTTACCAAGAACATCGGAAAAGGAAAAAGAAGGCGTTGGTTTTTTAAGAAAAACCTGTTGGAATCGCGCAGCGGAATGTTTGCGTGGTCAGACAAAAACCAAGAGGGGGGTGAATTGGTTTCTAACAAAAATTAGGTTTTAAAAATTTTCCCCAAATTTTACCAATTAAAATACTGTGTAAACGTAAATAAGAAAATGATAGAGTCTTACACAGGAGATTTATACTAGTTCGGATCGAAAGACCCTACGTCCAATTGCTAATCACTCAAACAGAGGATTAACGCTATCACTATAATAAAAGTTATACAAGTAGATTACAAATGAAAAAGATAAAGTAACGAAAACACCTCTCTTGAGTCCCACAAGAGATGAAGAACAACTTTCCCTACAGACGGAAAAACACACAATCCACTAAGAACTCCACTTAGTGATTCTTATCGCTTCTAGCCCACACCAGGTTCCAAAAGCCCCTTTTTCCTCCAACAAACAGTTCTCTGGGAATCACAGCTCTTAACTTTTGTTTGAAAAAGGTTGTTCAATTTTCTGAGAGCCTTAGAGAACCTTAAGTAGATGAATTAGGGCTTGGGAATTGGGGATTTTCGGAACTTGGAGTATTGGGATTAGGGTTTTCGAAAATAGGTTTAATTTGAAGTTCAAAATCTAAATATGACTGAAATAATCGATTAAATCAAGTGTTAATCGATTATTACAAAGCCAAAATCAACAGAACCCCAAAACGCACTGGTTTAATCGATTATTTGCCCTGTTAATTTATTAACAGGCCTGTTAATCGATTAATAGGTGTGTTAATCAATTATTACAATGAACAGATACAGAAAATGGTTTTTCTCACTGTAATAATCGATTATCTGGTGATTTAATCGATTAAATGCGAGCCTTTTTGATAAATATGAGTTTTTGAAGCTTCTAAGGAGTAGATTATGTACCGGCTATCTTAGACTCTAATATTACAGACTCAAACTCATCAACATAGAGTTATTACACAACAATACAAGTCTTCAACTCTCTAAGTTCTTTGTTCTTGAATCATCATCAAAATTAACAAGCTTCATGTCCATGTAAGTTCAACATCAAGTCCTTGTATGTTCAACAATCTCCCCCTTTTTTATGATGATCAAAATGTTCTTTTAAAGCCTTGTAATAACCTGTTTTATCTGTCACACTAACAAACACATTAAACATACCAAATAATATTTAAATTCAATTATAAGAGGCCTTAAATATTTCTCCCCCTATTTTGATTATAATAAAAAATTAAGAGCTCCCCCTCAAAATATGCATATCTTGGAAATAACTCCCCCTCAAACAAAGCAAAGATAAAAATTTTACAGAGAATTCATCAAATTTTTGAGGTTTAGACACATGATAATCTAATAATATCCTACATAATTGATTATAACATTACAACCATCCAAAAACTGTTTAATTAAGCAGAATTTAAGCTATTTCTAATATCCCTAAATCTCTTCTAAGATCATAGAATCTATCTTTGGGAAGAGGCTTAGTAAAAATATCCGCTAATTGATGCTTTGTATTAACATACTCAATTTTACAGTTTCCTTTACTTATATGATCTCTCAAGAAATGATGTCTAATTTCTATATGTTTAGTCCTAGAGTGCATTACTGGATTCTTAGTAAGATTAATTGCACTCGTATTATCACACATCAAAGGAATGTCATTTAGAAATATACTATAATCTTCTAGTTGTTGTTTCATCCACAAAATTTGAGCACAACAATTACCAGCTGCAATATATTCAGCTTCAGTGGTGGATAAAGCAACACATGCCTGTTTCTTAGAATGCCAAGATACTAAAGATGATCCTAATAAGTGACATGTCCCACTAGTACTCTTTCTATCTATTTTGCATCCACCATAATCAAGCATCGAATAACCTATTAAACTAGTACAAGCTTCAGATGGATACCATAAACCAAAACCGAGTAGTTCCTTTTAAATATTTTAAAATACGTTTTACTACAGTTAGGTGAGATTCTTTTGGACATGCCTGAAATCTAGCACACACAGACAGAATGCACAATATCAGGTGTACTTGCAGTTAAGTATAACAGTGAACCTATCATACCTCTATACATAGATTGATTAATTTCCAAACCTGATTCATCCTTGTCTAAATAGCATGAAGTTCCCATGGGTGTGTTAGCTTCCTTTGAAGTGTCCATTCCAAACTTTTTGAGTATCTCTTTACAGTATTTGGTTTGAGAGACAAAAATGCCATCTTTAAGTTGCTTGATTTGAAGTACAAGGAAGAATGTTAATTCTCCCATCATAGACATTTCAAACTCTCCTTGCATTATCTTAGCAAATTCTACACACAAAGAATTATTAGTTGATCCAAAAATAATATCATCAACATATACTTGGACCAATAAGATATGTTCTTTTACTTTCTTTATAAACAAAGTAGAATCAATTTTTCCTCTAGAAAAATCATTTGAAGTTAGAAAACTACTTAACCTTTCATACCAAGACCTAGGAGCTTGTTTCAACCCATATAATGCTTTCTTTAATTTAAAAATATGATTAGGATAACTAAAATCTTCAAATCCAGGGGGTTGCTCTACATATACTTCTTCTTTAATAAAACCATTCAAAAATGCACTCTTAACATCCATTTGATATAATTTAAATTTCATCAATGATGCATAAGCAAGAAGTAGGCGTATAGCCTCTAACCTAGCAACAGGAGCATAAGTTTCATCATAATCAATACCTTCCTCCTGACAATAACCTTTGGCAACAAGTCTAGCTTTATTCTTTGTTATGTTTCCATCTTCATCAAGTTTATTTCTAAATACCCATTTAGTTCCAATTACTTGATGTGATTCTTCTCTTGGGATTAATTCCCAGACTTGATTCCTTTCAAATTGGTTAAGTTCCTCTTGCATAGCTATGCACCATTGGTCATCTTTAAGCGCTTCCTCAACATTTTTGGGTTCTATCTGTGACACAAAAGCTACAGACATGTAGAAATTAGTCATATTTCTAGTTCTTACCCCTTTTGAGATATCACCAATAATATTTTCCATTGAAAGTCCTCTTGGTGATTGCCATTCTTTTGCTAATTCAGGTGTTTGAGAAGGCTCATTTTCTTCCAAATATAAATCATCAAGAGCCTCTCTTATATATTCATCATCACCTTTAAGTTCTTTATTTGACTCAAGAGGATTTCCCCCAAGGTCTACAATCTCATCAAAAATAACATGTATAGATTCTTCAACATTTAAAGTTCTTCTATTAAACACTCTATAAGCTTTGCTAGTTAATGAATAACCTAGAAAAATTCCCTCATCGGCTTTTGAGTCAAATTTTCCTAAGTTGTCCTTTCCATTATTTAACACAAAGCACTTACATCCAAATATTTTCAAATGAGCAACATTAGGCTTTCTACCATTTAACAATTCATAGGGAGTTGATTTTATAATTGGCCTAATAAGCATTCTATTCAAAACATAACATGCAGTACTAACCGCATCAGCCCAAAAGTATTTAGGAACATTTGATTCATTTAGCATTGTTCTAGCAAGTTCCTCTAGTGACCTATTTTTCCTTTCAACTACACCATTTTGTTGGGGAGTCCTAGGAGCAGAAAAATTATGCAATATTCCATTTTCCTCACAATAATTTTCAAACTTTTCATTTTTAAACTCACCACCATGATCACTTCTTAAAACTTTAATTCTTAGATCTTTCTCATTTTGAATTTACTTCGCAAACTTTCTAAAGACCTTAAAAGCTTCACTTTTCATTGTCAAGAAAAATGTCCAAGTATATCTAGAGAAGTCATCAACAATCACAAGTCCATAATAATTTCCACCAAAGCTTTTTATCCTATACGGACCAAATAAGTCTAAATGTAATAATTCTAAAGGTTTAGATGTGGAAATGACACTCTTTGATTTAAATGATGATTTCACTTGTTTACCTTTTTGACATGCATCACATAACATATCTTTTTCAAACTTTAACTTAGGCAAACCAACAACTAAGTCTTTTGATATCAATTTATTTAAATGATGCATATTTATATGAGCTGCTCTCTTATGCCATAACCAAGTATTCTCTTCCTTAGCAACTAAGCATGTTATACTAGAATCATGTAAACAATCCAAATCAATCAAGTATATGTTATTATGCCTAATGCCTTTTAATGCTACATTTTCTGAATCTATCAAGTGTATGGTGCAAAATTTACTTTCAAATATTACATTAAATCCTTTGTCACATAGTTGACTTATACTAAGGAGATTATGATTTAGCCCATCAACAAGAAGCACATCCTTAATCTCCAAAGTGTTTGCACCACCTATATTTCCAATTCCAAGAATTTTTCCTTTGTTGTTGTCCCCATAAGTTACATATCCTTGTTCTTTAGCTTTGAAACTCACAAATTTCGTTTTGTCACCGGTCATATTCTTTGAGCATCCACTATCAAGATACCACATAGACTTCTTTGATTTGGAAGTTTCCTACAAAACAAGAACATAGTAAACATAGGTCCCCATATCTTTTGGGTCCTTGGGGTTAGAAATAAACAAATTATTTAACAATAGGAACCCAAATGTATTTTCCTTTAGGAACACCAAAATGTTTTATTTTACATCTATTTGAAGTGTGACCTGGTTTCATACAATAAAAACATACTTTAGATGTAGATTTTGAATATGATGTATTTCTAATCATAGATGCTCTAGTTCCTTTTTCTACCCATACTCTTTTATTTTTAATCTTAGGCTTTTTCAAAGGAACATGATGGAATACTCTATTTTGAGCAATAACAACTTTATCTTTATTAATGTTACTTATCTCCTCTTCGGCTTTATCTAGCAAATGATTAAGTATATCTATGTCATATTCATATTCTTTACAAGATACACATGCTATGTTCTTATCATCATTTTCATCTAAGCATACAATTTTCGTTGCTAAGGTTTCCTTTTCCTCTAAACATGAAATTTTCGTTTTTAATGAATCAACCTCCTTTTCGGATCTACTTAAACTCTTTTTCATAACTTTATATTCATTTTTCAAGTCCTTAAAGGCACTAAACAATTCATTATATGCATTTTGCAATTCATCATAATTATTTTCATCATCACTTGAAGATGAGTCGGAATCACTTACCTCAAAGTCGGAAGATATGTTGTCATTTGCCATTAAGCAAATATTGGCTTCAACTTCCGAGTCACTTGATTCCGAACTTGAATCACTGTTGTCCCAAGCAATGTAGGCTTTCTTCTTGAAGAACTTTTTGCCTTTGTTTTCTTCATTTTTCTTGTTTGGACATTCGGTCTTCACATGTCCTGTTTCTCTACAACCATAACATTTGATATTTACGGATGAATTTTCCCTTATCTTTCCTTTACCTTTGAATGGATGTCTTCCTTTGGCTTTCATGAATTTTGTAAACTTCTTTATCATAAGACTCAATTCTTCTTCTTCATTCTCCGAGTCTTCTTCTTCCTTTTTATTCTTACCTTTGGAAATTTCTGTTTTGAAGGCTAAGTTCTTCTTTTGATATTGACCTTCCTCATCATTTAGCCTTCCTAGCTCTAGCTCATGCTCTCTCAACTTTCCAAAGAGCGCCGCCATAGACATTGTTGCAAGGTTTTGTGACTCCAAGATGGTCGTGACCTTAGGTTGCCATTTCCTATCCAAAGATTTTAAGATTTTAACATTTAATTCATCAACGTCAAAAATTTTACCTAATCCGGTGAGATGGTTCACAATATGAGTGAAACGCTTTTGAATGTCAAATATGGTTTCGCCTTGTTGCATCCGGAACATCTCATATTCTTGGATTAGGGAATTTTTTCGTGCTCTCTTAACGTCGTCGGTACCTTCGTGGGTCACTCTTAGCATTTCCAACATCTCTTGAGCACTTTTACAAACAGAGATCCTGTAAAAATCGTCAAGGGTTAAACCAGATGAAATAATATTTCTAGCCCTAACGTCAAATTGAGCTTTTCTTTTTCCTCTGTTGTCCATCTAGAAAAAGGTTTAGGAATATCTACTCCGTTCTCAGTAACTTTAGGAATATAGGGACCGTTTAAAATAGCGTCCCAAACGCCTCTATCAACAAACTCTAAAAAGATTTGCATTCTAACTTTCCAGAAAGGATAATTTTGAGCCGCAAAAAGTGGGGGTTTGTTGATAGACGCACCTTCGGCAATCGTTTGATTTTGTCTGGCCATTTTAAAAAAATTTTAATGACTATCAAAGCAAGCTCTGATACCACTTGTTGGAATCGCGCAGCGGAATGTTTGCATGGTCGGACAAAAACCAAGAGGGGGGGGGGTGAATTGGTTTCTTAAAAAAAATTAGGTTTTAAAAATTTTCCCCAAATTTTACCAATTAAAATACTGTGTAAACGTAAATAAGAAAAGGATAGAGTCTTACACAGGAGATTTATACTGGTTCGAATCAAAAGACTCTACGTCCAATTACTAATCACTCAAACAGAGGATTAACGTTGTCACTATAATCAAAGTTATACAAGCATATTACAAATGAAAAAGATAAAGTAAAGAAAACACCTCTCTTGAGTCCCACAAGAGATGAAGAACAACTTTCCCTAAAGACGGCACAACACACAATCCACTAAGAACTCCACTTAGTGATTCTTATCGCTTCTAGCCCACACCAGGTTCCAAAAAGCCCCTTTTTCCTCCAACAAACAGTTCTCTAGCAATCACAACTCTTAACTTTTGTTTGAAAATGGTTGTTCAATTTTCTGAGAGCCTTAGAGAACCTTAAGTAGATGAATTAGGGTTTGGGAATTGGGGATTTTCGGAACTTGGAGTATTGGGATTAGGGTTTTCAAAAATAGGTTTAATTTGAAGTTCAAAATCCAAATCTGACTGAAATAATCGATTAAATCAAGTGCTAATCGATTATTACTGAGCCAAAATCAATAGAACCCCAAAACGCACAGGTTTAATCGATTATTTTCCCCTTTAATCGATTAACAGGCCTGTTAATCGATTATTACAGTGAACAGATATAGAAAATGGTTTTTCTCACTGTAATAATCGATTATCTGGTGATTTAATCGATTAAACCCGAGCCTTTTTGATAAATATGAGTTTTTGAAGCTTCTAAAGAGTAGATTATGTACCGGCTATCTTAGACTCTAATATTACATACTCAAACTCATCAAAACAGAGTTATTACACAACAGTACAAGTCTTCAACTCTCTAAGTTCTTTGTGAAAGAATTAATGGTTGAGTTCAAGAGGGTGGGGGGGGGGGGTGAATTGAACTTTAAAACTTTTTCGCAAAACTTACTTTCTTTTGGAAGAATGAGTTATCTTTATTCAATCTTTGCGAAGGTAATTTGGTTTAAACACAGCAAGTTAATAGACAGAAAATAAAAGAGATGAAAGAAGAATTTTAACACACAAATTTATACTGGTTCACTCTAATCCAGAGCTACATCCAGCTTCTTGACAAACTAGTCAAGTTCCACTAATACCAAGTGAAAATTACAACCAAGTAGATACTCACCAATCTACCCCAAGAACTATCTTGCAAACCCACAAGATAGAATCTTGAAAACCACCCAAGAACCAAATCCAAGTCATCGTACCAAGTGCAGATCACAATCCAACCTACACAATCACACTTTTACAAAAGAGTATGGAAAGAAAAAACCTGGACTTGAAGTTCTAATTGTCCAGTAACAAATTCTAACAACACTTTCTCTCTTTGATTGACCACAATTCTAATCACAGACACCTTATGATATGAAAAGATTCTTGAATGCAGAGAAAGTCACGTATATGAAAGTTTCACAGATTGATTTCACAAGTTTTCTCAAGTAGTGTGTTGTATATATTTCAAAAGATAGATCAATTCTCGTATATATAGAGTAAAACAAAGAATCGAACGTTTCATCTCGTCAAAAACTGTTTCGAGAGTCACAAGATCGATTGGTTTGAAAGTATAATAGTTTAGAAGAGACTCTGATCAATTAGAACTGAAGTATGATCGATCGGATCGAGTTATGATCGATCGAATGAAACTATGATCGATCAGAATACATTTCAATCGATTGAAACCACGATTCAATCGATTGATTTCATTTAAAAGTTCATTCAATCGATTGTTTTGAGTTTTCAATGGATTGAAACAGACTTTAGAAAAATGACATCTCTGCTTCAATCGATTGAAATTTATTTCAACAGATTGAAATCCTGCAAACACTTAGTTAATAAAATAGCCTCTCTGTTTTAACAGATTGAAAAATATTTCAACAGATTGATTTTCCGAAAACTCTTAGACTCGAAAAAGTAGTCTTTCTGTTTCAACAGATTGAAAAATATTTCAACAGATTGATTTTCTGAAAAACTCTTAGACTGAAAAAATAGTCTTTCTGTTTCAACAAATTGAAAAATATTTCAACAGATTGATTTTCTAAAAAACTCTTAGACTGAAAAAATCTTTCTGTTTCAACAGATTTAAAAATCATTTTCAACAGATTTAAAATGCGAAACTTTGATATTGAAAAATTCATTGAGTTATTTTAACTTGTTGATTCCGCGAATCAATCAATTGAAAATACGACTATGTATGACCACTTATTATGTTGAGTGATTTTAACAGATTGAAAATCCTTTTCAACAGATTGAAAAACTTAGTTTGTTCTTTTGATACTTAGATGTTAGTTTTTCATGCAGAAAAATGATTTTCAATGGGATGCAACATTATAAGGCGCTTATCATAAAATATAATGGACTATCAAGAGATTAAGTGCTTAAACTAAAAACCTAATCATCTACACACCCACAACCTAAGCTATATCTATGTCTTCATCAAATCCACCAAGTGCTTCAATCTCCCCCTATTTGATGGAGACAAATAACCACCGCACCCGCATAAAAAATAACGTACTGTAGACATATATTTTGTGGTGTGTGTGTAGTGACAGCTTTAAGCAAAATATTTCTCCCCTATTTGATCGCATCAAATAGATTGTTTTAGTTACGAATCCAATGGGGCCACGTGGGTACCCCGAATATAAAACAGAACATTAAAAACTAAGAAAAGAAAACAGAATAACGTAAACATAAAAAGTCTTCATTCGTCCCCGGGCCTTGATTGAATTGTAGTTCCACAATCTCGTTGTAAATGTCTTCTAGTTGATTATCAATATGCTGGAACCTTGCAATGAAATTTTCATCCAAATAATGTCTGCCGAGCCCTCGAGCAGCGAGTCATCCGCATATGCCTCCTTTGGTCCGAATGCAGCTCGCTCATTTGATGTAACATTGTTCTTTCGAACTTAGACGAGGCGTGCCACGGTTAGGCGGTGGATTGTATGGAATCATTTCCAGTGGGGTCACTTCTTCCATTGGATCGGACGGACGTGCTCGCAGAAGTTCGAGGAATATCAATGTTGATTCCTTCCTCTTGCTCTTCTTCTTCACTTTCTTCACTTCTCCCAAGATCTTCTTTCGAGATCCATTCACCATCAATTTTAATGAATCCCATTTTGTGAAGCTACGTAATTATTTATTTCATTCGTTGGTCTGGATCGGCTTCAACAAGTTCTCCTTCTACATTGACACCAAAATGTGTTAAAAATTTAGAAATCGAATAGCATAAGGATACCCGAAATCACTAAGTCTCTTGGCTTTGATCATGTGGTCCTTGATGACGAAGACCCAGCTTACCCGTATCCCGTGGTGAATGCAGTACATCGCACTAAATCTCCTTCGTTTAGCACCGCATGATTGCTCCCCCGGGTGTGAGCTGCCACGACACAATGAAAGCGAGTATCCTTTCTTCCAGCCTTCAGACTTCCCAGTATTGAAAGAACTGACGTAATCACGAGTATTCTTCATGCATGACCAAAAGTACTCGGACCTTATTAAATTCCTCCACATCTCGAAGTGTATCCTTTGGTGACTTTTACACCAACATCCTTTATTCCAAAGCAACCTCCTTCCAGATGTTGGGTGAAATTTCAATGTCTACACCTTTAACTTGGGTTTTCAAAGTGGAACCTTCAAAGGATAAATTTGTGAAGAAAACTTTAATCAAATCAGGATAAATCCTACCATTTAACTCCGTAAACTTCTAAGCTTTTGGTGTTGTAGTAGCTTTCGAATGCCTCTCGAATCCTTCAAGCATCAAACCAGGAAAACTTTAACATCTTCGAATGTTGACTTGCTTCCTCGCTCAATTCATGGATAAACAAATCCATTTTCTCTTGGTCCCCATTGAACCAAGTTTCAATCCTTCCTTCAACATTCTCGTTCTTGCCTCGCAGTAGAAGACTCGCCTCTGCTGGACTTCTTCCTACCAGACTTTGTGCGCTTGAGCGTACTTGATTTTTGGGATGAGCAAAACAGAGAAGAACCGAGAAAAGAGAAAGTTCAAAGAAGGAAATAATACTACAGGAATAAGAATACACAAACCTTTCGGCTTCAAAAATTTTTGTCTTTACTGTTTTATTGCATTTGCGCAGTGATGATAAAGGAGGAGAGAGAATTGCTACTGTACACTTTAATTACCCTTACAGTAGATATCCAATCAGGGTCAATCAGCTTTTATTGGAAATCTTAGATATTAAAGAGAGTAGCTGAAGTTTATCTTGTTGTAAATGCTTTCAACTTACTCTGCAGAAATTGTTAAGAGACAAAGTACATACAACTAGCCCTAAAAAAAATAATCAATTGATATTCCGTGAAACCAATTGATTTTGTAATCACAGATACTCAGAAGTAAAATAAACCGATTGAATCGAGAATTAAATCGATTGATTTGTGAAATAAAATCATTCAGAGTATCATAAGTGAATTCCATCGATTGAATCAAAGATTTAATCGATTGATTTATAGAAGAAAGTATGCAGAGCTACAAGGTTAATGAAATAAACCGATTAAAAGTTTATCTAATCGATTGAACTAATAACATATCAATACCAGAGAGTAAAGATCAGGAAATCAACAGATTATTTAGCAATTTCAATCGATTGAAACAAATAATATCAAGTTATTCATGCAATTATTAATCAATTTAACTTTTTATCATCCTGTTAAAAAGCATACTATCACTGTAAAGAATCAGTTATGCAATACTAGATATATCTAGAATTCCTAATTCAGTCCTAAGCATATTAAGTCTATCTCTAGGAAGTGGTTTAGTGAATAAATCAGCTAACTGTTTTTCAGATACAACGAATAAAATCTCACAGTCACCCCTAGATACGTGTTCTCTAATAAAGTGATGTCTAATTTCAATATGCTTAGTTCTAGAGTGTTGAATAGGATTCTTAGTTAAGTTTATTGCACTAGTATTGTCACAAACCAGAGGTACCTTGTTTAGAGTCACTCCATAATCTGTTAGTTGTTGCTTGAGGTAAATGCTTTGAGTACAATAGCCTCCTAGCTGCAATGTATTCAACTTCGTAGTTGACGAGCAACACACGCTTGCTTTTTGCCGTGCCACGATATAAGACTCGCTCCCAAGCAAATGACAAGTACCGGAGGTACTTTTTCTATCCAATCTACATCCTGCAAAGTTAGAATCAGAAAATCCAACAAGTTCAAGGGATGCACCTTCAGGATACCATAGTCCAACATTAACTGTTCCCTTAAGGTACTTCATAATCCTTTTGGCAGCGGTAAGATGTGATTCCTTTGGATTTGCCTGAAATCTTGCACAAAGGCACACACTAAACATAATGTCGTGTCTACTAGCAGTTAGATATAGTAGTGAACCAATCAAACCTCTATATTTAGTTTGATCAACGTGTTTTCCTTTTTCATCTAAGTCTAGACAAGCAGCTAGTAGACATGGGTGTAGAGGATTCCTTGCAATTGTGCATATCAAATTTCTTTAACAATTCATTACAAGTATTTAGATTGGCTAAGAAAAATGCCATTTCTTAATTGTTTAACCTGGAGACCAAGGAAGAAATTCAATTCTCCCATCATAGACATTTCAAATTCACTTTGCATTTCTTTTACAAACTTATTACACATGGCATTATTAGTGGAACCGAAAATGATATCATCCACATACACCTGCACCTGTAATAATGTCAGCTCCAGCATTTCTTAATGAATAGAGTTTTATCAACCTCACCTCGCTTGTACCCTTGATCAATTAGGAAGTTACTTAACCTCTCATACCATTGTCTAGGTGCTTGCTTTAAACCATAAAGGGCCTTTTTCAATTTGTAGACATGGTCGGATGCTTGTGATCTTCAAACCCAGGAGGTTGAGAAACATATACTTCTTCATTGATGAATCCATTAAGAAAGGCACTCTTTACATCCATCTGTAGTAATCTGAAACCACTTATACAGGCATAAGCTAATAATAATCTGACAGCTTCAAGTCTAGCTACAGGTGCAAAGGTTTCATCAAAATCAATACCCTCTTGTTGGTTATACCCTTTGGCTACCAACCTAGCTTTATTTCTAGTAATAATGTCGTGTTCATCTAGCTTGTTTTTGAATACCCACTTAGTACCAATTACATTGATATCTTTGATTTTAGGAACTAATTCCCACACTTTATTTCTTTCAAATTGATTAAGATCATCATGCATGGCACTAACCCAGTATTCATCATTTAATGCTTCTTTAACTGTCTTAGGCTCTATTTGTGAAATGGTTAAGAGAATGTCTAGTAGATACTCCCTTATTAATTTGCCCGATGACATTGTCTAGAGAGAGATCTCTTGGGACAATCCATTCTTTGGGAAGCTCTTCCAGAATACCTTCTTCCTGTTCTTCAATAATTGTTGGTGGATCAGCTTTTGTAGGGTCCACTGATGGATCATCTTCTTCAACAGTACACTGATCTGTGTTTCTGGCATGTTTCAACTGATGAGAATTATCAGTTAAATCTTCTTCATCTGCAGTACCTGTTGTTCTATTCTGCACCACTCGAGGAGACTCATTAAACACAACATGTACTGATTCTTCAACTGATTTCAATCTTAAATTGTAAACTCTATATGCATGACCGTGAGTTGAGTAACCAAGAAAAATTCCTTTATCGATTTTTCATCAAACTTGCCCATATTTTCTTTCCCATTGTTTAAAACAAAACATGTACATCCAAAAACCCCGAAATAGTTTATGTTGGGTTTTCTTCCTTTGTACAGCTTCATATGGGGTTTTCTTAAACATGGGTCTAATCAAGACTCTATTCAAAACATGACAAGCAAGTTGTTTATCGCATCTCGCCCAAAAGTATTTAGGTAAAGAATTTTCACACAATATTGTTCTAGCAAGTTCCACAATGGATCTGTTCTTTCTTTCCACAACACCGTTCGTTGAGGAGTTCTTGGAGCAGAAAAATTGTGTTTTATGCCAAACTTTTCACAAAAAGATTCAAATTTTTCATTTACAAATTCTCCACCATTGTCACTTTGAATAGATGTAATGAAATACCCTTTTTCATTATGTAAAACCTTGGAAAGCTTTTTGAAAGATTTGTAAGAATCAGATTTGGCTTTAAGAAAAACAATCCGGTAAATCTGAAAAGTCATCAACAATTACCATGATATAAAGATTACCACCTAGGCTTTTATTCCTTGAAGGACCAACCAAATCCATGTGAAGCAGTTCCAAAGGTTTGGAAGTTGAAACAATGTTTTTGTTTGAAAAAGATTTTCTAGTTTGTTTGCCTTTCAAACAAGCTTCACAGATTTTGTCTTTCAAGATTTGAAGCTTAGGCAACCCGTAAAACTAATTCTTTTGAAATCAGCTTGTCAAGATGGTTAAGATGTATATGAGCAAGCCTTCTATGCCACAACCAAGATTCTTCTTCTTTAGTAAGAAGACAACTTTGAGATGATATAGACCGCTTGATATCTAACATGTATATGTTGTTTAACCTCTTACCTACCAACATTACCGTGTTAGATTCTCGGCTCACGGATAAGGCACTTTTCTCGGTTTGAAAATGACTTTGTGACCATGATCACATAACCGACTTATGCTTATCAGATTGTGCTTGAGACCTTCAACAAGAAGAACATTGTGAATGATAACTCGATTCACCATCACCAATATCTCCGTAACCTAGAATTCTTCCCTTGTTGTTGTCTCCATAAGTCACATGACCTCCATTCTTCAATTTCAACTTCGGAATTTTGAAATGTCACCCGTCATGTGCCTTGAGCATCCGCTGTCTAGGTACCAAAGGGACTCTTGTTGCTGTTCCCGAAAGATCAAACATCAAGTATTTGGTACCCTTACGTATTTTGGGTCCTTAGGAGTCAAATTTTCTCGTTTAACATGCTTTGGAACCCATCTCTTCCTACCTTGCGCACAAAATATTTTCTAGCATGACAGTAATTTTATAGTATGTCCTTTCTTCATGCAAGTAATGACAAGATGAGAAAGGGGATGTCGTTGTTTTTCCGTATGAAAAGAAGTTCAAATATTTTTTAGTTTTTACCCCATTCTTAGGTTTGTACCCGATTCCGTAATGTTCAAACACACAGCTTTGAGACCCAAGAAGTGCATCTAAATTCTCTTTACCTTGAGTAAATTTTGTCAAGGTTTTAATCAAGTAATCAACCTTATTTTGTAAAACAATACATTTTTCACAATTCTTATTAACAGCAACATTATCCGCAGATGAATAGATAATATCTAGATGTTCTAAATCTGTTTTGCTTTCTAATAGTTCTTTTTCCGTAACTTTAACTCTATTTTCTAACCAGCTTATTTAAACCTTTCAACCGATTATTTGTATGAGATAAATTTCTGGCTTCACTATGCATTTCATTGAAAGCATTTAGTAATGTGCTGTAATTCATTTCATTCTCTCGTAGGAGTTGAACTTACATGTGATGAAGAGGATTCACAACCAACCATCAAACACAGGTTCACCTCTTCACTTTCTGATTCGTGAGTCGGAAGATGAATCATTGTCTTGCCAGGCTATATAGGCCTTTTTCCCTTTGTATCTTGATTCTTTCTTGTTCTGATTCTTGGTCTTTTCCGGCAATCACTCTTTATGTGACCCCGTTTACCACAAGAATAACAAGTAATAGTATTTTGAACAGATTCAGCCTTTTTATCATTGTACCTTTTTACTTGGCCAGCTTCGTTCTTTCTTCTAAGAAATTTCCCAAATTTCTTAACCAACAAAGTCAGTTCTCTCGATTCATCTTCTTCAGATCCACTGTTTTCTTCAATCGTCTTGAGAACAATATTTCTACTTTTCTTTTCTGCATTCTCTTGTTCTTTGAACCGATTGATTTCCAACTCATGTTCCCTTAACTTACCAAAAAGTGAAGCAGTAGTCATTTCAGCCAAGTCTCTTGATTCTCGATATAGCTGTCACCTTTGGTTGCCACGTTCTGTCCAAACACTTTAAGATTTTGATGTTCAACTCTTCTTTGTCAAAAATCTTTCCTAACCCAATTAGATGATTGACTATGTGCATGAACCTTTCTCGCAGATCTCGCAATTGTTTCTCCTTGCTGCATTTTAAACAACTCATAGTCCCTCGATTAACTCATGCTTTCTTGCCCTTTTCACATCAGATGTTCCTTCATGTGTGACCTCTAAAATTTCCCACATCTCTTTGGCAGAGGCACACCGAGACACCTCGAAAAACTCATCAAGATTTAAAGCAGAGGTAATAATATTTTTTGCAAGTATAATCATATTGGACTCTCCTATTTTCTACATCAGCTAATTCAGCCCAATCTTTTTCAACTACTTTACCATCTACCGTATGAGTTGGTTTGTAAGGACCATTAACAATTGTTTCCCAAATGCCTCTATCAAGAGATTCAATAAAGATTTTCATTCTAACCTTCCGAAAAGAATAATTCACACCGTAAAAAAGTGGAGGCCTGTTTATGGAGGCTCCTTCGAAAAAGTCATCTTTCCCTCGACCATTGGACCGATTTCTTGAGTAACTTATAAGAACCAGCTCTGGTACCAATTGAAAGAATTAATGGTTGAGTTCAAGAGGGGGGTGAATTGAACTTTAAAACTTTTTCGCAAAACTTACTTTCTTTTGGAAGAATGAGTTATCTTTATTCAATCTTTGCGAAGGTAATTTGGTTTAAACACAGCAAGTTAATAGACAGTAAAATAAAAGAGATGAAAGAAGAATTTTAACACAAAAATTTATACTTGGTTCACTCTAATCCAGAGCTACATCCAGCTTCTTGACAAACCAGTCAAGTTCCACTAATACCAATTGAAAATTACAACCAAGTAGATACTCACCAATCTACCCCAAGAACTATCTTGCAAACCCACAAGATAGAATCTTGAAAACCACCCAAGTAACCAAATCCAAGTCATCGTACCAAGTGCAGATCACAATCCAACCTGCATAATCACCCTTTTACAAAAGAGTATGGAAAGAAAAAACCTGGACTTGAAGTTCTAATTGTCCAGAACAAATTCTAACAACACTTTCTCTCTTTGATTGACCACAATTCTGATCACAAGCACCTTATGATATGAAAAGATTCTTGAATGCGAGAAAGTCACGTATATGAAAGTTTCACAGATTGATTTCACAAGTTTTCTCAAGTAGTGTGTTGTATATATTTCAAAAGATAGATCAATTCCGTATATATAGAGTAAAACAAAGAATCGAATGTTTCATCCGTCAAAAACTGCTTCGAGAGTCACAAGATCGATTGGTTTGAAAGTATAACAGCTTTAGAAGAGACTCCGATCGATTAGAACCGAAGTATGATCGATCAGACCGAGTTATGATTGATCAGAATGAAACTATGATCGATCAGAATACATTTCAATCGATTGAAACCACGATTCAATCGATTGATTTCATTTAAAAGTTCATTCAATCGATTGTTTCGAGTTTTCAATGGATTGAAACAGACTTTAGAAAAATGACGACTTCTGTTTCAATCGATTGAAATTTATTTCAACAGATTGAAATCCTGCAAACACTTAGTTAATAAAATAGCCTCTCTGTTTTAACAGATTGAAAAATATTTCAACAGATTGATTTTCTGAAAAACTCTTAGACTGAAAAAATAGTCTTTCTGTTTCAACAGATTGAAAAATATTTCAACAGATTGATTTTCTGAAAAACTCTTAGACTGAAAAAATAGTCTTTCTATTTCAACAGATTGAAAAATATTTCAACAGATTGATTTTCTAAAAAACTCTTAGACTAAAAAAATCTTTCTGTTTCAACAGATTTAAAAATCATTTTCAACAGATTGAAAATGCGAAACTTTGATATTGAAAAATTCATTGAGTTATTTTAACTTGTTGATTCCGCAAATCAATCAATTGAAAATACGACTATGTATGACCACTTATTATGTTGAGTGATTTTAACAGATTGAAAATCCTTTTCAACAGATTGAAAAACTTAGTTTGTTCTTTTAATACTTAGATGTTAGTTTTTCATGCAGAAAAATGATTTTCAATGGGATGCAACATTATAAGGCGCTTATCACAAAATATAATGGACTATCAAGAGATTAAGTGCTTAAACTAAAAACCTAATCATCTACACACCCACAACCTAAGCTATATCTATGTATTCATCAAATCCACCAAGTGCTTCACTTTGTTCTTGAATCATCATCAAAATTAACAAGCTTCATGTTCATGTAAGTTCAACATCAAGTCCTTGTATGTTCAACAAAACCAACTTTAGCCATTATAACTAGAGTTGGGTAAGGGAGTTAGTTACGTGTAGGGAAGTATTAACTTCCCTACGACGCCCCTTTCGGGTTCCCTATGATAGGCTAGTTATTTCGTAAATAAACTAAAAATGACGCTCTTACCATTTTATTTGTGGAATTAAAAGATAATAACTACATGACCCTAATTAATGCACAAGTAAATGATAAAGTGATAAAAGAGAGAGAGAGAGTGAAGAAACCTCCAGAGCAAGCTTTGATTAATTCTTTTGAATGTTAGGACGCGTTTTGGTAGTCCCTCGCTATACAATGTTGACTTTTCTCTCTCGAAATTCTATAAAAACTCTATAAGAACTCTCAAAAAACTCCGAAAATGCTTTGGAGGGGCTCTAAAAGAAGAATTCTAAGAAATGCTGGAAGGAAAAGTGGAAGAACTGTGTGAAATGGAGGGGAGAGCGCTCCCCTTTTATAGGGATTCACACTTATCAGGTCGAGACCGCTGTCTTGAATGGCAAGGTCGAGACGGTCGTCTCGTCATTCGGGATGGTGGTCTCGTCATTGAAAAATGGCGAGATGGCCGTCTCGCCAATCGAGACGGTGGTATCAACTTACCAAATGGCGAGAGGGTTGTCTCGCCAATCGGGAAGGTGGTCTCGCCAAACGAGATGGAAGTCTCGACTTTACCATTTGGCGAGACGGCAGTCTCGACCCTTAAGGTGGAAATCCTTATTTTTTGTACAGAAAAGCCTTCCTACTCTAATATGGGGCCTAATAGTCTATCCTAGAGACCTTGTAGGCCATGCCCATCTTCAGATCGGAGGTCTTCTACTCTTTATTTTGAGGTCGGGCAAGATTTGGGGTCTAGATGGATACATCTCGGGAGATACCCATCTGGACCGCAGAATAGAGGGCCTAGTGCAGAGTCAGGAAAAGTTCCAGCGCCGCATGCTTTTCCGCTTCCCTTTACCAGCATTGTCATCCTTATCCAGCCTAGAGGTGGAGGATTAGGATCTTTTTATGTTTTTCTGCCAATTAGGTGTTGTCAAATGTATCCCAACCAAATAAAAAAATGAATAAATAAAAGTTTTACTTATTCCTGGTTACCTTCCTTTCTTTTAATAAGCCCACGTGTATAAAAAAAATTTAAAAAGTAAAAAGGCACACGTGTCACCCTAATAAAAGCCAAATTTCAAATTCGAGAGAAAAAAAAAATAAAATTGAGAGAAAAAGGTGAAATAAACCATTCTAACAAAATAAAGAGCCTCAAGAAATCCAAAACTCCAACATTTCCTCCTTCCATTCAAAAAAGAAGAAGGCACAATAAAGAAAAAGTCAAAGGAAAGGCTCGATCATCCTCAAGCAGATTCATGCCTACTCCGAAGGCAACACCAAAATATTACTTCACGACTCAGCAGCGCCATCACAGGAGTCATCAAGCATACTCATCCAGAGTTTCTGCCACATTTCCCAAAGGAGAATAAGGACTTCAAAAGTTCACCAAAGCAATTACGAAATCAGAACTTCCACATCCCCCTAATTCCAACAAAAAAAGGAAAAGAAGAAAATCCTTCATCCCCTAGCGGATGCCCAAAAAGAAGGAAAGGCCATGACAGAAAAGGCCAAATAAAAATCCCCAAGCGGAATAAGAGTGTCGGCAAAGCCAGCTCATACTACCAGCATCCAACGTTTCCCCCAGGGGGCAAATCAAATTAGATCCCCGAGAAGATAGTAAATCCCCCCAATGGATCACCAAAAAGAAAATTATCCCCAGTGAGTCTATTGCAAAGGCAAACTAAAAATTCATATCCTCAGGGAGTTATTTGCCTATATCGCCCAATATGGATATCCCTAATCGAATGCATAGGCAAAATATAGCTAGCAAAGAGCCAATATCCCTAGAAAGGGACATTAGCCTATCCAGAGGAAAAACAAAAGCATAAAGTCTTCACCACTATTGAAGCATCTGCATAATCAAGAGGCACAATCAATAGTGTAGACCCCTAATTTTGCCCGGCCTCTCAAAATAAAAGCTAGAGGAGCTTCGCCCAAAGATGGAGTTCATCCGGCTCCCCAAAACGAGAAGGACCTCCCACAACAAAAGACGGAGTTCATTCATTCACACAATAAAGACCAAAAGAGACTTCCTACACAAAGACAAAGCTCGCCCGGCATCTTAATGAAGGCCAAGAAGACTTCCTATATGAAGATAAAGCTTCAACGGACACACATCGGCATCAATCTATGTCCGAAAAAGGAAAGGAAAGCTTCCCGGGGTCCCAAAACGCGAAGACTGGACAAAACAGGCCGAGACCACCATCCCAGGGTTGGGACGGCCGTCCCAACTGCAATTAAGCAGTTGGGACGCGCGTCCCGAATGTGGGACGGCCGTCCCAAACCCCAGGGGGTCTCAGCCTTCATTAAATTGCATTTGGGACGGCCGTCCCAACCCGCGACCGGCCGTCCCGCATTGCCACAACGTGAAAACGCGCTTGGGACGGCCGTCCCAACCTGCACGGCCGTCCCAAAGTGCCAGTGCAGCAATAAATGCTATAAATAGGAGCCTCATTTGTCTCATTTCACACACCTCGATACACCGAGCATTTCCTGGACTTGTCTTCTTCTCTCCCTCTCTCGAATGATCTTTCCGATTGCCTTTAATAGGTAACAATCGGTTAAGGAATTTGTGTTCCGGCATTCGATTCTTCTAGAAATTTTAGTCGAGTCGAGTCTCGTAATCGAGAGGAGAGTCGCTGTAGAGCGAAGGACTCGCGAAACGCGTCCTCTTTGTAAAAGACTTATAATATAAAGCTTGCTACTGAGGTTTTTTTTCTCAATTCTCTTCTTCTTTACTCGCTTTATTTACTTCGTATGCAATGTAGGTAAATCGTGTAGATAGCCATATTTATTAAATAAATAAAATAAGGGTAATCGCGTAATTTCTTGTAATCTGGACTTAAATGAATTAATCCGTCATAGGGAACCCGAAAGGGGCGTTGTGGGGTGCTAATACCTTCCCCACACGTAACTAACTCCCTTACCCGACTCTAGTTATAATGGCCAAGTTGGTTTTTAATAAAATCAACGCCTTTTTTCCTTTTCCAATGTTTCTGGTCAAAACATTGGTGGCGACTCCAAAAGAACCCCTTTTCGAAAACCTTGCTCCTATTAGAGGATAGTTCAGTGTTGAACACCTCGGAAGCAATGAACACAATTTTAACAAAAAACGCGAGTCCAACCATCTTTTCGCGACCGCTCGCAGAACGTTCGAGACGTCCCCCGGACGTCGGAACGGACGGCGGCGACAGATGGCGACTCCGCTGGGGAAGTCCGAGAGTTGATCCCATTCAGTGACGGATAAATTCAAACTAAGCAAAGATTTGAAATTACGCCTTTACCCTTCTGTATGTTTTTATTGTATGGCTTTAAATAACTGCTGTATGATTATTTCTGCAATTGTTTGAAATATAAATTGCACACAAAAACCCTTGCACACAACAGTCCCTCTATACCCGAGGGCAAGAGTGAATACCTATAGGGAGTGGGTGGCGGATACGATCGGTTAGTTGGCACACGGGCTACTACCGTTGCTCCGAAAACCACCAACTCAAGGTGATAACTCTCTTCTTTTGGTCTAAGGATGTCGACACGGAGTTCCGTGCATGACCCGAGGATTGAGAGTTGAGAGGTCCCTATAATGGGGGCACCTTGGGGACCTTTGGCCTGGTGAGAACAGCTAGAACCACCCAAACCAAGCACGTTTCTGCAGGAAAATCCCACCTCGTGATTAAATAAGCGTGGCTCTGCTCGTGGATGTACGAATTGTGTGTGCATTTGTTTGCTGCATTTGTATTGATGCATTAGCATAGGGTAATCATACAACAAAAAAATGAAAAAATCCTAAAAATCACAAAAAGCGAAAAGATAAAAGACCTTTATCTCGGACAGTCTTCAGTTAAGCTAGCCTGGTTTCAGGTTCTTTGTAAGCTAAGTAGCCACGTTGACCGACAGAAGAGATAAAGGGTCATAAAAAATATAAAAACAAATTAAAGCCATAAAAATTCCTTTTTATAATAAAAAGATTCTTGGCAAAGTCGTATCCTTCATACCATATCATCCAATAAGTGGTAAAACTAAGAGAGAAAATAATTACAACATGCTCATCATTTTAATAAACCCCAAAAAAATAGGTCTTAGGAGCGTTTTTTGGGAAAATTACTGGGCCAAATTGCCTACGGATTTGCAGCTTGGTTCTTCACCCTTTTCTCTTCGTTTTGACATGCTGTGCGTCCAAATCGGACAACCCAGTCAAAAGTTATGCCACTTTCAATATCGGCTGTCACAAAAAAATATTTTTGTAGTGCATGCATAAACACATTCATTCTAGGATACACCAATCATTTAAAAAACTATAATAAAATTGTTAAAATCATTTAGAAAGTGGCTGGTCTTCCGCCCGTCCTCACTCATGCTCAGAAAGCCAAGAAGATGGAACATCTGGAAGAACAAAACCAAAAGCTCACTACTGAGCTTAATACACTAAAAGATCAAATGGCTCAAATGCTGGAAATGATGCGCCAGCAGAATATCCATAAGGAGGGTCCTCGGAGTGGACAAGCCTCTCACCAAGAAGAAGAAGAGGGACCCAATGATGAGCACAACCAACTCGATACAAGGGCGGTGCATATTCATGCTCCGAAGTATCAAAACAACATCCGACCGCCCTTGAAGAAAGATTGAGAGCCGTGGAAGGGCATAATTTTGATGTTAAAGAAGCGGCTGATATGTGCCTCGTCAAAGATATCCAATTCCCGAGCAAGTTTAAATCTCCAGACTTCCCAAAATACATGGGAATAACTCGCTCCAAAAGCCATCTTACGATGTACTCGTCGTAAGATGGCCGCACATGCCGATAATGAGAAACTCCCGATCCACTCGCTTTCAGGAGAGCTTAGCCGAATCAGCCCGAAACCGGTATATGCAATTAGACAGAGGGCAAGTCCAAACATGGAGACATCTGCGCATGCTTTTCTTCGCCGCTATAAGTATAATATTGATCTCGACCCCCGAAAGATCAAATCTACAACTCGCTAAGCAAGAAAAACGACGAATCCTTCAAAGCATATGCCCAAAGATGGAGGGAATTGGCAAGCACAAATAGAACCTCCTTTGTCCGACAAAGAAACCACGTCCATGTTCATCAATTCTCCGATCGGTCCCTATTATGACAAAATGATAGGGAACACATCAACACTCTTTGCGACGTAGTCATTATAGGAGAAAGAGTAGAACAAGGCCTGAAGAGCTGAAGAATTGTACAACAGTAACTCCTCCAACTCTTCTACTCAATTCATTAAAAGAGCTTCGAAAAAAGAAGGAGGGAACCGTAAATGCAATTAACTTAACCACTCCTTCTTCTTCCTCGCAGCAGCACTGTGCCGCGCAGTGCAAGAGAGGAAATTCACTTCCATACCTACCTCATACGGAAACCTACTGCTAAAATTGCTGGATGCCAAACTCCTAGTGTGCGTCCCTCCCAAGAAGATGGAGCCACCATATCCAGAATGGTATAAGCCAAACGAAAAATGCAATTATCATTCAGGTTCTCCGGGACACTCCACTGAAAACTGTATGCCTTTAAAGCATAAAGTCCAAAATCTGATAGAGGCAGGATGGATTACCTTCGAGGCATCAACTCCAAAGGTGGATGACCAGCCCTTATCAAAGCCCGAATGAAAGACGGGATAAGGAAGACCAGCTATATAGGGCTCATCATTTTTATCATCTCTAAAAATGTAATAAAAAAAAATATCGAAAAACTTCCGATGTATTTCTCGTGATCCCTGCCCATGATCACGAGATTTTTGGTTAATAAGGGCTTTGTAAATATTTTGTTTCTATCAATACAATGAGGCATTTTTCATAATGTTCATATTCTCTTTCATTCTTTTCCCTCTTATACGTCTAATAAAGAAATCTAAAACAAAGCATAACCATACAAGTCATGTCTATAATTGAAAATTCCCTGGAAGATCCGAAAGCCGAAGACGAATGGATTGAGTCGACAACGAGGAGGGGACCATTTCCCTGACATGCAAAGACCGTTAGAAAAAGAAGCTCAATCAATACAACCCCATCAGGAGAAAACCGAGGCTATCAATTTGGGATCGAAGATGATAAGAAAGAAGTAAACATCGGTACCCAAATTAATAATGATGTCAGTGGAAAGGTTAATACAATTACTAAGAGAGTATATGGATGTGTTTGCTTGGTCCTACCATGATATGCCCGGGATTGACAAGAGCATAGTAGAGCATCGGTTACCACTAAAAGAGGGATTTCGACCGTTAAGCAAAAACTCGAAGAGTAAAACCAGAATGGTCCTTAAAAATTAAGGAAGAAGTAGAAAAACAGCTTGGACGCCAATTTTCTAATTGTATCAAAATACCCCGAATGGTTGGCCAACATTGTACCAGCCGTAAAGAAAAATGGAAAAAATCAGAGTATGTGTAGATTACAGTGGATTTAAACCGTGCAAGCCCAAAAGATGATTTTCCCTTACCACACATTGATATGCCGGTAGATCACACCGTTACAAATACTCTCTATTCTTTTATGGATGGATATGCAGTGGTATAACCGCATTAAATTGGCCGTCGAAGATAGAGAAAAAACTTCCTTCATTACGCCGTGGGGTACATTCTCGCTATAGAGTGATGCCTTTTGGACTCAAAAACGCAGGGCCACTTATCAAAGGGCTATGGTCACGCTATTTCATGATATGATTCACAAAGAAATCGAAGTATATGTGGATGATATGATCACCAAGTCCAAAAACGAAATAGATCACCTCCAATACTTAAAGAAGTTATTCAATCGACTTCGAAAATACCGCATTAAGCTCAACCCTGCTAAATGCACATTCGGAGTACGATCAGGAAAACTCCTTGGGTTTATTGTTAGTAAAAGAGGAATTGAGGTGGACCCCGATAAAACAAAGGCAATCATAGAAATGCCCCCACCAAGGACGAAAAGAAATCAGAGGGTTCTTGGGCCGAATAAACTACATCGCACCTGCTCATCGCGCAATTAACGGACAAATGCACGCCTATCTTCAAGTTATTGCGTAAAAACCAACCGAAAGTTTGGAACGACGAATGTCAACAAGCTTTCGAAAAATCAAAATGTGCCTAACCAATCCCCTGCATCGGGTACCACCTGTGGAAGGAAAGCCCCGATTCTTTACCTTTCAAGCACTCGACGAATCCATGGGATGTGTGCTCGGTCAACAAGATGATACGGTAAAAAAGAACAAGCCATATATTACCTCAGCAAAAAATTTCTAAACTATGAGACCCGTTATACACCACTCGAAAAAACATGTTGTGCATTGGTGTGGGCAACTCAACGTCTTCGACAATATATGGCCAGACATACAACTTGGTTGATTTCCAAAATGGACCCAATCAAATATCTCGTTTGAAAACCCGCTTTGACCTGAAGGATAGCCAGATGGCAGGTACTCTTATCGAATTTGATATCGTTCATGTCACTCAAAAAGCTATCAAAGGAAGTCCTTTAGCGTACTATCTGGCACATGGACCAATAGACGAATATCAATCCCTACAAGATGATTTTCCGGATGAGCACATAATGCACATCCAACATGAAGAACTTGAGAATAATGAGTGGATCATGTTCTTCGATGGAGCTTCAAATTTACTAGGACACAGGATCTGAGCTATTTTAATATCTCCCGAAAAGAAGTATATCCCAAGAATAACATGATTAAACTTTGATTGCACAAACAATATGGCGTATCACGAAGCCTGTGCTCTAGGTATTCAAGCAGCTCTGGATCATGGGGTGACTAAACTCAAAGTATTTGGTGACTCTTCCCTTGTTATTTACCAACTCAAGGGTGAATGGGAAACTAGAAATTCCAAGTTAATCCCTTATCCGGAACACATTCGTAACATGACTTCAAAAATGGAAAACATCGCCTTCGAGTATGTCCCTCGGAAGACAACCAAATTGCAGTATGCACCGGCAACATTATCATCCATGTTCGCATTAGAGCAAGAACATGAGATGCCCATCATCCAAGTCAAAAGGTACAATAAACAAGCCTTTTGTATGATGATAGACAGTGAAAAAGATGAAACCCCTTGGTATCATGACATAAGGCGATACTTGACAAAGGGTGAATACCCCGAGGGAATCAGTGACAATGATAAAAGGATTATTCTAAGAGGGCCATAGGGTTTATGTTGATAGGAGAAACCCTTTATAAAAAGAACTTTGACTCTACTTTGCTAAGATGCGTCAATCTCAAAGAATCCTAGAAACCGATTAGGGAAATACATGAAGGAGCCTTCTGGACGCACGCTCCAGGGCATATCATGGCTAGGAAAATCCTCAGTGGCAGGATATTTTTGGTCCACAATGGAAAAGGACTCGTCATCGCATGCCGTAAAATGTCACAAGTGTCAAGTACATACGGATAACGTGCATGTTCCACCGGTACCTCTCAATGTTATGGCTATCCCATGGCCATTTGCCATGTGGGGCATGGATGTTATTGGTCCCATTGAACCTAAGGCATCCAATGGTCATCGATTTATTCTGGTGGCTATTGACTACTTCACTAAATGGGTAGAAGCTGCATCCTACGCACATGTGACTAAAAAGGTAGTGGTCACCTTTGTTCAAAAGAATATCATATGTCGATATGGTATCCCGCATCGTCTCATTACCGATAACGGGTCCAATTTGAATAATAAGATGATGGAAGAACTATGTCAAGATTTCAAAATTCAACACCATAATTCTTCTCCTTATCGGCCCAAAATGAATGGCGTGGTCGAAGCAGCCAATAAAAACATCAAGAAGATTGTTCAAAAGATGGTTAAAACCTATAGAGATTGGCATGAAATGTTACCTTTTGCTCTTCATGGTTATCGAACATCTGTATGGACTTCAACAGGGGCTACTCCATTTTCCCTGGTATATGGTGTGGAGGCCGTGTTACCAATAGAAGTCGAAATACCTTCCTTGCGAATCATAATGGAAGCAAAACTAACGTAAGCCGAATGGGTTCAAAGTCGATACGATCAATTAAACCTTATCGATGAAAAGCTGCTGAATGCTATATGTCATGGACAAGCCTATCAAAAGAAGATCAAAAAGGCTTATGATAAAAAGGTCCACCCTCATACTTGTCAAGAAGGGGATCTAGTTATAAAGAAATTGCTTCCAACTCTAGAAGGATAAAATTGGAAAATGGGCAAGCAAATTACGAAGGACCCTTTGTGGTCAAAAGAGCTTTCTCAGGAGGGGCACTTATCCTCACCAATATGGATGGAGAGGAACTTCGACACCCAATCAATTCCGACGCGTGAAGAAGTATTATGCTTGAAGGCATTGCTCAAGACCCGTCAGAATGAAAATCCGCAAAGGACATTCCTGGGCAAAAGATAGGGTCCATATTCCTCGCTAGGATACGTCCTAGGCAAAAAGAAGAGGTAAAAAAAAGTAAATAAAAAAAAGAAACTAAGAGCAATGGTTACTTTAGTCGAAAACCGAAAAGGCGGCTAAAGTAACATTCTTCCGTAGTAAGCAGCCTGCATGGTCTTCACTCGAGTTCGGCATTTCAACCGAAGCAATTAGGAGAACCAGGGGGCGTATATCATGGACATGACTCGTTTAAGCCTATACAAGTATAGCCAACCCTGACTACCCATTCTTCTAAATACCTTTTGTAATCCTTCTGTAAAAGAAATAAACTTTTGCTCATTTATCAATAAAAATTCCTTTTCATTTCCTTTCTCTTGACCAAATATTATGGAAATGCCTCTTTATTGATAAATCATAAATATGCGCAAAGACTTTTAATCAAAGATCAAGCATGCATCTAAAAAGAGGAAGCATAAAAATAATGATAGAATAAATGCCTGCTAGGATATTCTTAGGTAAAAACTAGGGTAGCCTGCTAGATCGGAAACCCCAAAAGAACGATCTAGGCAAAAGATAAGGCAAAAACCCCCTAAGATATTTTAGGCAAAAATTAAGGCAGCCCGCTAGGTCGAAAACCTGTAAAGGGCGGCCTAGGCAAAAGATAGGGCTAAAACTAAAAGATGAGTAAAAGATGAGCCCATCATTAAGGTCATAAAAAGAGGAGCCCATCGGCGTATTCATGAGAAGCCAACGGGAGAAGGCCAGTTACTTTCTAAATGTATCAAAATAAACATCAGATTGCATTTAGGACATTCACACACAAAGTAATTGCATAATACGACTTTGTCAAAATTAAGAAAAATAATTTCCTTCAAACAAAAATAAATAAACATGCATATAAGGAGGATAGCCTCCATGCTTGTGATTGAAAATAGGAGGCGCCAAAATCTAGCCTCTAAATAAAAATCAAAATCGCGAAAGGCGAAATCAAAAACCTCAACAAAATAAGGAGCTTCAAGGAAAATAGCTCCAACCACCAACCTTCTACACCAACAAGAGGAGGTACCTCAATAGGAAAAATCCAATGGAAAAGCTCGATAAATCCCCAAGTGGATCCTTGCCTACTCCAAAGGCAACACAAAAAATTATTTCATGACTCAGCATCATCACTTGAGTCATCAAACATAAATCACATAAAGCCGTAATCAACATCCTTCCATCCAAGAAAAAGGAAGTCATCAATGTAGAAAAGCCAACGAAAAGGCTTAATTATCCCCAAACGGATCCTTGCCTACTCCAGAGGCAAAACAAAAAAAAAATTACCTAACGACTCAGCTTCGTCGCCACATGAGTCATCAAGCACACTCATGCAAGAGTCTCCGCTTCATCCCCCAATGGAGAACAAGGACTACATAAGATTCCATCAAAGAAAAATGGAGTCGAAATCCCCCACATCACTGGGGGGCAACAAAAAGAAAAAAATCTTTCCACGACGGAGGCCACTACAGAAAGGCCACATGAAAATCCCCAAAAAGAACGCGTCAAGAAAGTTCTACAAAAAGACAAAAAGAGGAAAATAAAATTTTTCCATCTTCCCGTTCAAATAAAAGCTTCGCAAAGCCAGGAGCCAAGACTCCATCATCAAAGTCGGATCCCCAGGGAGCCAACAAATTCCCCAGGGCCACTAAAAAGGAAAGAGAAGAAAAAGAAAACCTCTTCATCCCCAGCAGATAATAAAAGGTCTGCGTGTACAAAAGGAAAAAGGCACACGCATTTAAAATCAAAAATCCAAAATCGCGAAAAAACATAATCGCGAGAAAAAAGCAAAAAAAAAACATTCCCAACGGAATAAGAGCTTAAGCAAAAACCAGCTCAAACAACAGCAGCCAAATAAGGAGTCGAAAAAAAAAAAAACTCCATTTCTCCATAGAAGGACAATTCAAGATAGATCTCAGGGATGAAATTAATTCCCCCATTAGATCGCAAAACAAGAAAATTTTTCCCCAGTAAGCCTATCAGCAAGGGCAAATTACAAATTCATATCCTTAGGGAGTTAACCTTTCGGAACACCCAATATGAATATCCCCAGCGAAGTGAAAAATCTTCACTCCCAAGAATGCCTATGCTTACTCGGAGACAAGCAGAAAGCCAATATCCCCAAGAAATGGGAAATCAACCTATAAGAGGTAATACAAGCACAAAAGCTTTCAAAAGCATCCACCTACTCAGAGGTATTATCAAAAACAAATATCCTCAAGTAGAACATCAGCCTATTCAGAGGCAATCCAAAACCTAAGTCTTCACTATTGAAGCATATGCCTAAATCAAGAGGCACAACCAAATAGAAATCACATCCCCAGGTGGGCTCTTGCCTAAACAAAAGGCACAATCAACAAAAAGCTCAAATCCCCAGAGGATTTCCGCCTGATCAAGAGGCGCAACCAAACAAGAATCTCCCCAAGTGGATTTCCGCCTAATCAAGAGGCACAACTAATAGAAATCAAAATCCCCAAAGGATTCCTGCCTAAACAAAGAGCAACCAATAAAGAATCCCCGGCAAAATCCGGACGGCTAAAAGAAAAGCCAAAATACAGAAATCCCCGGTCAAGACCGGATGGCTAAAAGAAAAAGCCAAAACAATAAAATCCCCATGGCGAAACAGAAAAGCCAAAATCAAAGAATCCCCGGCAAAAGCCGGACGGCTAAAACAAGAAAAGCCAAAATACAGAAATCCCTGGTAAAACCAGATGACTAAAAAAGAAAAGTCAAAAAGAAAAATCAATTACTCCCCAGAGACGCATGACCAAAAACAGTAAGCCGTCAACTCATCTCCAAAAAAACAGATGATCATAGGATTGACCACAAAAAAGTTCATCCTATAAGCCTTGCGAAAAAGGCTTATCATTCACACCGGGTGGGGGTGTGTACTCACCTAAACCTTGTGAAAAAGGTTTATCATTCACACCGGGTGGGGGTGTGTACTCACCTAAACCTTGTGAAAAAGGTTTATCATTCACACCGGGTGGGGGTGTGTACTCACCTAAGCTTTGCAAAAAAAAGGCTTATCATTCACATCGGGTGGGGGTGTGTACTCACCTAAACCTTGTGAAAAAGGTTTATCATTCACACCGGGTGGGGGTGTGTACTCACCTAAACCTTGTGAAAAAGGTTTATCATTCACACCGGGTGGGGGTGTGTACTCACTCACCTAAGCTTTGTAAAAAAGGCTTATCATTCATACCGGATGAGGGTAAGTACTCATCAAAATTTAGCAGAATGCATTAGGTGGAGTAAAAATACTCACCTAAGCATTTCAAAAATGGGTTGCTAAGACTGTACTTCTATTAAGAGGATAGTTCAGTGTTGAGCGCCTTGGAAGTAAGTACCCACAAAAGTTTAGCAAAATGCTAACTCATACCAGGTGAGGGTAGGTACTCACCAAAACCTTGCAGAACAAGGTTCATACCTAGTGAGGGTAAAAACTCACCAAAGCCTTAGAAAAAGAAGGCTCAAACCAGATAGGGGTTAGTACCTATCAAAATATTTATCATCCGGAGGATCAGCAAGGAGCAGCATCCGAAGGAAAGCCGGGCAAGAAGGTTAACTCCTTCCCCTACCAACTAATTTTGGTGGCATGTTAAAAACCAACGAATTAGTTAGGCAGTTGAAGGGGGGGCAGCTGTAGACCCCTAATTTTGCCCGGCCTCTCAAAATAAAAGCTAGAGGAGCTTCGCCCAAAGATGGAGTTCATCCGGCTCCCCAAAACGAGAAGGACCTCCCACAACAAAAGACGGAGTTCATTCATTCACACAATAAAGACCAAAAGAGACTTCCTACACAAAGACAAAGCTCGCCCGACATCTTAATGAAGGCTAAGAAGACTTCCTATATGAAGATAAAGCTTCAACGAACACACATCGGCATCAATCTATGTCCGAAAAAGGAAAGGAAAGCTTCCCGGGGTCCCAGAACGCGAAGACTGGACAAAACAGGCCGAGACCACCATCCCAGGGTTGGGACGGCCGTCCCAACTGCAATTAAGCAGTTGGGACGCGCGTCCCGAATGTGGGACGGCCGTCCCAAACCCCAGGGGGTCTCAGCCTTCGTTAAATTGCATTTGGGACGGCCGTCCCAACCCAGACTGGCCGTCCCAGATTGCCACAACGTGAAAAACACGTTTGGGACGGCCGTCCCAACCCAGACGGCTGTCCCAAGTGCCAGGCAGCGAAAAATGCTATAAATAGGAGCCTCATTTGTCTCATTTCACACACCTCAGACACATGAGCATTTCCTGGACTTGTCTTCTTCTCTCCCTCTCTCGAATGATCTTTCTGATTGCCTTTAATAGGTAACAATCAGTTAAGGAATTTGTGTTCCGGCATTCGATTCTTCTAGAAATTTTAGTCGAGTCGAGTCCGTAATCGAGAGGAGAGTCGTCGTAGAGCGAAGGACTCGCCGAAACGCGTCCTCTTTGTAAAAGACTTATAATATAAAGCTTGCTACGGAGGTTTTTTTCTCAATTCTCTTCTTCTTTACTCGCTTTATTTACTTCGTATGCAATGTAGGTAAATCGTGTAGATAGCCATATTTATTAAATAAATAAAATAAGGGTAATCGCGTAATTTCTTGTAATCTGGACTTAAATGAATTAATCCGTCATAGGGAACTCGAAAGGGGCGTTGTGGGGTGCTAATACCTTCCCCACACGTAACTAACTCCCTTACCCGACTCTGGTTATAATGGCCAAGTTGGTTTTTAATAAAATCAACGCCTTTTTTCCTTTTCCAATGTTTCTGGTCAAAACATTGGTGGCAACTCTAAAAGAACCCCTTTTCGAAAACCTTGCTCCTATTAGAGGATAGTTCAGTGTTGAACACCTCGGAAGCAATGAACACAATTTTAACAAAAAACGCGAGTCCAACCATCTTTTCGCGACCGCTCGCAGAACGTTCGAGACGTCCCCGGGACGGCGGAACGGACGGCGGCGACAAATAGTAATCAACAAATCCCCAGCGGATTCCTGCCTAGATCAAGAGGCAATCATCAAAAATCCCCCAATCATCAAAAATCCCCGATAACCAACGAGTCGGAAAACTATAGAAAAAGCCAAAAATTAAAAATCCACAGCAACCAACAAGCTGGACGATTATTGGAAAATCCAAAATCAGCAAAAATCTCCAACAATTAGCAAGCTAGATGGCTATAGAAAAAACCCAAAAATAAAGAATCCCTGACAAAACCGGACGACTAACTAGAAAAGTCAAAAACAAAATTCTCAAACAACTATTGCCCATGGAGTCGGTGCATGACCAGAAAGTAGTAAGCCACCAACACACTTCTAGTATAGAAAAGAGGACTTAAAACCAGATGAGGGTTCGTACTCATCAGCCAAGAGATCGAATACCAAAAGGAGAATCCTGAGGTTTCAAGATTATCAACCAAGAGAGTCTTACAGAAGGGGACTTCTCAACCAGTAGAGCCTTAGAAAAGGGGGTTCTAAACCAGATCAAGTCTTACAAAAGGGGACTTATCGACCATGAGAGTCTTATAGAAGGGGACTTCTAAACCAATAGAACCTTACAAAAGGGGGCTTATCAACCATGAGGGTCTTACAAAAGGGGATTTCTCAAACCAGTAGAGTCTTACTGTCGCCGTCATCAAAAGAGGTGATCGGAGCGACGCGATGGTTTTGTTTGACTCGCGTTTTTTAAAGTGTGGTTCAACACTTTTTAGGTTGTCCGATAACCAGGCTGGACCTAAAAGCGAGATTTTTGAAAGGTTCGAGGAGTCGCCACCAATGTTTTTACCAAAAACATTGGAAAAGGCACTACTACAGAATGATCATTCAACGTCGGGTGTAGAAGGCTTTCAACGTCGTTTCTAATGGCGTCGTTGAATCAGGCGTCATTGAATGTCAAAGGATTCTACATCGGTTCAGAAAACCTGACGTAGAATCATGTAAATATCTATGTCGGTTAAACCAATGTCCGTCATAGAAATGTGTAATTTCTACGTCGGTTATTTATCTAACCGACGTTGAATGTTATATACACAATGTCAGTTAATGATATGACCAACATTGAGAGTTAAATACTACGTCGGTTGATGCAATAACCGACGTTGTATATTCGTTACAACATCGGTTATTGCATTAACCGACGTAGAAGATGCCCTTTTTTTTGAATAATTGCTCTGTTTTTAGTGCTACCAACAGTATACGACCTGCTATAATCTCAGTCATTGACAGTATATATATTTCAGCTAATCACTATATATTACTATATATAAAATGATAGATATATATGTCAAAATCAGCCAAATTATGTACAAAATACACAAAAAATTGTCAATCAATCCTATTCCTAACTACTTGGACAAACTTTTCTGCCCATTTGTTTCTAACCATGTCTATAGTTTCCATAGGCAAAGGTTCTATATCTTTAAATGCCTGTAAGAAGTTCACAAATAGAATGGTAAACCCTAAGTAATAAAAATAAAGGAATTGAATATAATAGCAAATGTCAACTTACCTCATTCCAACTATCCTGTATGCTACCAAAAATGATGAGCCACATCCAATACATTACATAGTAGCCGCACTCGTATCCTCCATTTTGTTTGTTACACTAAAAATAACTAAATATGTTAAAAATAACTATTAAATTTGAACATAAAATAGATAGTATAATATATATAAAGGCTACTTACTTTGATAAAATTCCAATTTGGAGTTGTGCTTTTACTTGTGTGTTTTCCATCTAATGTACTGCAAACCTTTAAAGCACTATTGTAGACCCCAAATCTTGCCCGACCTCCAAATAAAGAATAGAAGACCTCCTATTCAAAGATGGACGAAGTCTAACAAGCCACTAAGAGAGACTGTAGACCCCAAATCATGCCCCGGCTCCAAATAAAGTCAGAAGATCCCCTATTTTGAAGACGGCTGAAGCCTAACAAGCCACTAGGAGAGACTATTAGGCTCCCGTACCAAGATAGGAAGATTTTTTGGGCCGAAAAATAAGTTTTCTCGCCTCGAAGGGACGAGACCGCCTTCTGGATGACCCAGACCGCCGTTTCGCCTCGCGTAGCAAGTGAGACTGCCGTCTCGTCTAACGAGACCGGGGTCTCGTTGCCTACGAAAACGAGACGGCGGTCTCGTTCACCCAAACCGGGGTCTCGTTGAACTACGAAAACGAGACGGCGGTCTCGTTCACCCAGACCGGGGTCTCGTTGTCAGTAAAGAACGAGACGGCGGTCTCGTTGGACGAGACGGCGGTCTCGACCTTGTCAGACGAGACCGGCGGTCTCGCCATCTGACAGCGCGAAAACCTATAAATAGGGGCTCTCCCCCCCTCATTTTCACACACCACAGCTGCATAGCTCTCCCTTCTCTCTACAAACTTCTCTCTAGAATCCCTCCGACGCATTTCCGGAGTTTCTGAGTGTTTTCAAGAGTGATTTTCGGCGTTCGAGAGGTTTCCGACGTCTTGTAGAGTGAAGGGCTGCCATAAAGCACCCTATTTTTCCAGAGAATTAATATAAAAAGCGTGCTTCGGAGGTTCAAATTCTCTCTTTCCACCTTTACCGCTTTTATCTTAAATTATGCAGTAGACATTAGGGCCATGTAGTCATACTTTTAAATTCCGCAGAATAAAAAGGGCAAAAGTGCGTTTTTCTAGTTTATCAATAAAAATAAGCCGGCCTATCATAGGGAACCCGAAAGGGGCGTCACAAAGGGACTAATACTCCCTTTGCACGTAACCAACTCCCTTACCCAACTCTGGTTCTAATGACCAAAGTTGGTTTTCGAAAACCAACGCCTTTTTAAACCCCTTTTCCGATGTTTATGGTAAAAATATCGGTGGCGACTCCATAGAACCCAAAATAAATAAGTCCTTGGGTTAGCCCGGTCGTCGGACAACTCAAGGACACTTTTCGAAAACCTCGTCTCTAGGTTAGCCCGGTTATCGGACAACCTAAGGACGTTGTAACCACCAATAAAAACGCGAAAATCAAGAGGGTCGATAAAACCATCGCGTCGCTCCGATCGCCTCGTTTTTGACGGCGGCGACAGAGACTATTAGGCCCCATACTAGGATAGGAGGGATTTTTGGCACGAAAATAAGGTTTCTCGCCTTTTTGGGGACAAGATCGTCGTCTCGCCTCATGCAAATGGTGAGACCGCCGTCTTGCCAAATGAGACGGCGGTCTCACCACCTGCAAATGGCGAGACGGCGGTCTCGCTTTCCCAGACGGCGGTCTCGCCACCTACGAAGGGCGAGACGGCGGTCTCAACCCTGTCAGACGAGAACGGCGGTCTTGACCTGTCAGGCGCGAAAAACTATAAATAGGGGCCTCCATCCCCTCATTTCCACACACCACACAGAGTTCTCTCCTCCTTCTCTCTAGAATTTCTCTCTCTAGAATCCCTTCGACGCATTTTCGGAGCTTCTGAGTGTCTCTAGAGTGTTTTTCGAGCGTTCCGAGAGGTTTTCCGGCACTGTAGAGTGAAGGGCTGCCGCAAAGCACCCTCTTTTTTTAAAAGAATTAATATAAAAGCGTGCTTCGGAGGTTCATATTCTCCCTCTCTACTTTTATCGCTTTAATTTTAAATTATGCAATAGATACTAGGGCCATGTAGTCATAACTTTAAATTCCGCAGAATAAAAGGGTAAAAGCGTATTAATCGGTTTATTTATCAATAGAATAGCTGGCCTATCATAGGGAACCCGAAAGGGGCGTCGTAAAGGAACTAACACTTCCTTTACACGTAACTAACTCCCTTACCCAACTCTGGTTCTAACAACCAAAGTTGGTTTTTTGAAAACCAACGCCTTTTTAACTCCTTTTCCGATGTTTCTGGTAAAAACATCGGTGGCGACTCCACAGAACCCTTTCAAAACTAGCTCTTGGATTAGCCCGGTTATCGGACAATCCAAGAGCGCCTTTTCGAAAACCTCGCCCCTAGGTTCAGCCCGGTTATCGGACAACCTAAAGGTGTTGTAACCACCAACAAAAAACGCGAAAACAAGAGGGTCAAAACCATAGCGTCGCTCCGACCGCCTCTTTTCGACGGCGGCGACAGATGGAGACTCCACTGGGGAAGCCTCGAGAGTTGATCCCATTTAGTGATGGGCCAGCTTAAAAAAATAAATAAACCAAGAAAATAACGCTTTTACCCTTACCTTGTATTATAACATGTTTTATGGTTTGGCTTTAAATAAATATTGTCTGTTTATACTTACGCAATTGTTTGAAATACAAACTGTACACAAACCCTTGCACACAACAGTTCCCTCTATACCCGGGGGCAAGTGAGAAAACCATAGGGAGTGGGTGGCAGGTACGATTCGCTGTAGTGATGGCCTTGTGCCCACCGGTGTGATCGAAAACCACCACTCAAGGTGATAACCTTCCTCTTTTGGCAACAAGACTGACTATGGCCTTAGTGCTAAGCATGGTCGGAAGGCTGGAGAGTGGGGACCCTATAATGGGGGCACCTTGGGGGCCTTAGCCTTGTGAGAACAGCTAGAACCTACCCTCGCCAATGCACCTTTCTGCAGGAAAACCCTACCTCGTGATAGAAACGAATTCTCGCTTGTTCGTGGATGATCGAATTGTGTGTGCATATGTTTGCTGCATTTGTCTGTTGCATAGCATAAACAAACAACAAAGAAAAATCACAAAAAAAAAACTTTTGCAAATAAACACCCTTATCTCGGATAGTCTGCCTTTTAGCTAGCCTGGTTTCAGGTTCTTTGTAAGCTAAGTAGCCACGCAGTTCCGAGAGAAGAAATAAGGGACGCTAAATATTCTTTCGCATAAAACCATTTTATCTCAGACAGTCTGCCTTTTAGCTAGCCTGGTTTCAGGTTCTTTGTAAGCTAAGTAGCCACGCAGTCCGATAAAAGAGATAAAAGGCTAAAAAAATAAATCCAAAATAAATAAAATAATAATAACAAAATCAAAACATTTATAAAAATAATATTGAAAAAGTCGTATCATTCATATTACATCATGTCATAAGTGGAAAAACCAGGAGAGAAAATGAATGCATAAGGAAAGTATGCATACGCATCATTTTAATAAACCCTTAAAAAATGGGTCTTAGAGGCGTTTTTTGGGAAAATTACAAATCCCCTTCGGGATTTGATATGTTGTGCGTCCAAATCGGACATCCCAGTCAAAAGTTATGCCACTTTGAACATCTATCGCCCTTTTGTACTGGTGCATGCATAAATACATTCATTCTAGGGAGCACTAGATATCCCTAAGACAATGGCAAAAGAGGCCCCGAACACATTTGTAACCTTCGCGACAAGGAAGGAACGAATATACTAAGGTGTGATGGTGACCCCCATTATACTTGTCAAATCTGTGATGGGGAAGGAACCATTCCACCAAGGTGGGTATGATACCCCACAAAGCGTAAGCTTTAAGGAGGATACCTAAGCCATTGTGTTAAGGAATATCCATCTCATAAATCATTTGTTTTAAACAATAAAAATCTTTTTGCATTCTAGAAAGCGGCTGGTATTCTTCATGCCCTCATCCACATACAAAAAAAAACGCAAAATCCCAAACACTATCATACATCATGTTAGAAAATAAAACATGATAATGTTTAGGAAAAAACAAACACCTACATACATGCATCCACCAAACTTCATCCTCATAACATAATAGACAGTCGAAGAAGTGGACATTCCTCAATACCATGAAAAGAGGATTAGGGCATTCGCATGCCATACACGGGAAGTCAAAAAAAGGAAATACATATAAATTATAACCAACCTATGGGTTCATTTAGGCTTCTCCGCTTTAAAAAAAAAAAAGAAGAAGTACTTCGAAACATTGCATTGAGGAATGTACACTGTCTAGATAAAATAAATAAAATTGTTTGTCTCTTCAACCGTCTATTGCATTCATAAATTTCATTCATTCTCACTTTAATAATAATAAGATAATAAAAAGAGAGGATTAATCAATGTCCTTTCCACGAATCGGAATAAGATGGAGCAAACCTTTTGTCGTCAAGTTATCTCCAACGGTTGATCCGCCTAAGAGGATAATAAGCCTCAACTGTCGGTCATCTGAGTAAATAAGGAAGAGGGGGCAAGGATGCCATTACATTTGTTCACACCTCAAATCGAATAAAGTTGTACCATGAAGATGCGCAAAAACACCACCCATCATTGAGGATACCTCCAACATAGATAGCATTGGGGGCAGAATTAGAACTGGAAGAACCTACACCCCCGAGGAGCTACAAGACAATGCTCCCAAGAATAAAGGAAAAATAATACACTACTACAAAATATACTTTCTACGTCATCATTTAATGTCGGTTATAGCTGAGACGACGTAGAAAGTACTTTCCACGTCGGTTCCCAGATAAACCGACATTGAAAGTTGAATATTAAACACATTCTACGTCGGTTTTTAGTCAACCGACGTAGAAAGTACTTTCCACGTCGGTTCTCATATGAGCCGACGTTGAAAGTCTTTTTTTTATTTTTTTCACTTATTGACACTTTCCACGTCGGTTCCCATATGAGCCGAGCGTGGAAATTTTTTTAACCCAAAAATTCACTTAAATTTGAAAATTGTCGCTGGCAAGATTCGGACTCGGGATTTTAGAATTGAAAACTAATACTCTAACCACTAAACTATTATAATTTTACTGTTAATAACTTATAAATAAATTATATTTATATACAAATAAATATATATCCATGTAAATATATATTAATTTGTATATATTTTCTAGAAAGTATTTTTATTTTTTTTTCAGCCAAAAATTCACTTAAGTGAATGAATTGTCACTAACGACATTTGAACCCGAGTATTTTAGAGTTGAAAGTTAATATCCCAACCACTAAACTACTATAATTTTTTTATAATAACTTACAAATAAATTATATTGGTATTTTTCGATTAAGGGTGAAAGTGAGATTGACTCTCGCTTGAGTGAAAATATGTTAAAGCTCACGGAAATTCACTCACTCAAACCTCGCTTGAGCGAAAATTGGTATTTTTTGCTTGAGAGCGAACAACGCGTTTCCCAAATTTATTTTATATCATTATATAAATAAAATTATAAAGATTATATTCTGTCATTAAATTTTGAAAACCCACTCGATACACACTTTCACTTTCGAGTGTGTCCTCACATCCAACATATAAATGTATCAAAATATATAAATATATTTGTATTTATATATTTACATGGATATATATTTATTTGTATATAAATATAATTTATTTGTAAGTTATTATCATAAAATTCTAGTAGTTTAGTGGTTGGAGTATCGACCTCCAACTCTAAGGTACTGGGTTCGAATCCCGCCAATGACAATTCTCTTAGAAAATTAATAAACTTCTAAAAAATATAATATAAAGAGGGGGAGACTTCTAGATAAATAAAAGGGGGGGAGGGGTAAAGGGGTTGTAAATAAATAAAAATTATTAATTTAAAAGAAAATTAATAAACTTCTAAAAAATATAATATAAAGAGGGGGAGACTTCTAGATAAATAAAAGGGGGGGTAAAGGGGTTGTAAATAAATAAAAATTATTAATTTAAAAAACCGAACGTCGCTGATACAACGTCGGTTGTTGAACCGACGTTAAAAGCTTTATTTGTCTTAGTGATAAGATCGAAGAGAAACATAATCCAAAGAGGAAATTGAAGAGACTTTGGATTCACGACGCTGAGGCAATTCTTTCAATGCTCCGTCAAAGAGACAAACTCAGGGTAGGCGACAAGCTAGTCACAGTTTGAGCTAGAGACGACATTCAGATCAACAAATCGTCTTCCCTACCTTGAATGGATGCGGCAGAAGAGGACCTTTGGAATATCTTTTGCCAATATGAAAAGACTTCCCCACCAATATGAAGGTGACCCACATGATGAGAAAATATGGATATCGCCCAAACCAAGGGCTCATTAGAAACTCTCAAGGAATAAGGGAGCCACCAGATTTTAAAGACAATCCTTTAAAGCATGGCCTAGGGCATGACCCTACAAAGGATCAAGCTACATGGAGAAAAGGGAAGTCTCCCCTCTGCACCTTGAATCAGATTTTCCCATATAGAGGGGTTCAAGCGTCAAAAGCGACTTTAGTCATTAGGTGTTCTCCTTCTTATTCTTAGGGTTTATAAATCCAATGACTATTAGAGATTACTCCTCGGGGCTAGCCCGATCCCCGAGCATTGTAGGGCACATATTTCCCTATTAATTACAAAGAATGTCATTCTTATTATCTGCTTCTCTTCCTACTGTTCATATCTAAATCTCGTTAATAACCATGTTTAAACAAACGTTTCAAAAATGCGTCAAAATGCGCCATAGTCAAAATAATCAAACCACTCATCACCACTGATTGACTAGAAACACAAAATAAAGTTTTATCTCGTCATAAATAAAGTCGTGTTTCGCCAATGTTGTGCAAAAAGAAAACAAAAATCAAAAGAAGCCCATAAAAGCTAAAGGCCAAAAAGAGAGGGCAAGATACCCGGTAAGGAAACCCACAAAGGGGGCTACGCAAAAGTTAGGGTAAACCCGCTAGGAAACCCGAAAAACCATAAAGGGTAGCCTAGGCAAAAGTTAGGGTTACAAAATAAAGTCCGCTAGGTTTCCCAAAGCAAGAAAAAGAAACCTAGACAAAAGTTAGGACAAAACAAAACACAACATCCTAGACTGAAAACCCAAAGGACGGACTAGGGAAGTCAATCAGTCATAGTAAGCGCCATAGAACAAGACGCCACTCCACAAACAAAACGTTGTTTAAACTAGCCTAAACACTCTAACTAACCTTGGCTAGCCGTGCTTACAAAAACCATTTTTTGTCAAAATAAAACAATTCTAAAACACAAGCCTTTGAATTAAATATCCTCTTCTTTCTCTTCTCTTGACCCTTACCACTACGACATTCTAGTAAGTAGTAGGGAAATGTGGAGATAGTAATCAATAGGAGGATTGACATCCCCAAGGAAAGGGAGAGGTGCACTGACATGGCAAGTCACTCTACAATTAACACAATCATTCTTCGGTCATGAAAAAAATCCAGAAGGCGAAATCAGTACAGCCTATTCCGTCGACAAAGCACATAACGTCAGAAGCTCATCAGAAGTAAAATCACATTGGTTAATCCTTTTGAAAAATTAATTGAAATAGTATTATAGGATGCATATCGCAAAAATTGCATGCATATGATAGGCTCCTATCTCTCAAAAAAAAAAGAGAAAGAAAAATGACAATAAAAAGAATAATGCTTGCTAGGAGATTCTTAGGCAAAACTTAGGGTAGCCCGCTACATCGAAAACCCGCAAAGGGCGGTCTAGGCAAAAGTTAGGGCATTCATAAAAAAGGAAAAAGCCCACTAAGATATCCTAGGCAAAAATTAAGGCAGCCCGCTAGACCGAAAACCCCAAAAGGGCGGTCTAGGCAAAAGATAGGGCTAAACCAAAAAATGAATAAAAGAGAGGGTCCTTCATCATAATCATGAAAGTCCAGTAGGAGAATGCCAGTCACTTTTCTAGATGCATCGATAAAAAAGGATAGATTGCATTTAGGGCATCCACACACAAGTAGTCGCACAAAACGACTTTGTCAAGATAAAAAATGAAAGAAATAAAAATTACTTCAGATAAAAAACAAAAAACAAAAAGCATTCATGCATATAAGGAGACTAGCTCCATGTTTGTGATTGAAAATAGGATCACCAAGACCGAGTCTCCAAATAATGCCCTCAAGAAAACAGAGCAAGTCGTCAAACAAGCGACTCAGCGGAATAAGAGCTTCTGAAAATTAAGAGCTCCAGCTACCATCCTTCTACCCAGAAAAGAAGGCACAAGAAAGAAATAAGTCTCCAAACATTGCTCTCCCTCAAGAAAGAAGAGCGAGTTGTCATAAGAAGCTTCCAGAAGCCAAAGCTCCAATCATCACCCAATAAAAGAGGGCACAATCATCAAGACATCATAAAAGAAAAGTCGACGGAAAGACTTAGTCATCCCCAAGAGGATCCCTTCCTACTCCAAAGGCAAAACAAAAACACTCCTCACGGCTCAGCATTACCACTACATGAGTCATCGAGCACACTCACTTAAAGTCTCCTCCACACTCCCCAATGGAGAATAAAGGCTTCAAGAGCCCATCATCATCAACAGTCAAAAGAGTCCAAACCATCAAGGGCTCAACAAAAAGAAAGAAGAGAAAAGAAAACCCTTGCATCCCCAGCGGATGTCCAAAAAGGCCATGACAGAGAGGGCCGAATAAAAATCCTCAAGTGGATCTCCAAAAAAGTCTACAAAAAGAAATAAGAGATTCTCATCCCCTAGTGGAATAAGAGCTTTACAAGGTCAGCTCGCATCAACATTAATCAAGGAGCCAGGACTCCATCCCAGAAAAAAATCGGATCCCCATGGAAGTTAATAATCCCCTGATGGATCACCTAAGAAAATTTTATCCCCTATGGATCCCCAAAAAAGAAGGGAAAAAGCCAGTGTAATAAAAAGAGACTAAAAAGTAAAAAGGCTTATGCATTATCCCTATTAAAAAGCCAGATTTCAAAATCGCGATAAAAAAGAGATAAATCGCGAAAAAAGGCCAAATCAATCCTAACTTTTAGGCAATCAATAAAATCCCTAAGTGGGTCACCGCAGAAAAGGGAAAATCAACGAAAAGGAAGGAATCAGAAATTCCAATGAAACAAGAGTATCGACAAATCCATCTCATACCAACAACAAGGAGTCAAAAATCCATTCCCTCAAAGGGGAAATCAAAATTAGATCCCCGGGAAGGCAACCAATTCCCCAGTGGATCAATAAAAAAGAAAGATCATCCCCAGTGAGCCTACCGCAAAGGAAAAACTTCAGATTCATCCTCAGAATGTCATTTGCCTACACATAGGCAAGACCTGGCAAGCAAGAACCAGCATCCCCATAGGGGAATATCAGCCTAGTTAGAGGCAAAACAAATGTAGCCAAAAGTCTTCACTACCGATAGAGCATCTGCCTACTCAGAGGCATTACCAAAAACTCAATGGAGTACCTGCCTGCCCAGAGGCACTCATCGAAAATTCCCGACAACCAGCAAAGTCAGATGACCACTACCAAAAGATAAAAATCAAAGAATCCCCAACAACCAACAAACTAGACGAATACCAACAAAATCCCCGGCACAACCCGGATGACCATTCAAAGAGGTCCAAGTACATCTACCAACACAGAAATCACTCCCCAGGGAGCCGGTGCATGAGCCACCCGAGCAGTAAGCCGCCACCACCACCAGTCCTACGCAGTGGACTGTACCAGCCTGATAGGGGGTTCATACCTATCAACCTGCGCACGCGTTGCGCCTGATCTGCGCTCGAGCCGGATCAGTAAGTCGCACTACCACCCTGATGGGGGGTTCATACCCATCCAGTCCCACACAACGGACTGCAACTACCAGCCTGATGGGGGGTTCATACCCATCCAGTCCCACACAACGGACTGCAACTACCAGCCTGATGGGGGGTTTATACCCATCAACCGAAGGATCGGCTACCATCAGAAGGAGTATCCAGAGGTTCCACCACGTGTAAACCAAAGGGATCGACTACGTCAGAAGTAGTATCTTGGAGGTGCACAACACAAATTTTCCCCAGAAGATCAACCGCCACAAGACGGGACATCCAAAGGGTAGCCGGGCAAGAGGGTCAACTCCTTTACCTTCTTGTCAATCTGTCTGGCACAACAGGCCAACAGCCAACTAGTCAGGTAAAGGGGGGGGCAGCTGTAGACCCCAAATCTTGCCCGACCTCCAAATAAAGAATAGAAGACCTCCTATTCAAAGATGGACGAAGCCTAACAAGCCACTAGGAGAGACTATTAGGCCCCATACTAGGATAGGAGGGATTTTTGGCACGAAAATAAGGTTTCTCGCCTTTTTGGGGACGAGACCGCCGTCTCGAAATCGAGACCGCCATCTCGCCTCATGCAAATGGCGAGACCGGCATCTCACCAAACGAGACGGCGGTCTCGCCACCTGCAAATGGCGAGACGGCGGTCTCGCTTTCCCAGACGGCGGTCTCGCCACCTGCGAAGGGCGAGACGGTGGTCTCGTTTGGCGAGACGGCGGTCTCGACCCTGTCAGACGAGAACGGCGGTCTGGACCTGTCAGGTGCGAAAAACTATAAATAGGGGCCTCCATCCCCTCATTTCCACACACCGCACAAAGTTCTCTCCTCCTTCTCTCTAGAATTTCTCTCTCTAGAATCCCTCCGACGCATTTCCGGAGCTTCTGAGTGTCTTTAGAGTGTTTTTCGTGCGTTCCGAGAGGTTTTCCAGCGTTGTAGAGTGAAGGGCTGCCGCAAAGCACCCTCTTTTTTTAAAAGAATTAATATAAAAGCATGCTTCGGAGGTTCATATTCTCCCTCTCTACTTTTATCACTTTAATTTTAAAATATGCAATAGATACTAGGGCCATGTACTCATAACTTTAACTTCCGCAGAATAAAAGGGTAAAAGCATATTTTCCGGTTTATTTATCAATAGAATAGCTGGCCTATCATAGGGAACCCGAAAGGGGCGTCGTAAAGGAACTAACACTTCCTTTACACGTAACTAACTCCCTTACCCAACTCTGGTTCTAACAACCAAAGTTGGTTTTTCAAAAACCAACGCCTTTTTAACTCCTTTTCCGATGTTTCCGGTAAAAACATCGGTGGCGACTCCACTGAAACCTTTTAAAACTAGCTCTTGGATTAGCCCGGTTATCGGACAATCCAAGAGCGCCTTTTCGAAAACCTCACCCCTAGGTTCAGCCCAGTTATCAGACAACCTAAAGGCGTTGTAACCACCAACAAAAAACGCAAAAACAAGAGGGTCGAAACCATCGCGTCGCTCCGCCCGCCTCTTTTCGACGGCGGCGACAACTATATATTGAAAAGAAGGGGCTTAGAAATTGAATAATCAAGATGTTTAGACATAATATAAGAAATACTTACTCGTTTACAATATTTTTTTGTTCCATGTCAGGTTTTCTTCCCAATGAGCAGAACCAACACACAAGATTCTGCTTTGGACAAATAACTAATAGCTGCCAGTGGTTTCTGTATATACACATGATTAGAATCTATTAAAAAAACTTGTGTAAAACCAGAAGAGGGTGGGATAACTTACGAATGATGGTATGCTCCAAGGTAAATATCTCTCTTAGAATCAGTCATCCAATTCTGCATGTAACTGAGAATTTGATCACGCTTATTCCCAGACTTTTGTATGGATTGAGGCTCGAAGAATCCATACACATGACCAATGCCCTGCTCCACTATGATTTCATGCATCATCCTAAAATATGCCAATTTAAGTGAACTTATACCTTATATATTTACTAAAATGAAAAGAGTCATGAAAGATATGAACTTACAATGTCCAAAATTGTAAAACAGCTATATTTAGACATTGATTGCCCATCCCAATCTCCAGGGCATCAGTGTGGGAAATGTATAGGGGGATATTGCTAGAAGCCATCCCAAATAATGTAGAATCCCATTGAACTTGGAATGACTGCATATACAATTGTGGGGAAAGAGACAAGAGATCAAAAATTAGATTTGGAGAAGTCCCCACAACTGGTGTCTTCTCCTTAGATCCAGAAGGAGTGGTAATTGTTGACAATTCAAGGACTTGATGTTGCACTTGATGAATATGAAGAATGGATTTTGATGATGATCCAAGAACTAAAGACTTAGAATATTGAAGATTGAAGATTGGTGATAATTGTATTGTAATAACTCTGTTTTATTTAAGATTGAGTCTGTATTTTTAGAGTCTAAGATAGCCGGTACATAGTCTGTAACTTAGAAGCTTCAAAAAGCTCAAATTTATCATTTAGGCTCGGCTTTAATCGATTATATAGGTAAATAATCGATTAAAACAGTGAGAAAACACTTTCTATACAAACTCACTGTTTTAATCGATTAAAGCAGCAAAATAATCGATTGTTTTGTACTCGATCCGTACAGATAATCGATTATTTCACCAAATAATCGATTAATCCGAAGAGGTTTGGGTTCTGACGTATTTGGCTCTGTTTTAATCGATTATCACTCCAAATAATCGATTATTTCAGTCTGTTTTTCATTTTAAATTTCAAATTAACCCTATTTTCGAAAACCCAATTACCAAGAACCCTAGTTTCGAAATCCCCAATTCCTAAACCCTAATTTCCCTACTTAAACTCTGCTTTGGCACTCAGAAAAGTAGAACAACTCTTTCCATACAAAAGTTAAGTGCTGTGAGTGCCGGAGAACTGTTTGTTGCAAGGAAAGGGGGCTTTTGGAACCTGGTGTGAGGCTAGAAGCGATAAGAATCACTAAGTGGAGTTCTTAGTGGATTGTGTGTCTGTGCCGTCTCTAGGGAAAGTTGTTCTTCATCTCTTGTGGATTTCAAGAGAGGTGTTTTCTCGATCTTTATCTCGTTCATTTGTAATCTGTTTGTAACAATTTGTTCTTAGTGACAGCGTTAATCCTCTTTTGAGTGATTAGCAACCGGACGTAGGGTCTTTTGATCCGAACCAAGTATAAACCTACTGTGTAATCTTCTCTACTCTTCTCTATTTACATTTACGCAGTTTTTAATCGGTAAAATTTGGGGAAAATTTTGAAAACCTAATTTTTATTAAAAATCCAATTCACCCCCCTCTTGGTTTTTGTCCGACCACGCGAACATTCCGCTGCGCGATTCTAACAAGTGGTATCGAGCTTGCTTTGATAGTCATTCAAATATTTTCGAAAATGGCCTGGACAAAATCAAACTTTTGCCGAAGGTGCGTCTATCAACAGCACCCCCACTTTTTGCGGGTCAAAATTATCCTTTTTGGAAGGTACGTATGCAAATATTTTTAGAGTCTCGTTGATAGAGGCGTTTGGGACGCAATTTTAAACGGTCCATTTGTTCCTAAAATTACGGAGAACGGTGTTGACGTTCTTAAACCTATTTCTAGATGGACCGCGAAGAAAGTCGAAAAGCACAATTTGATGTTAGGGCTAGAAACATTATTTCATCTCGCTCTAACCCTTGATGAGTTTTATAGAATTTCAGCTTTGTAAAAGTGCACAGGAAATGTGGGAAATGCTAAGGGTGACCCACGAAGGAACCGACGACGTCAAAAGAGCACGTAAAAATTCTTTAATCCAAGAATACGAGATGTTCCGGATGCAACCAGGCGAAACGATATTTGACGTACAAAAACGTTTCACTCATATCGTGAACCATCTCACCGGACTAGGTAAAATTTTTGATGTTGATGAATTAAATGTTAAAATTTTGAAATCTCTGGATAGGAAATGGCAACCAAAGGTGACGGCCATCTCGGAGTCACAAAATCTTGCCACTATGTCTATGGCGGCGCTATTTGGAAAGCTTAGGGAGCATGAACTTGACCTTGGAAGACTAAATGAGGAAGAGGGTCAATATCAAAAGAAGAACCTAGCTTTCAAGACCGAGATTTCAAAAAGCAAAAATAAGAAAGAAGAAGAAGAAGACTCCGAAATTGATGAAGAAGAGATGAGTCTTTTTATAAAAAAGTACACCAAGATGATGAAAGCAAAAGGAAGACATCCTTTCAAAGGTAAGGGAAAGGTAAAAGAAAATTCTTCCGTTAATATAAAATGCTTTGGTTGTGGTGAAGCAGGGCATATGAAGACCGAATGCCCAAACAAGAAAAATGATGAACACAAGGGCAAAAAGCAATTCAAGAAGAAAGCATATATTGCTTGGGATGACAAGTGATTCAAATTCAGAATCAAGCGACTCGAAATTGAAGCAAACATTTGCTTGATGGCAAATAACAACATTTCTTCGGATTTTGAGGTTAGTGATTCCGATTCATCCTCTAGTGAAGAAAATGACCATGATGAATTGCAAAATGCTTATAATGAGTTATTTACTGCATTTATGGATATGAAAAAAGAATATAAAGTTGTAAAGAAAAATCTAAGAAGATCCGAAAAGGAAAATGAGTCCTTAAAATTGAAAATTGCATGTTTAGAAGAAAAGGAGGTAGCTAATACGAAAATTGTATGCTTAGATGAGAATAAGGACTTAGCTTGTGCAAATTGTAAAGAGCATGAATATGACATAGATATTCTTAACCATTTGCTTGACAAAGCCGAAAAAGAAATTGATGATCTTAAGAAGCATGAAATGGTAATTGCTCAAAATAATGTAAATCAAAGAGTTCCTTTGAAAAAGAGTAAATCTAAAAAGAAAAGAGTATGGGTAGAAAAAGGAACTAGAGCATGTCATGTAAATAATGCATCTTATTCCATAGCTACATCAAAAGCATGTTTTTATTGCATGAAACAAGGTCACACTTCAAATAAGTGTAAAATCAAACATTTTGGTGTTCCTAAAGGTAAATATATTTGGGTTCCTATAGTTAAATGAACTAATTGTATCTTGTATTTATTCAAAGAAAATGGATCATTTAGTATGTTTTAAACAAAATGATTAGGTAAAAACATTTTATCTTTTCTATTGCATGAAGGTTCTTCACTTAAAGATTTTTGCGAAAAGCCTCTAAAATTGTTTTAAACAACTAAAAACAAAGTATTTTTACAAAAGCTTTCTTAAAACATGTTTTTAACTGATGCAGTTTTGAAAGAACCAAATAAAATTACTTAGAATGTTCAAAGAAGTGTTTTTACAGTATTTTAATCAATACAACTTGTTTTTAATCGATTAAAACCATTTAGAACTCATTGTGATCGATCATATTTTTATTATGAGCTGTCGAATCTTTTAAATCGATTAAAAACACGTTTCAATCGATTAAAATCACTTAAAGGGTCGGATGATCGATCGAATCAAATTATAAGCGATCAGAATTCTTTTCAATCGATTAAAACACGTTTCAATCGATTAAAATCATTTAAAGGGTCGGATGATCGATCGAATGCAATTATGACTGATCGAATCGCTTATGATCGATCGAATTTTGTTATGACCGATCGAACTCTTTTAATCGATTAAATCTCGTTTCAATCGATTAAAACAACTTAAAAATTTTTTCTACACAGCGTTTTAATCGATTAAAAGATGTTTTAACAGATTAAAACTGCACTTTTAACAGATTAAAAGAATCTTTTAACAGATTAATTAAACCAACAGCTTTGAAAATCTTCTATAAAAACAAGTTTGGCTTGAACTTTTTAAAACACACATTGAATATAAGTTTTCACACATCCTTTAGCAATCAATCAAGCAACTCGCGGTGCAAACACTTTGGAGATCAAGGATGTGCTACTTGTTGATGATATTATTGGATCAACTCGATAGTTTGTTATGTGTAGAATTTGCTAAGATAATGCAGGGAGAGTTTGAAATGTCTATGATGGGAGAATTGACATTCTTCCTTAGACTACAAATCAAGCAACTTAAAGATGGTATTTTCATCTCTCAAACCAAATACTGCAAAGAGATCCTCAAAAAGTTTGGTATGGACACCTCAAAGGAAGCTAACACACCCATGGGAACTTCATGCTACCTAGACAAGGATTAATCAGGTTTGGAAGTTAATCAAACTATGTATAGAGGTATGATAGGATCACTATTATACTTAACCGCTAGTAGACCCGATATTATGCATTCTCGTCCGTGTGTGTGCTAGATTTCAGTGCTTGTCCTAAAGAATCTCACCTAATTGCAATAAAACATATTTTAAAATACTTAAAAGGAACTACTGGGTTTGGCTTGTGGTATCCGTCTGATGCTTGTATTAGTTTATTAGGATATTCTGATGCTCGATTATGGTGGATGTAAAATTGATAGGAAAAGCACTAGTGGGACATGTCATTTGTTAGGTTCATCCTTAATATCATGGCATTCTAAGAAACAAGCATGTGTAGCTTTATCTACCATCGAAGTCGAATATATTGCGACAGGTAGTTGTTGTGCTCAAATTCTGTGGATGAAACAACAGCTAGAGGATTATAGTATATATATTTAAATGACATACCCTTAATGTGTGATAATACGAGTGCAATCAATCTAACTAAGAATCCAAGTAATGCACTCTAGGACTAAACATATTGAGATTAGACATCACTTTTTAAGAGATAATATCAAGAAAGGAAACTGTAAGATAGAGTATGTAGACACTAAACGTCAATTAGCAGATATATTTACTAAGCCTCTACCAAAGGATAGATTCTATGATCTTAGAAGAGACTTAGGGATATTAGAAATAGCTTAAATTCTGCTTAATTTGACTGCTTTTGGATGATTGTTATGTTAAAATTCGTGTTGTAGGATATTCATAGGTTATAATGTGTAAAAACCTTAAAAACTTGATATAGCCTCCGGAATAATCGACATCTGGAAGTAATAATCGATTATTTTTTCTCAAAATGTCCAAAACAGAATAATCGATTATTTCGTGATATAATCGATTAAATGCCTATGATAATCGATTATTTGCTTGAAATAATCGATTAAAGCTGTCAGATATTGAAATAATCGATTATCTTGAAATATAATCGATTAAATGCGACCAGTTTTGCCTCCTAGCCGTTGCCAACGGATATTTTGCCATGGAATCTCTACTATATGACCGTTGGAAGTATTTTCTCTATAAAAAGAGACCTCTAGTTCAATTATACTCACTTCTAATTCTTGTAATCAAGTTTTCTTGCAATCTATACTCTCTTTGCTTCATTATTCCCTCACTTGTCTCCAAAATCTCTTCAAGTTTATCTACTCTCTCAAATGGCCTCATCCTCTCGCCCTAAGATTCCTACAAGAAGAAGATCTCGCACCTTCCTCTCATTCCCGTCCTAATTCTCGTAGAAGGATGGATCTCTGATGCGTATAGCCAACAAGAGTTTCTAACCTACTGGAAAGAAAAAGCTATTATTTCTCCCAAATTTCTTATAGGTGAGCAATTCATTCGTAGGGGTTTCAATTTTCCTAATCTTCTTGAAATTCAAGGAGTTCTCCCGTTTATCCAAATGCAAGGTACATACTATCCCGACTTAGTTAGGGTATTCTATTCTAGATTCAAGTTTAGGGATCAAATTGCTACATCCCGTGTAAAAGGGGTTAACATAATTCTAGATGATGATATTTGGGAAAATGTTGCTCACTTCCCCATTAGAGAAGATGCTATTAACGTTTATGGTGAGCTAGATGACTTTGACGGGTTTCTAACTTATCGCTCTTTTCTACGGAATCCCTCAATGGAGATTGGATGTATCCTTCATGTTGGACCTTTAAAGAAGGAAGAACGCATGCTTCTACATTTACTTGTATGGATCTTATGTCCCCGGCTACGAATCATGCCCAATGCTCATCCATTGATCTTCGAATTATTCATGCAATAATGAATAATGAACCTTTAGATTGGGGTGTTCTTGTCACAATGACCATGCTTAAAGCAAGACGTCATCACACCTTCAAAATTCCATATGCCCTTCTTGTATCCCGTATTCTTGAATATAAAGGAGTGAATGTTGAAGGTGAGCAAGCAGTTAGAACAAACAATTTAAACCGCATGCTTGGATAGCACATTGACTCAACTTCAAATGGTGCGAGTCAATGAAATCTATGTTCACAAAGATGAAGTTCAAAATCAAGGTGATGCAAATGAAGACTCGATGAAGATATGCCTCCAGCCTACTGATCTTCCCTCTAACCAAATCCAAAGTGTTGGAACATCCTCTTCTCATCAAGAAACAAGACAATCCATGGAAGATATGCTTTCCGACATGAATCAAAGAATGCAATCATTCTTCAATCTTTCTGGTGCACGGCATGATGAAATTATTCGCCGTATATCCGATGTAGATGATAGAGTAGGTAGATTAGAAAATAGATTTGATACTCACTTTAATGATGAGGATAGTGAAGAATTTTAGATTTTATTTTGTTTATATCTTTGTATTGTTATGAATGAATGATTATGAAATAAAATTTGATGTTTCTTTCATGCTATAATTGAGGGGGAGCTTTCTCTAACTTATGCATATTTTGAGGGGGAGCTCTTATGATTGATGTTGCAGAGTTCTTTTTGATTATAATCAAAATAGGGAGAGAAAAATTTAAAGCCTATGATTCAATTTTAAATTTTATCTGGTATGTTTAATGTGTTTGTTAGTATGACAGATAAAACAAGTTATTACAAACGGCTTTAAAAGAAAATTTTGATCATCATCAAAAAGGGGGAGATTGTTGACAATTCAAGGACTTGATGTTGCACTTGATGAATATGAAGAATGGATTTTGATGATGATCCAAGAACTAAAGACTTAGAATATTGAAGATTGAAGATTGGTGATAATTGTATTGTAATAACTCTGTTTTATTTAAGATTGAGTCTGTATTTTTAGAGTCTAAGATAGCCGGTACATAGTCCGTAACTTAGAAGCTTCAAAAAACTCAAATTTATCATTTAGGCTTCGGCTTTAATCGATTATATAGGTAAATAATCGATTAAAACAGATGAGAAAACACTTTCTATACAAACTCACTGTTTTAATCGATTAAAGCAAGCAAAATAATCGATTGTTTTGTACTTGATCCGTACAGATAATCGATTATTTCACCAAATAATCGATTAATCCGAGAGGTTTGGGTTCCGACGTATTTGGCTCTGTTTTAATCGATTATCACTCCAAATAATCGATTATTTCAATCTGTTTTTCATTTTAAATTTCAAATTAACCCTATTTTCGAAAACCCAATTACCAAGAACCCTAGTTTCGAAATCCCCAATTCCTAAACCCTAATTTCCCTACTTAAACTCTGCTTTGGCACTCAGAAAAGTAAAACAACTCTTTCCATACAAAAGTTAAGTGTTGTGAGTGCCGGAGAACTGTTTGTTGCAAGGAAAGGGGGCTTTTGGAACCTGGTGTGAGGCTAGAAGCGATAAGAATCACTAAGTGGAGTTCTTAGTGGATTGTGTGCTGTGCCATCTCGTAGGGAAAGTTGTTCTTCATCTCTTGTGGATTTCAAGAGAGGTGTTTTCTCGATCTTTATCTGTTCATTTGTAATCTGTTTGTAACAATTTGTTCTTAGTGACAGCGTTAATCCTCTTTTGAGTGATTAGCAACTCGGACGTAGGGTCTTTTGATCCGAACCAAGTATAAACCTACTGTGTAATCTTCTCTACTCTTCTCTATTTACATTTACGCAGTTTTTAATCGGTAAAATTTGGGGAAAATTTTGAAAACCTAATTTTTATTAAAAATCCAATTCACCCCCCCCCCCCTCTTGGTTTTTGTCCGACCACGCGAACATTCCTAATTTTTAACAGTAATAGCTTTACCCAAGTCTTTTGGCTGCTGAACATCCTACATATTTTATAAAATATAATCATAAACAATAAATCAATTTATTTATGTGTTAGATGTATTATAACCATACATATACATACCTTTGCCATGATTGACCTAACTAAATGTCGGGGCCAAGTAATGAAGGTCTCGAAGGGCTTGCCCCACTGTCTGCACCTCTTCGGTGGGGATAGGGACACTAGCCTCGGCGTGAACCACCTTTTCAACCACTACTTTGACCAAGTTAGGATCCAAAGGCACATTGTGGATGGTTGAATCCCCTTCATGAACTGATCCATGGGCCACTAGTCTTAGACCTTCATCTACCTCAACCCACAAGCCATATCGATCATCCTTTGTGGATTCGGGATGAATAGATGCCACCTCGAGTGTGACCTCGATAGTGGCTTCAGCACAACTGCCCTTTGTGCTAACTCTTGGACCTACAAATACAGTAAATTCCAATAAGGACTAAGATTTTAGAAACACAAATCAAGTACCAATTTGTGGTTGAAAATGCACTCGATGGAGGACGAACATCAGCAAATGAAGTACCCATGGAGGTCATACGCAGAACCGCTCCCGCACACGTGCGGTGATGGTCTCCTCAAGTCGTGCGGCGATGGCAGGAGTCAACTCTTCCTCCAATTTTGCCTTGATGGCCGGTGTCAATTTCTCGGTGAGAGCCATCTCCAAGGCGGCAATATCTTCTTGGCTCGGGGATGTGGAGGTGCGGATATCCCGTGATGGTGGTCCAAAATATTGTCGGATACCCACACCTTGGCCAACAGCTCGAACACGACCTGGATGTTCCGGTCGTCCAATAGCAAGTGGTCAAGATATCCTGACGACCGAAGGGATGAAAGTTCCCTGTGTACACTGCTCCTCCAAGGCATCCTACATTATAAGTTAATTTTATTAATGAACATGTTACATATAACTAATTCAAAGTAAATTAACTTCTTTTACTTACAATTCGAGCAGCAATTTCTCGGGCTTCCTCTGATGTCATGTCACCAGAAGGCTTTGTACGAGCCCTCTTCCACTTCTGGTGACGTTTTGGAGGAGATGGTGGAGGAATCTGCTCTTCGCTTAAACCAGAAGAGGCTAACTCCGACTGTCGAAGTCTAATCTTCTCGTCCATCATCTTCTTAGTCAATAGGTCGTACCCACCACGAGACAGAAGGTGGGGGGCGACATTCTTGCTTTGAATGTCTTTTGCTTTTTGTCTTCTTTCCTGCAACATAATTGAACACAATATTAGATACACAACTCATTATAAAATGTTCAAGTCAATTAAGCAATTAACATTACCTCCCACTCTGAACCAGTCCTACTATGTACAAACTTCTTCCAAGTGTCCTCATTTATGCCATATCTTTGGCAAGGGGTTAATCCCTTCCTAACTTTGTCCTCAGCATACACCCATTTAGTGGTCAATGTGGACTTGAACTGTCTCCACATTTTTGCTATGGTTGTCATTATCTTCCTCCTCACATCTTCAGAATTGACTATATCAAAGTGTTCCTACAGTAGCAAACAAGTTTTAGTTAACCAATTGATAATAATGTATAAACAACTAAATACACATACTTACAAGAAGATCTTGCCATAACAAGTTCTTGACAGTTTCCTCCACATGATCCCAAGTAGGATGGAGAATAGATATCTACACAACATAAAGAACATAAGTATCAACAATATATTTGAAATGAAATTCACTTTGAAATAGAATAAATACCTTCTCTCTAGCTAGTGTACCCAAGTAGCTATTAAATTGGGTACTAAAGGGACCTGACACCTTGCCAGTCCTAGGATCAACAGACACAGATAACTTTTGGCCAGATATGTGTTTAACGGTCAAGCCTTTCAACCGTGTAGATTGTTAACTCCTCTTACTGGAAAATGTCTTTCCATATGCCTGAAGAGATGGTGGTGGAGATGGTGGAGGAGATGGGGGAGGAGATGGTGGAGGACATGCCATTTACCTGTAATGAAAAAAACATAGAATTATATCAATACACATGCAAAGTCTCCTCAATTACATGTTAAAAAAATAAATAAATAGAAACATAACTTAGCTTGTATTAATATTTTCCCATATGCCTTCATCATGGTCATTGCGAGTAGCATGAAAAAAGTCCTCTTCCAATTGGGATATAGCAATAGGCAACCGTGGTGAATTTTGAATGTTAATAAAATCATCTAATTCTTCTCCATTCTCATTTGTGACATCAATCATTTTTCCTTTGAGGACAACTAACCACCTACCATTTGATGGATCAGCGACATAAAACACTTGTTTTGCCTGGTATGCCATTATGAAGGGTTCTTCCTTATGACCAATCTTGTTTATATCAATCAAAGTAAATCCCATTTGGTCTCTTTGGACACCAGTATTGCTATCAACCCATTTACATTTAAATAAAGGCACTTTGAATTTAGTATAGTCGACCTCCCAAATCTCCTCAATGACTCCAAAGTAACTAATTGATGCCATGATGGGGTTTTTGTCCTTTGCACTAGAAAAGTGCATAGATGTTGCCTCAATAGATACTCCACTATTCTGGACCTTACTTTTGTCATCTTGTGCCTTCGTATAGAATGAGTATTTGTTAATGTCATACCCTTGCCAAGTTATAACATTATATCTAGGACCATGTGCTAGCCATTTCAGTGTATTAGAGGCATTGGCACTTGAAAATATTTTGCTTTGAAACCAATTGATAAAGTTGTTGTTATGCTCTTTCATCAACCACCTTTCACCCATTTTGGGGTTTAGGTCCTTTAACATTGCTTTATGCGCATCTATGTAAGGAATAACCTCTTCTGTATTGTTCAAAATATATAAGTGGGCGGTGCTCAACTCTACATGATCTTTTGTTTGAATTCTAATACCACGAGTTCCCTTACCATTTAGCCTATCATCATGACGATTTCTAGGTACACCCACAGGTACCACTCTTGTCAAGTAATCTGTACAAAATTCTATGGCTTCTTCAGCAATATACCGCTCAACAATTGAAGCTTAAGGTCTGTATGGATTTTTAGAATACCCTTTGAAGATCTTCATGTATCGCTCAATTGGGTACATCCACCTCAAATAAACCGGCCCACAAATTTGTATCTCCCTCACAACATGAAGTATTAAGTGAATCATTATATCAAAGAATGATGGAGGAAAATACATCTCCAATTGACATAGTACAACCGCAACCTCATTTTCCAACTCATCTAGTGATTTTTCATCGGTAACCTTGGCACAAATAGAATTGAAGATAAAACATAGTCGCATAATGGCATGTCTAACATTCTTAGGTAATATGTTACGTATAGCCACGGGTAACAACTGTTGCATCAAAACGTGACAATCATGAGACTTTAATCCTATTAACTTCAGATCTTTCATGGATACAAGACTCTTAATATTTGAAGAGTATCCTTGTGGCACTTTAATACTTTGAAGACAATGACATAAACTACGTTTCTCCTTCTTTGACAAGGTGTGACATGCTGGTGGTAGATATGTTCTATTGCCTTCAGGCCTTGGATGTAATTCAGGACGTATTCCCATCTCACAAAGGTCTTGACGTGCTTTGATCCCATCCTTTGACTTTCCTTGAATGTTTAACAATGTGCTAATGAGACTATCACATACATTCTTCTCCACATGCATAACATCAATACAATGTCGTACTTCTAAATGGCTCCAATATGGAAGATAAAAAAAAATTGATCTCTTCTTCCACATGTTCTTGTCAGAAGACCTTTTTTGGGTCTTTCCAAATGTAATGCTTATGTTCTTCACTCGATCGTAAACTTGTAAACCAGTCAATGGTTCTCTGGCAATTTCATCCTCCTGTATGCCATTAAAAGCTTTCTTCAGTCTACGGTATGGATGGTCATGCGGGAGAAATTTTTGGTGCCTGTTATAAACTGTCTTCTTTCCATGTTTCAATTGTAGATAACTGGTCTCTTCTTGACAATTAGGACAAGCATAATGCCCCTTCACACTATACCCACTCAAGTTTCCATAGGCAGGGAAGTCATTAATGGTACAAAATAACATTGCATGCAACTTGAACTTCTGCTGTTGATACCCATCAAATGCATGTACTCCCTCCTCCCATAATAGTGTTAAGTCTTCTATCAAAGGACTCAAATTTTGTCTGGGAGCATCTCCTTTAAAAGTTGGAGTAATTCATTAAAACTTGTATCACTCCAACCAAATTTTGCTTTTAGATTGACCAATTTTAACACAGATGACAACCGTGTGAAAGTTGTACATCCGGGATACAAAGGTGTCTCTGAATCGGTCCTCAATGTATCATATATAGATGCATGCGCTTCAAGAAACCTCTCTTGACCCACATCACAAAGCATGTCCTCTTTCGATCTTCACAGGTTACATCATCCTCAATAGTTTGTGATACTGTTGGAATATCAACCACTTCACCGTGCCATGTCCATATGGTGTAATTCTTCATCATCCCATCGCAAATAAGATGTTCCTGCGTTGTGTCCATCTCTCGTACTCTGCCATTTACACAATTAACGCATGGGCAATAGATTTTTCCATTCATTTTGGGAGCATTTTTTTCGACAAATTTAAAAAAGGAATCAACTCCATTATCATACTCTTTTGACATGCGACTTGCATTGACCCAAGTTCGATCCATCTAACTACACAAAAGGGCTTGCCTAGATATTGAAGGTTTATTACAAAAGGTTTAGCAAAACAATACAAAAAAAAAAGATAGCCCAAAAACCAGTCACAGTCAAACGTGTACATATACATGAAAGAGTATATATCAATTCGAAACCGAAAACAAACTTCCAAAATGTAGCTCAAATCAAACCATACAAAAGCATCCATCATCTTTCCACTGTTCATATGCAGGAAATGCTCTAAATAATCCATGTTTATGTTAAATGCATGCTGTAAATCATCCATACCACTTAATCTAACCTGATGAGACGGGGTTTCCTTAGGGAAACGAGGGGTACCACGCACACGGCAACAACGGTGGTGCAACGACGTGTAAGAGCGCGGCGAGGGGGCAGCGATACCACGTCAAACAAGGAACGAAGAAGAAGTAGAGACCTGAGGTGTATGCTGAGAACGAAGATGCAGGGCACTAAAGGGTGAGCTGATACTGTTGAACATTCAAGGACTTGATGATGCAAATAATGATCATGAAGAATGTTGATTTTGATGATGATCCAAGAGCTTAAAGACTTAGAGTATTGAAGATTGAAGATTGATGATTTCTGTATTATAATAACTCTGTTTTAGTTTGATTGAGTCTGTAATTATAGAGTCTAAGATAGCCGGTACATAGTCTATAACTTAGAAGCTTCAAAATGCTCAAATTTATCATGCAGGCTCGGCTTTAATCGATTATATAGGGAAATAATCGATTAAAACAGTGAGAAAACCATTTTCAGCATATACTCACCGTTTTAATCGATTAAAACATCAAAATAATCGATTAAAAGGTCAAATAATCGATTATTTCACCAAATAATCGATTAAACCAGAGAGGATTGGGTTCTGCGTATTTGGCTTCTGTTTTAATCGATTAAAACTCCATTTAATCGATTATTTCAGCTGCTTTTTGTTTTTAAATTTCAAATTAACCCTATTTTCGAAAACCCAATTACCAAGAACCCTAGTTTCGAAATCCCCAATTCCTTAACCCTAATTTCCCTACTTAAACTCTGCTTTGGCACTCGTAAAGAAAGAACAACTCTTTCCATACAAAAGTTAAGTGCTGTGAGTGCCAGAGAACTGTTTGTTGCAAGGAAAGGGGGCTTTTGGAAACCTGGTGTGAGGCTAGAAGCGATAAGAATCACTAAGTGGAGTTCTTAGTGGATTGTGTGTTGTGCCGTCTCTAGGGAAAGATGTTCTTCATCTCTTGTGGATTTCAAGAGAGGTGTTGTCTTTACTTTATCTCTTTGATTTGTAATCTGTTTATAACAATTTGTTCTTAGTGACAGCGTTAATCCTCTTTTGAGTGATTAGCAACTGGACGTAGGGTCTTTTGATCCGAACCAGTATAAACCTACTGTGTAATCTTCTCTACTCTTCTCTATTTACATTTACGCAGTTTTTAATCGGTAAAATTTGGGGAAAATTTTGAAAACCTAATTTTTATTAAGAAACCAATTCACCCCCCCTCTTGGTTTTTGTCCGACCACGCGAACATTCCGCTGCGCGATTCTAACAAGTGGTATCAGAGCTTGCTTTGATAGTCATTCAAACTTTTCGAAAATGGCCGGACAAAATCAAACTTTTGCCGAAGGTGCGTCTATCAACAGACCCCCACTTTTTGCGGGTCAAAATTATCCTTTTTGGAAAGTACGTATGCAAATATTTTTAGAGTCTGTTGATAGAGGCGTTTGGGACGCAATTTTAAATGGTCCATTTATTCCTAAAATTACTGAGAACGGTGTTGACGTTCTTAAACCTATTTCTAGATGGACCGCCGAAGAAAGTAGAAAAGCACAATTTGATGTTAGGGCTAGAAACATTATTTCATCTCGCTCTAACCCTTGATGAGTTTTATAGAATTTCAGCTTGTAAAAGTGCACAGGAAATGTGGGAAATGCTAAGGGTGACCCACGAAGGAACCGACGACGTCAAAAGAGCACGTAAAAATTCTTTAATCCAAGAATACGAGATGTTCCGAATGCAACCAGGCGAAACGATATTTGACGTACGTAAACGTTTCACTCATATCGTGAACCATCTCACCGGACTAGGTAAAATTTTTGCCGTTGATGAATTAAATGTTAAAATCTTGAAATCTCTCGGATAGGAAATGGCAACCAAAGGTGACTGCCATCTCGGAGTCACAAAATCTTGCCACTATGTCTATGGCGGCGTTATTTGGAAAGCTTAGGGAGCATGAACTTGACCTTGGAAGACTAAATGAGGAAGAGGGTCAATATCAAAAGAAGAACCTAGCTTTCAAGACCGAGATTTCAAAAAGCAAAAATAAGAAAGAAGAAGAAGAAGACTCGAAATTGATGAAGAAGAAATGAGTCTTTTTATAAAGAAGTTCACCAAGATGATGAAAGCAAAAGGAAGACATCCTTTCAAAGGTAAGGGAAAGGTAAAAGAAAATTCTTCCATTAATATAAAATGTTTTGGTTGTGGTGAAGCAGGGCATATAAAGACCGAATGCCCAAACAAGAAAAATGATGAACACAAGGGCAAAAAGCAATTCAAGAAGAAAGCATATATTGCTTGGGATGACAGTGATTCAAATTCAGAATCAAGCGACTCAGAAATTGAAGCAAACATTTGCTTGATGGCAAATAACAACAATTCTTCGGATTTTGAGGTTAGTGATTCCGATTCATCCTCTAGTGAAGAAAATGACCATAATGAATTGCAAAATGCTTATAATGAGTTATTTACTGTATTTATGGATAGGAAAAAGGAATATAAAGTTGTAAAGAAGAATCTAAGAAAATCCGAAAAGGAAAATGAGTCCTTAAAATTGAAAATTGCATGTTTAGAAGAAAAGGAGGTAGCCAATACGAAAATAGTATGCTTAGATGAAGATAAGGACTTAGCATGTGCAAATTGTAAAGAGCATGAATATGACATAGATATTCTTAACCATTTGCTTGACAAAGCCGAAAAAGAAATTAATGATCTTAGGAAGAATGAAATGGTTTTTGCTCAAAATAATTTAAATCATAGAGTTTCTTTGAAAAAGGGTAAAACTAAAAAGAAAAGAGTATGGGTAGAAAAAGGAACTAGAGCATGTCATGTTAATAATGTATCTTGTTCTAAAACTACTTCAAATGCATGCTTCTATTGTATGAAACAAGGTCACACTTCAAATAGATGTAAAATTAAGCATTTTGGAGTTCCTAAAGGAAAATATGTTTGGGTTCCTATAGTTAAATGAATTGTTTGTCTCTTTTATTTATTCAAAGAAAATGAATCATTTAGTATGTTTTAAACAGTAATGATTGGTAAAAACATTTTATCTTTTCTATTGCATGAAGGTTCTTCACTTAAAGATTTTTGCGAAAAGCCTCTAAAATTGTTTTAAACAACCTAAAACAAAGTATTTTTACAAAAGCTTTCTTAAACATGTTTTTAACTCGATGCAGCTTTTGAAAGAACCAAATAAAATCACTTAGAATGTTCAAACAAGTGTTTTTACAAGCATTTTAATTGATACAACTTGTTTTTAATCGATTAAAACCATTTAGAACTCATTTTGATCGATCAGATTTTTATTATGAGCCGTCGAACGCTTTAAATCGATTAAAAACACGCTTCAATCGATTAAAATTACTTAAAGGGTCGGATGATCGATCAGAATCAAATTATGACCGATCGAAGCAAATGTAATCGATCAGATTTTAATTATGAGCGGTCGAATCTTTCAATCGATTAAAAACACGTTTCAATCGATTAAAATCACTTAAAGGGTCAAGATGATCGATCAGATTTTTATTATGACCAGTCAGAATTAGTTATGATCGATCATATTTTTATTATGACCGATCAGAACTCTTTTAATCGATTAAAAACTCGTTTCAATCGATTAAAACAACTTAAAAAAATTTTCTACACTGCGTTTTAATCGATTAAAAGATGTTTTAACAGATTAAAACTGCACTTTTAACAGATTAAAAGTATCTTTTAACAAATTAATTAAACCAGCAGCTTTGAAAATAGTCTATAAAAACAGCTTTAGCTTGAACTTTTTAAACACACATTGAATATAAGTTTTCACACATCCTTTAGCAATCAATCAAGCAACTGCGGTGCAAACACTTTGGAGATCAAGGATGTGTTACTTGTGATATATTATTGGATCAACTGATAGTTTGTTATGTGTAGAATTTGCTAAGATTATGCAGGGAAAGTTTGAAATGTCTATGTAGGGAGAATTAACATTCTTCCTTGGACTTCAAATCAAGCAACTTAAAGATGGCACTTTCATCTCTCAAACTAAATACTGCAAAGAGATCCTAAAAAATTTGGTATGGACACCTCAAAGGAAGCTAACACACCCATGGGAACTTCATGCTATTTAGACAAGGATGAATCAGGTTTGGAAGTAAATCAAACTATGTATAGAGGTATGATAGGATCACTATTATACTTAACTGCTAGTAGACCTGATATTATGCATTCTGTCCGTGTGTGTGCTAGATTTCGAGCTTGTCCTAAAGAATCTCATTTAATTGCAGTAGAAACATATTTTAAAATACTTAAAAGGAACTACTCGGATTTGGCTTGTGGTATCCGTCTGATGCTTGTATTAGTTTATTAGGATATTCTGATGCCGATTATGGTGGATGTAAAATTGATAGGAAAAGCACTAGTGGGACATGTCATTTGTTAGGTTCATCCTTAATATCATGGCATTCTAAGAAACAAGCATGTGTAGCTTTATCTACCACTCGAAGCTGAATATATTGCAACTGGTAGTTGTTGTGCTCAAATTCTGTGGATGAAACAACAATTAGAGGATTATAGCATATATTTAAATGACATTCCATTAATGTGTGATAATACGAGTGCAATCAACTTAACTAAAAATCCAAGAATGCACTCTAGGACTAAACATATTGAGATTAGACATCACTTTTTAAGAGATAATATCAAGAAAGGAAACCGTAAGATAGAGTATGTAGACACTAAACGTCAATTAGCAGATATATTTACTAAGCCTCTACCCAAGGATAGATTCTATGATCTTCGAAGAGACTTAGGGATACTAGAAATAGCTTAAATTCCGCTTAATTTGACTGATTTTGGATGATTGTTATGATTAAATTCGTGATGCAGGATATTCATAGGTTATAATGTGTAAAAACCTTAAAAACTTGATATAGCCTCCGGAATAATCGATCATCGGAAGTGATAATCGATTATTTTACCTCAAAACGTCCAAAATAGGGTATTCTCCTTCGAATAATCGATTATTTCGTGAAATAATCGATTAAATGTCTTCGATAATCGATTATTTACTCGGAAATAATCGATTAAAGTCGTCTCGATATTGAAATAATCGATTATCTTGAAATATAATCGATTAAATGCGACCAGCATTTGCCTCTTAGCCGTTGCCAACGGATATTTTGCCATGGAATCTATTCTATATGACCGTTGGAAGTGTTTTCTCTATAAATAGAGACATCTTGGTCAATTATACTCACTTCAAACTCTTGCAATCAAGTTTTCTTGAAATCTATACTCTTTTTACCTCATTATTCCCTCACTTGTCTCCAAAATCTCTTTAAGTTTATCTACTCTTTCAAATGGCCTCATCCTCTCGCCCTAAGATTCCTACAAGAAGAAGATCTGCACCTTCTTCTCATTCCCGTCCTAATTCTGTAGAAGGATGGATCTCTGATGTAGATGGTCAACAAGAATTTCTAACCTACTGGAAAGAAAAAGCTATTATTTCTCCCAAATTTCTTATAGGTGAGCAATTCATTCATAGCGGATTTAATTTTCCTAATCTTCTTGAAATTCAAGGAGTTCTCTCGTTTATCCAAATGCAAGGTACTTTCTATCCTGACTTAGTTAGGGTATTCTATTCTAAATTCAAATTTAGGGATCAAATTGCTACATCCCGTGTAAAAGGGGTTACCATAATTCTAGATGATGATATTTGGGAAAATGTTGCTCACTTCCCCATTAGAGAAGATGCTATTAACGTTTATGGTGAGCTAGATGACTTTGACAGGTTCCTAGCTTATCGATCTTTTCTGCGGAATCCCTCCATGGAGATTGGCCGTATTCTTCATGCTGGACCTTTGAAGAAGGAAGAACGCATGATTCTTCATTTGCTTGTATGGATCTTATGTCCCCGGGCCACAAACCATGCCCAATGCTCTTCTATTGATCTTCGCATTATTCATGCCATAATGAATAATGAACCTTTAGATTGGGGTGTTCTTGTCACAATGACAATGTTAAAGGCCAAACGTCATCCAACTTTCAAAATTCCATATGCTCTTCTTGTATCCCGAATTCTTGAATATAAAGGAGTCAATGTCGAAGGTGAACAAGTTGTCCGAACTACTAACTTGAACCGCATGCCGGACAAGCACTTTGATTCATCTACAAATGGTGCGGGTCAATGACATCTATGTTCATAAAGATGACGTCCAAAATCAAGGTAATGCAATTGAAGACTCGATGAAGATATGCCTCCAAGCAACTGAAGTTTCCCTCTACCCAAATACAAAGTATAGGAACATCCTCTTCTCATCAAGAATCAAAGCAATCCATCGAAGATATGCTTTCCGACATGAATCAAAGAATGCAATCATTCTTCAATCTTTCCGGTGTACGACATGATGAAATTATTCGCCGTATATCCGATGTAGATGATAGAGTGGGTAGATTAGAAAATAGATTTGATACACACTTTAATGATGAGGATAGTGAAGAATTTTAGATTTTATTGTATATTTTCTTTTCTTAATATCTTGATATTGTAATGAATGAATGATGATGAATAAAATACGATGTTTCTTTCATGCTATGATTGAGGGGGAGCTTTCTCTAACTTATGCATATTTTGAGGGGGAGCTCTTATGATTGATGTTGCAGAAGTTCTTTTTGATTATAATCAAAATAGGGGAGAAAAATTTAAAGCCTATGATTCAATATTAAATGTTATCTCGGTATGTTTAATGTGTTTGTTAGTATGACAGTATAAAACAAAGTTATTACAAGGGCTTTAAAAGATAATTTTGATCATCATCAAAAAGGGGGAGATTGTTGAACATTCAAGGACTTGATGTTGCAAATAATGATCATGAAGAATGTTGATTTTGATGATGATCCAAGAGCTTAAAGACTTAGAGTATTGAAGATTGAAGATTGATGATTTCGTATTGTAATAACTCGTTTTAGTTTGATTGAGTCTGTAATTATAGAGTCTAAGATAGCCTGTACATAGTCTATAACTTAGAAGCTTCAAAATGCTCAAATTTATCATGCAGGCTCGGCTTTAATCGATTATATAGGTAAATAATCGATTAAAACAATGGAGAAAACCATTTTCATACATATACTCACCGCTTTAATCGATTAAAACATCAAAATAATCGATTAAATAGGTCAAATAATCGATTATTTCACCAAATAATCGATTAAACCGGAGAGGATTGGGTTCTACGTATTTGGCTTCTGTTTTAATCGATTAAAACTCCATTTAATCGATTATTTCAATCTGTTTTTGTTTTTAAATTTCAAATTAACCCTATTTTCGAAAACCCAATTACCAAGAACCCTAGTTTCGAAATCCCCAATTCCTTAACCCTAATTTCCCTACTTAAACTCGCTTTGGCACTCGTAAAGAAAGAACAACTCTTTCCATACAAAAGTTAAGTGTCGTGAGTGCCGGAGAACTGTTTGTTGCAAGGAAAGGGGGCTTTTGGAAACCTGGTGTGAGGCTAGAAGCGATAAGAATCACTAAGTGGAGTTCTTAGTGGATTGTGTGTCAGTGCCGTCTCTAGGGAAAGTTGTTCTTCATCTCTTGTGGATTTCAAGAGAGGTGTTGTCTTTACTTTATCTCTTTGATTTGTAACCTGTTTATAACAATTTGTTCTTAGTGACAGCGTTAATCCTCTTTTGAGTGATTAGCAACTGGACGTAGGGTCTTTTGATCCGAACCAGTATAAACCTACTGTGTAATCTTCTCTACTCTTCTCTATTTACATTTACGCAGTTTTTAATCGGTAAAATTTGGGGAAAATTTTGAAAACCTAATTTTTATTAAGAAACCAATTCACCCCCCCTCTTGGTTTTTGTCCGACCACGCGAACATTCCGCTGCACGATTCTAACAGATACAACACGCAGATGAGGATTGAGGTAGCAGAGCACGAAGAAGAAGAAGAAGAAGAAGCAGAAGAACAATTGCGCGCTCTGGATTAGGTATGTTAGGACATTCGACGTCGGTTATTAAAAAGTCCGACGTGGATAATGCTTTTGACGTCGGGTAAATCATGGAACCAAGGTTGATTTTGGGATGTCAACGTCGGTTATACATAACCGACGTTAAATTTAAACATTTAACGTCGTCTATTATTTAAACAACGTGATTTATCCATTTCTACGTCAGTTTTCTTATGACCGACGTTAAATATTGTTTCTTAATTACAAGTTTGCCATCGCGTCTTGTACAACGTCGGACTTCATAAAAAGTGACGTTGAATTGTGTCGTAGTATGTGTTTTCTGTAGTAGTGAGGAAAAAGAAGGCAATGGTTTTTTAAAGAAAAACCAACTTTGGTCATTACAACCAGAGTTAGGTAAGGGAGTTAGTTACGTGTAGGGAAGGTATCATCTTCCCTACGATGCCCCTTTTGGGTTCCCTATGATGGCCCATTTTTTACAAAGAAATAATAACTATAAAATTACACTTTTACCCTTATTTATTCATTGTAGAAATTAGGTTATCGACTACATGACCCTAAATGACTAATGCACAACGATATTATCTCAAAAGCGATAAAATAGAGAAAGGAGTATTAGAGGAACCTTTGAAGAAAGCTTTTATAATATGTTATTGGAAGAGGGTGCTTTTTGGAAAACCCCACGCTCTACAATGATGATCACTCTTTCTCGCAGCATTCTAGAACGCTTTTCTCAGAACTCTGAAACCATGGCCATTCTCCATGTGGGGCATGGATGTTATTGGACCCATCGAGCCGAAAGCATCCAATGGTCATCGCTTCATCCTATGGAAATTGAATACTTTACCAAATGGGTAGAAATGACATCCTATGCACATCTGACTAAGAAAGTAGTGACCACCTTCGTCAAGAAAAATATCCTATGTCGGTATGGCATCCCCCATCGTCTCATTACTGATAATGGGACCAATCTGAACAATAGGATGATGGAAGAGTTATGCCAAGATTTCAAAATTCAACATCATAATTTCTCTCCATACTGACCCAAATGAATGGTGCAGTAGAGGCAGCCAATAAAAACATTAAGAAAATCATCAAGAAGATGGTGATAACATATAAAGATTGGCACGAAATGTTACCCTTTGCCCTGCACGGATATCGGACTTCTGTACAGACCTCCACAGGAACCACTCTGTTTTCCCTCATATACGGCATGGAGGTTGTACTGCCAGTGGAAGTTGGAATACCCTCCCTGCGAGTTATTATGGAAGCTAAGTTGACAGAAGCATAATGGGTCCAAAATCGGTACGATCTGTTGAACTTAATCGAAGAAAAGAGATTGGACGCCATATGCCACAGACAAGCCTAACAAAAGAAAATCAAAAGGGCTTACGACAAAAAGGTCAACCCCCACACTTATCACGAGGGGGATTTAGTGATAAAGAAATTGCTTCCAACCCAGAAGGATAAAATCGAAAAATGGCCGACAAACTATGAAGAGCCCTTTGTGGTCAAGCGAGCCTTCTCAGGAGGAGCTCTTATCCTCACCAACATGGATGGAGAAGAACTTCGAAAAATGGGTGGCAAACTATGAAGGACCCTTTTTTTTTTTTTTTTTTTTTAAATAACCTCTAAGTTTTGCGTAGGATGTATCCTAGCGAGGTGTGTGGACCCTAATTTTTGCCCAGGACGCCTTTTACGGGTTTTCTTCCTAGCGGGTCATGGGCAATGCTTTCAAGCGTAATACTTCTTCACAACATCTGAGTTGACTGGGTGTTGAAGTTCTTCTTTGTCCATGTTGGTAAGGATAAGGGTTCCTCCCGAGAAAACTCTCTTGACCACAAAGGGTCCTTCATAGTTTGCCGCCCATTTTCCGATTTTATCCTTCTAGGCTGGAAGCAATTTCTTTATCACTAGATCCCCCTCATGATAAGTGTGGAGGTTGACCTTTTTGTCGTAAGTCCTTTTGATTTTCTTCTGGTAGGCTTGTCCGTGACATATGGCGTCCAATCGCTTTTCTTCAATTAAGTTCAACTGATCATACCGATTTTGGACTCATTTTGCTTCTGTCAACTTAGCTTCCATAATAACTCGCAGGGAGGGTATTTCAACTTCCACTGGCAATACTGTCCTGGACGGCCATCTGCTATTCTCGACAAAATTTTCAATTTTATTGCCTCTAAAAACCATTCCTATCTTAAAAAGAACCTAGAAAAAGCTACTAGGGACTTAACAAAGTCTTGACCATCTTCGAAACGGGTGATTTATGGCTTTATTAGGAAGTCGGGCAAGATTTGGGGTCTACAAGCATCATCACCACGACGAGTCATCAAGCATACTCAGCTTATTTCTCCACCACATCCACCAAGGGAGAATAAAAGCTTCGTAAAAGCCCTTCACCAACATAATCAAGGAGGCAAGACTCCTTTTCCCCCCTAGAGGGTTATCGAAATTAGATCCCCAGGAAGCACAAATTCCCCGAAGGATCATCAAAAAAAGGAACCTATCCTTAGTGAGCCTACCACAAAGGCCATCTTCAAAGACTTATCCTCAGTGAGTCGCTCGCTTATGATTAGGAAAAGCCTGGCAAGCAAAGAGCCAACTGTTAGAATCACACAGCGAAATGTTTGCGTTTAATGACAAAAACCAAGAGGGGGGTGAATTTCTTAAACAAAAATTAGGGTTTTAAAATTTTTCCCAATTTTCATTGATTAAAATGTTGTGTAAAGTAAATAGAGAAGGGATAGAGTATTACACAGTCAATTTATACTGGTTCGGATCAAAAGACCCTACGTCCAGTTGCTAATCACTCAAACAGAGGATTAACGTTGTCACTATAATCACAGTTATACAAACTGATTACAAATGAAAAGATAAGGTAAAGAATACACCTCTCTTGAGTCACACAAGAGATGAACACCTCATTTGATTCTACAAAGGATGAAGAGCAGCTTTCCCTAGAGACGGCACAACACACAATCCACCAAGAAAACCCACTCAGTGATTCCTATCGCTTCTAGCCCACACTAGGTTTCAAAAGCCCCTTTTTCCTCCCAACAAATAGTTCTCTGGCAGTCATAACTCTTAACTTTTGTTTGGAAAAGGTTGTTCGGTTTGCAAAGAGCCTTAGAGAACCTTAAGTAGAGAGATGAGGGTTTGGGAATTGGAGATTTTTGAAAATAGATGAATTGGGAATAGGGTTTTCGAAACTTGGTCCAATTTTGAATTTCAAAACACATATCTGACTGAAATAATTGATTATCTTGAGTGTTAATCGATTATTCCAGAGCCAATCTCGCATAGGAGCAAAACAACCTAGTTTAATTGATTAACTATACTAGATAATCGATTAACTATACCTGATAATCGATTAACTGTACCTTATAATCGATTAATTGTACCTGATAATCGATTAAACCAGAGAGCATTTACTGAAAAGGGTTTTCTTGGTGTAATAATCGATTATCCTTGGGTTTAATCGATTATTCCTGTAACTTTTTGAAAAAAAATGAGTTTTTAGGGCTTTTAAAGAGTGGTCAATGTGCTGGCTATCTTGGACTCTAATATTACAAACTCAAAAATATAAAAACAAAGTTATTACATAAGAATACAAGTCTTCAAATCTCTAAGTCCTTTGTTCTTGAATCATCATCAAAATCTACAAGTTTCATATCCTTGTATGTTCAACATTCATATCCTTGTATGTTCAACACCAACACCGCTGAAGGGAATATCAACCTACATAAAGGCAAAACAATACGAATCAAAAAGCCTTCACTTCCGATGAAGCATCTGCCTATTCAGAGGCACCATCTAAATCAACAATTTCCCAGTGGATTCCTGCCTACTTAAGAGACATTCATCAAGAATCCCCGACAAACGGAGTCGGATGGCTACATAAAAAAGCCAAAAATACATTTTCGAACAAAAATCACTCCCCATGGATTCGCCGCATGAGCTAGAGTAGTAAGTCGCCACCACTCCCTCTACCAAAAGGATCAGCCACCGCAGCAAAAGGGGCATCCATAAGATAGAGTTTCATACATCATCTAAAGGATCAACCCTGTTGCAAAGGGATATCTAGAAGACACAATCCACCATCATCGCCCGAAGGATTAGCTCCGTTGCAAAGGAGTATCTTGAAGACAGGAGTTACATATGAAAGTGATGAAGATCTTATTGAAATACTCTGGCAAAGATCTTGTTGATTTGATGAAGTCAAGAATGAAGTCAAAGGCAACTTTGTGGCAGTCAAAAGTCACTTAGATAAAAGAGTAGAGGGATTAGTGTGTCTGCAACTCTGCTTAGGTATAATCATTTTTATCTTTTCTGCTGCATGAGGTTTCTTCACTTAAAAGATTTTGCAAAATGCCTCTAAAAGCGATTAAATGGTCAAAACCAAAGTATTTTGATAAAAGCTTTCTTAATCAACTATTTTAACTAATAGCATATAAGCTTTATCAACTAAAATGTTCTTCACACTTTTAAAACAAGTTTTTAACTGATATAATTACGAAATAACCGATTGTTTTCATTAAAGAAAGTTTTGAAAACCTTCTGTCAGTATTTTAACTGATACAACTTCGAAATAACCGATTAAAATCACTTAAAATGTTTAGAGAAGTGTTTTGGTAGTATTTTAATTGATACAACTTCATTTTAATCGATTAATTTCATTTGGCATACTGTATGACTGATCAGAATGCGATTATGACCGATCAGAATGCGATTATGATCGATCAGAATTTAGTTAGGACCGATCAGAACTATTTCAATCGATTAAATTATGTTTCGATCGATTAAATCAACTTAAGAAAGTTTATACTACGCATTTTAATCGATTAATACGAGTTTTTATCAGTTAAAATCACTTGGAAAAGTTTACAAGAAAGTTTTGCAGTATTTTAATCGATTGAAACACGAAACAATCGATTAAAACATATTAGAAGATTTTTTACAAAGAGTTTTAATTGATATAAACGTTGTCGTATCAGTTAAAACAAATCTGGAAAATAATCAAGAACGTTTTAATGGATTAAAAGAAGTTTTAACAGATTAAAGCAAGGCTTTTAACAGATTAAAAGATTATTTTAACATATTTATTAAACCAGCAGTTTTGCAATCTTCTATAAAAATAGAGTTGCTTGAACTTTTTAAACATACATCTGAAATACATCTTTGAGCAATCAATCAAGCAATCAAAAGTGCTACTTTCAAGAAAGAATCACGCTAGTTTTTGTGAAGTTCCTCAAAGTTCTTTCTTGAGGCAAAACTGCATTCTTTTGAAGAAGAAACAACATATTGCAGAACTACATAAAACTGGTTTGAGCGTTTTAGTTTCTTCTGTTTGTTTCTTTACATTCTTTTCTGTATTGTTGGTGCTTGGAATTGTGGGCACTGGTTTCTCTGTAGCTGGAATTTGGTTGTAGAGGTTATCAAGAACTGGAATTTGGTTCTTGGTGAAAGGTTAGGTGCAAGAACTGAATTGGGGTTCTTGTGGTAGATTGAGTGTAAGGTTAAGTTTGTAATCTGTAAAACATTCAATCTAGTGGAACCCAACTAGAATTTGGCTGGAGACTGGACGTAGCCCTGGGATTGGGTGAACCAGTATAAACCTTGGTGATATCTTTCTAAACCTTTCTTTTCTTTAATTCTGTTGCTGCATTTATTTTTTGATTGCTTGCTGTGTGATTCAAGAACAGATATGAAATCTTAATTTTTGAAATAGATAATCTGTTAATTGCGAAAATCTTTCAAAGATCAATTCACCCCCCTCTTGATCTCAGCCTCTTTTTCTAACAACATACATCGTCCGAAGGTTCAGCCCTTTTGCAAAGTGGTATCCGAAAGACACGACCCACCTTTATCATCCGAAGGGTCAACTTCCGCAGCATGGGAGAAACCTGAAGACAAAGGTCTAGTACGCATTCACCACCTGAGGGGTCAATTGCCGCATCAAAGGAGCATCCCAAGGGTTAGCTACCGCATCAAAGGGTTAACTACCACATCAAAGGAGCATCCTGAAGCTTCACACATATCGTCCGAAGGGTCAGCCTCTGCAGCAAGGAAACATCCTGAAGATAGCACCAGACTGCATCGATAGTCCCGAGGGTCGGCTACCAAGGCAAGAGGAGCATCCGGAGGACAATCGAGCAAGAAGATTAACTCCTTCACCCGCCAATCGACCTTATGGTACATTAGTCCATAGTCAATCAGTCAGATGAAGGGGGGAGCAGTTGTAGACCCCAAATCTTGCCCAGCTTCCTAATAAAGCCAAAAATCATCTGTTTTGAAGATGGTCAAGACTTTGTTAAGTCTCTAGTAACTTTTTCTAGATTTCATTTAAGATAGGAAGGGTTTTCTAAGGCAATAAAAATCGGAAATTTCGTCGGGAACAACAGATGGTTGTCCAGGTAAATCAGACGGCCGTTCATGCCTATTTTGAGGCAATGGACGACCGTCCACTTGACCCAGACGACCGTCCATGGCAATTTTTAATCATGGACGGCTGTCCACTTTACATAGACGGTCGTCCATGCTAACTTTTGGCCATGGACGGCTGTCCACTTAGTCCAGACGGCCTCGATAGAGTGAAATTTTATGTTTTGTGTGGAGGAGCGTGCTTGTAGAGTGCGGGGACAACCAAAAGGTATCCTCAAGTCTTGAAGTGTTAATATAAAGCCCGCTTCGAGGGTTCCTTCTCTATTTTCTATCTCTTTTACTGCTTTTCTTGTATGCATTAGATACTAGGACCATGTAGATATTTAAATTCTGCTAGTAGATAAATAAATAGGGTAAAAGCATATTTTCTACCAGTTTTTATTTTACGAAGTAGCCCATCATAGAGAACCCAAGAGGGGCGTTATGGGGTGCTAACACCTTCCCCTCACATAACTAACTCCCTTACCAGACTCTGGTTGTAATGGCTAAAGTTGGTTTTTTCTAAAACCAATGCCTTTTTACCTTTTTCAATGTTTAAGGTTAAAACACTGGTGGAGACTCCATAGAACCTTTTTCAAAAACTTCATTCGTAGGATCAGTTCAGTTATCAGATGTAGACCCGAAATCTTGCCCCGCTTCACAATAAAGCCAGAAGACCTCCATTTGAAGATAGGCAAAGCCTTTAGACTCCATATTAGGATAAGAGGGCTTCCTGTACACAAAAAATAAGAGACGTTTTACCCAGAAGCCCGAGACAGTCGTCCCTGTAGACCCCAAATCTTACCCGGCCTCAAAATAAGAGCAGAAGACCTCCTATTCGAAGATGGACGAAGCCTAAAAAGCCACTAGGAGAGACTATTAGACCCCATTTTAGAGTAGGAAGGATTTTCTGTACAAAAATAAGGATTTTCGCCTTCAGGAGTCGAGACCATTGTCTCACTGAAGGGCAAGTCGAGACCACTGTCTCATTTGGCAAGACGGCCATCTCGCAACTTGCCCATGGCGAGACCCCCTCCCGTTTGGTGAGAAGGCCTTCTCGCCACTTGGCAAGTCAAGATCGTCGTCTCGCCAAACGAGACCGCCGTCTCGCCATTAATTCAAGTTGAGACCGCCATCCTGAATGGCGAGACCGTCGTCTCGACATTGCCAGTCAAGACCGCTGTCTCGACCTGACAGGCGCGAATCCCTATGAATAGTGAGCGCTCCCCCCTTCATTTCACACAGTTCTTCCACTTTCCCTTCTACACTTTCTTCAAATTCTCCTCCTAGAGTCCCTCCGAAGCATTTCCGAAGTTTCTGAGTATCTTAAAGAGTTTTTTATAGCGTTTTCGAGAGAATTTCGGCGTTGTAAGAGCGAAGGGCTGCCAAAACACACCCTATTTTTCAAAAGACATAATCAAAAGCTTGCTCCAGAGGTTTCTTCACTCTCTCCCTCTCTTATTGTCTTTTATTTATATTAAATTGCATAATAGTTATTAGGGCCATGTAGTCATTATTTTAATTCCGCAAATAAAAAGGGTAAAATCATCTTTTCAAAAGTTTATTTATAAAATAACTGGCCTGTCATAGGGAACCCGAAAGGGGCGTTGTACGGGAACTAACACTTCCCTTACACATAACTAACTCCCTTACCCAACTCTGGTTTGAATGACCAAAGTTGGTTTTTCAAAAAACCAACGCCTTTTCTCTCCTTTTTCAATGTTTCCGATAAAAATATTGGTGGCGACTCCATAAGAACCCTTTCAAATTTGTTCTTAGGTCAGCCCGGTTATCGGACGATCTAAGAACACCCTTTCGAAAACCTCACCCTTAGGTTCAGCCCAGTGATCGGACGACCTAAAAGCATTGTAACATCACCCATAAAAACGCAAAAAATGGAAAGTCGGAACCATCGCGTCGCTCTGACCGCCTCTTTTTGACGGCGGCAACAGATGGCGACTCCACTGGGGAAGCCTAGAGAGTTGATCCCATTTAGTGATGGGCCAGTTTAATAAATAAAATAAGAAATTTCGCTTTTATCCTACCTTGTATTATAACATGCTTTAATTACTTGGCTTTAATAACTGTTGTTTGTTTATTTTACGCAATTGTTTGAAATAAAATCTGTACACAAACCTTTGCACACAACAGTTCCCTCTATACCCGGGGGCAAGTGAGAAATCCATAGGGAGTGGGTGGCAGGTACGATTTGTCGTAGTGATGGCCATGAGCCCACCGGTATGATCGGAAACCACCACTCAAGGTGATAACCTTCCTCTTTTGGCATAAAGACTGACTATGGCCTTAGTGCTAAGTATGGTCAGAAGGCTGGAGAGTGGGGACCCTATAATGGGGGTACCTTGGGGGCCTAAGCCTTGGTGAGAACAGTTAGAACCTATCCTTGCCAATGCACTTTTTTGCAGGAAAACCCTACCTCGTGATTAAGACGACTCCTCACATGTTCACGGATGAGTGAATTGTATGTGCATTTGATTGCATACCATAACAAAAAAAAATCACAAAAAATATCTTTTACAAAAAAACACTCTTATCTCGGACAGTCTGCCTTTTAGCTAGCCTGGTTTCACGTTCTTTGTAAGCTAAGTAGCCACGCAGTCCGACAAAAGAGATAAGGGACGCTAAAACTATTCTACCACAATAAACCATTTTATCTCGGACAGTCTGCATTTTAGCTAGCCTGGTTTCAGGTTCTTTGTAAGCTAAGTAGCCACGTAGTCCGACAAAAGAGATAAAAGGCTCTAAGAATAAAATAAAACAAAATAAAGACCTAAATCAACTAAATCCAAAATAAAATGATTTTTGACAAAGTCAAAACATTCATGTCGCATCATACCACGAGTAGAGAAAACCAAGAGAGAAAAATAAAAGGAAGAGCACATTAGCATCATCTAAACATAATTTCTCAAACATAAACATATCCATATTAGTCCCACACTCAACATTCATTAATAAATTTCTTTCGGGAATTCTAGAAAGTGGCTGGTCCTCTTCCCGTCCGAACCCGTGCGCAAAAAGCAAGAGCTATGGAAAACCTAGAGGAACAGAATCGTAAACTCACTGCAGAGGTTAACACCCTCAAGGAGCAGATGGCGCTACTAATGGAGGCCATGCACCAGGGCCAAAACAAGGGGGAAGCCCAAGCCGAGCATGCCTCCCGCCATGAAGAGGAAGAGGAAGAAGAATTCCTCTATGATCAAAAAGCGCATCTCCAATCCGACACTCGGATCGCGCGCATCCACACCCCGGAGGTATCCTAACAACAAATCTCTGCCCTAGAGGAAAGACTGAAGGCGGTGGAGGGGCACAATTTTGATGTCAAAGAGGTGGCGGATATGTGCCTAGTGAAGAACATCCATTTCCCTCCTAAATTCAAAATCCCGGACTTCCCCAAGTACGCCGGGCTGACCTGCCCCAAGAACCATCTAACGATGTATTGTCGTAAGATGGCTGCTCACGCAGAAAATGAAAAACTCCTGATCCACTGCTTCCAAGAGAGTTTAGCTGACATGACTCTCAACTGGTACATGTAGTTGGAAAGAGGCAGGTCCAAAACTGGAAACAGCTGGTTGACGCTTTCCTTTGTCGTTACCGATACAACATCGATCTGACTCCCAACAGGTCAGATCTTAGGACCCTAAGCAAAAGTAACGATGAATCCTTCAAAGCGTACGCCCAAAGGTGGAGGGAAATGGCCGCCCAAATAGAGCCTCCACTGACGGATAAGGAAACGGTGGCTATGTTCATAGATTCACTGACTGGAGCTTACTACGATAAAGCAATAGCCAGTACCTCCAATCTTTTTTCGGACATAGTCACTGTAGGAGAAAGAGTGGAGCAGGGGCAGAGGAGTGGGAAAATAGCGTGACCTTCTTACAGCACTTCATTCAAGAAACCCTTCAAAAGAAGGAAGAGGTCCTCCACGCCATTAATTTTGCAATCTCTTCCTCTACCTCGCAGACAGAGCGGCAACCACGAAGAAGGGAGAGGAAGTTCACCCCTATCTCCACCTCATACGGGAAGTTGCTACCTCAATTGCTGGAGGCCAACCTTCTGGCGCGTGTTCCTCCCAAGAAAATGGAGCCTCCCTACCCCGAGTGGTACAAGCCCAACGAGAAATGTAGCTACCACTCGGATGCGCCTGGGCATTCAACGGACAATTGTTTGACCTTGAAATATAAGGTCTAGGAGTTAATTGATGTCGGGTGGATAACCTTTAATGCCTCTGCTTCCGATGTAGACGCCAAGCGTCTGTCAAAGCCAGATTAGCAGAGAGGGAGGACTAGGAGGATCAACCCCTAGGGTTCTTTTTTTCAGCGTTCTCTTGTATCTCCTGTGGTCCCTGCCCGTGGCCGCGGGAATTTTGACTGAAAGGGCTTGTACATACGCTTTCATTTTCTTTAATACATGGGGCATTTTCTTGTCATATTCATTTCCATCATTCTTTTCCCTCTTCTATTTATTATTCTTTCAAAAATAATAATAAAATCTATGACTAAAATAGAACCTAAAACACATCATGTCTGTGATTGATGAATCTCTGTGAACCTCGGAAGCCGAAGGCAAATGAGTCGAGTCCGACAGTGAGTAGGGGACCATTTCCCCGGATATGCAGAGAATGTTGGAAAAAGAAGCACGCATTATACAACCGCACCAAGAAGAAACAGAAACTATCAATTTGGGAGAAGGGGATGATGAGAAAAAGATAAATATCGGCACCCAAATAGATAGTAGCATAAGGGAGGATTGACACAGCTTTTAAAATAGTATATGGATGTGTTCGCCTGGTCCTACCATGACATGCCCGAGCTCGATACAAGTATAGTGGAGCATCGACTGCCATTAAAAGAAAGGTTCCGACCTGTGAAGCAAAAACTCAGAAGAATCAGGCCAGATTGGTCCTTAATGATTAAGGAAGAGGTACAAAGACAAATGGATGCCAATTTCCTAGTAGTGTCCAAATACCCTGAGTGGTTGGCCAACATAGTGCCTGTCATAAAAAAGAACGGTAAGGTCAGGATATGCGTGGATTGTAGGGCCCTCAATCGAGCAAGTCCAAAGGATGACTTTCCTTTACCACATATAGACACACTAGTAGACCATATCGCTACCAACACACTTTATTCCTTCATTGATGGGTATGCAGGGTACAATCAAATTAAATTGGCCGTCGAAGACAGATAAAAAACCTCTTTCATCACACCATGGGGTACCTTCTGCTATCGAGTAATGCCTTTCGGACTCAAGAATGCAGGGGCTACCTATTAAAGGGCTATGGTCACATTATTCCATGACATGATCCACAAAGAAATAGAAGTATATGTGGATGACATGATCGCCAAATCCAGAAACGAGATAGACCACATTCAATATCTCAAGAAGTTATTCGATCGGCTTCGAAAGTATCAACTCAAACTAAACCCGGCAAAATGCACTTTCGGAGTACGGTCAGGAAAACTCTTAGGGTTCATCGTCAGCAAAAGAGGAATCGAGGTGGACCCTAACAAAACCAAGGCGATTTTGGAAATGGCCCCACCAAGCACGAAAAAGGAGGTCAGAGGATTTCTGGGTCAAATCAACTATATTGCCCGTTTCATTGCAAAGTTGACGGATAAATGTATACCCATCTTTAAACTGTTGCGCAAAAATCAACCAACGGTGTGGAATGAAGAATGCCAACAAGCGTTCGATAAAATCAAAATATGCTTAACCAATCCGCCAGTATTGGTACCACCCGTTGGAGGAACTCGAAGAGTCTATGGGATGTGTGCTCGGTCAACAAGACGAAACCGGGAAGAAAGAGTGAGCCATTTATTATCTAAGCAAAAAATTCCTAGATTATGAAACCCGTTATACACCATTTGAAAAAACCTGTTGTGCATTGGTATGGGTCACTCAGCATCTCCGGCAATACATGGCTCGACACACAACATGGTTGGTCTCCAAAATGGACCCAATTAAGTACCTCTTCGAGAAGCCCATTCTGACCGGAAGAATAGTTAGGTGGCAAGTGCTCCTCTCAGAGTTCGACATCGTTCATGTCACCCAGAAAGCTATTAAAGGTAGCCCCCTAGCTGACTATCTGGCCCATGGGACAACAAACGAATATCAGTCCCTACAGGACGATATTCCTGATGAACATATCATGCACATTGAACGCGAAGAGACCAAAGAAGAAGCATGGACCATGTTCTTCGACAGGGCCTCAAACATGCTTGGGCACGGGATAGGAGCTATTTTGATATCCCCCGAAAAGAAATATATCCCCGTAACGGGCATGTTGAATTTTGACTACACTAATAACATGGCCGAATATGAAGCGTGCGCGCTAGGAATCCAAGCAGCTCTAGATCATGGGGTTACTAAGATCAAGGTTTTCGGCGATTCATCTCTTATCATCTATCAACTTAAAGGTGAATGGGAAAACCGAAACTCTAAATTAATCCCATATCTAGAGCACGTACGTGATTTAGTTTCGAGGCTGGAAAGCGTTACCTTCAAGTATGTTCCTCGGGAGTAAACAGCGAGCGCGATCAAAATCCCTGGTATCACGACATCAAGCAATACCTCATGAAGGGCGAATACCCCGAAGGAATCAATGATAATGATAAACGAACCATTCGTAAAAGGGCAGTAGGGTTCACGTTGATTGAAGAAACCCTCTACAAAAAGAACTTCGATTCCACTCTCTTAAGGTGTGTGGACCATGAAGAAGCCCAAACCTTGATAAGAGAAATTCACAAAGGAGCCTTTAGGACCCATGCACCTGGGCATGTCATGACAAAGAAAATATTAAGGGCAGGGTATTTTTGGTCAACAATGGAGGCCGATTGTCACCAATATGCTAAAAAATGTCACAAGTGCCAAATCTATGTCGATAATATTCGTGTTCCGTCCGCGCCTCTTGGCACCCTAGCCACACCATGGCCATTCTCTATGTGGGGCATGGACATCATCGGACCCATTGAACCCAAAGCATCTAATGACCACCTCTTTATCTTGGTGGCCATTGACTACTTCACCAAATGGGTTGAGGCAGCATCATATGCACACGTGACTAGAAAAGTGGTGACTACCTTCATCAGGAAAAATATTCTATGTCGGTATGGCATCCCTCATCGGCTCATTACTGATAATGGGACCAACCTCAATAACAAGATGATGGAGGAATTATGTCAATATTTCAAAATTCAGCATCACAATTCCTCTCCATACTGACCTAAGATGAACGGTACAGTAGAGGCAACCAATAAAAAAATCAAAAGAATCATCCAAAAGATGGTAATAACCTACAAGGATTGGCATGAAATGCTCCACTTTGCCTTGCACGGTTACCAAACTTCTGTACGAACCTCCACAGGGGCCACTCCATTTTCCCTCGTATATGGCATGGAGGCCATACTACCAATAGAAGTTGAAATACCCTCCCTGCAAGTTATTATGGAAGCAAAGTTGACAGAAGCATAATGGGTCCAAAATCGTTACGATCAACTGAACCTAATCGAAGAAAAGCGACTGGATGCCATATGTCGGGGACAAGTTTATCAAAAGAAGATCAAGAAAGACTACGATAAGAAAATCAATCCCCGCACCTTCCGAGAAGGGGATCTAGTAATAAAGAAATTGCTTCCAGCCCAGAAAGATAAAATTGGAAAATGGACAACGAACTATGAAGGACCCTTTGTGGTCAAGCGAGCCTTCTCAGGAGGAGCCCTTATCCTCACCAACATGGACGGAGAAGAGCTTCGACATCCAGTCAATTCAGACGCGGTAAAGAAATACTACGCTTAAAGATATTACTCACGACCCGTCAAGAGGAAAACTCGCAAAGAGCATCCTGGGCAAAAGATAGGGTCCATATTCCTCTCCTTCTGTAAAAATAAACCATTTGATTATATCAATTAAAATTGTCTTCTCTTCTCTTGACCTATTTATGAAAATGTCTCTGTATTAACAAAACGCAAGCATGCATAAAGAGTCAATACAAGAAAGCATAAGAAAGAAAAAAGGAAAAGCCTGCTAGGACACTCTTAGGCAAAAATAGGGCAGCCTGCTAGATCAAAAACTCGCAAAGGGCGGTCTAGGCAAACATTAAGGCTTTCATAAAAAGAAAAAGCCAGCTAAGATACCCTAGGCAAGATTTAAGGCAGCCCGCTAGATTGAAAACCCGCAAAGGGCGGTCTAGGCAAAAGATAGGGCTAAAAAAAAAAATTTCATAAGAATAATCACGAAAAAATAGCAAAGAAAATACTAGTCGCTTTCTAGATGCCCCAACTAAAAATAGATTGCATTTAGAACATCCACGCACAAATAGTCGCACAAAAAATGACTTTGTCAAAATCGAAACAAACAAAAATGATTCAAGCAAATAAAAATAAAAGAGCATTCATGCAAGAAAATTAGCTTTGTGCCTACATTCAAAAACACCCAAAGGCATCTCGGTAAGACTTCACCGTCTCTACCAAAAACATACATCAAACACTAGAGTTTTTCGACGAACACCAAAGTCGAACTGCAAAACAAAGAATCTCCAACAATCAACAAGCTGGATGAACCAAAAATCAAAGTAATCACCGGCACAAACCGGATGACTATCCAGAAGAGTCACAAGAAACAAAAACAAAAACAAGATAACACATCTCAACAGCGGCGCATGAGCTAGAGCAGTAAGCCGCCACCACAGCCAAAGGGTCATCTACCGCAAGAAGGAGCATCCAAAGGCACCTAAGCAGACGGGGGTTCGTACTCGTCAACCAAGGGGTCAGCTACCGCATCAAAGGAGCATCCCAAGGTTTCTCACTCGGCGCATGAGCTAGAGCAGTAAGTTGCCACCACCAGCAGTCCTACAAAGTGGACTCAACACCAGATGGGGGTGTATACTCATCAGGCCTTACAAAAGGGGGCTTACCAGATGGGGGTTCATACTCGTCAAACACCAGATGGGGGTGTGTACTCATCAGGCCTTACAAAAGGGGGCTTACCAGACGGGGGTTCATACTCGCCAAACCAGATCGGGGTTCATACTCATCAGCCGAAGGGATCAGCTACCGTCAGAAGGAGCATCCTGGAGGAGCACAACATTTTTTCCCCAGAGGATCAGCCACCGCGAGCCGGAGCATCCGAAGGGCAACCGGGCAAGAGGGTCAACTCCTTTGTTAGAAAAGAAGGCTGAGATCAAGAGGGGGGGTGAATTGATCTTTGAAAGTTTTTCGCAAATAACAGATTATCTATTTGTAAAAATAAGATTTCAGATCTGTTCTTGAATCACAAAGCAAGCAATTAAAAATAAACACAGCAGCAGAATTAAAATAGGAGAAATGTTTAGAAAGATATCACCGGTGTTTATACTGGTTCACCCAATACCAGGGCTACATCTAGTCTCCAGCCAAATTCTAGCTGGGTTCCACTAGATCAAATGTTTTACAGATTACAATCTTACACTCGATCTACCACAAGAACCACAATTCCAGTTCTTGCACCTAACCTTTCACCAAGAACCAAATTCCAGTTCTTGACAACCTCTAGAACCAAATTCCAGCTGCAGAGAAACCAGTGCCCAAATTCCAGGCACCAACACCTAACCTTTCACCAAGAACCAAATTCCAGTTCTTGACAACCTCTACAACCAAATTCCAGTTGCAGAGAAACCAGTGCCCACAATTCCAGGCACCAAACAATATAGTAAAAGAATGAAAAGAAATGAAAAGAAGAGACTAGAATGCTCAAACCAGTTTTATGCAATTCTGCAGTGTGTTTCTTCTCTAAAAGAAAGCAATTTGCCTCAAGAAAGATTTTCAAAGAACTTCACAAAAACTGGCGCGAATCTTTCTTGAAAGAGTGCTAAAGTATGCTTGCTTGATTGCTCAAGGATTGATGTTCAATTGTTGTTTAAAAGGTTTAAGCCAAACTATTTTTATAGAAGATTTTCAAAACTGCTGGTTTAATTAATTTGTTAAAAGATTCTTTTAATCTGTTAAAAGTGCAGTTTAAATCTGTTAAAACTTCTTTTAATCCATTAATACGTTCTTGATTCTTTAACAAATTTGTTTTAACTGATACGACAACGTTTGTATCAATTAAAACACTTTACAAAAAAATTTCTAAGTTGATTTAATCGATTGTTTCGCGATTCAATCGATTGAAATACTGCAAAACTTTCTTGTTATTTTTTCAAGTGATTTTAACTAATAAAAATAAGTTTTAATCGATTAAAACGCTGTGTAGAAATTTTCTAAGTTGTTTTAATCGATTGAAATGAGTTTTAATTGATTGAAAAAGTTCTGATCGGTCATAACTCAATTCTGATCGATCATATCTGATTCTTATCGGTCATAATTGCATTCTGATCGATCATACCTGAACTCTAAGTGGTTTTGATCGATTAAAACCAAGTTGTATCGATTAAAATACTGCAAAAACACTTCTCTTAACATTTTAAGTGATTTTAATCGGTTATTTTGAAGCTTTATCAGCTTAAAACACCGACGAAGGTTTTCAAAACTTTCTTTAATGAAAACAACCGGTTATATCAGAATTATATCGGTTAAAAACTTGTTTAAGAAAGCTTTTGTCAAAATACTTTGTTTTTATCTGTTTAAACGCTTCTAGAGGCATTTTGCAAAATCTTTTAAGTGAAGAAACCTCATGCAGCAGAAAAGATAAAATGATTATACTTAAGCATAGCTGAAGACACACTAATTCTTCTACTCTTTTATCTAAGTGATTGTTGACCACTACAAAGTTGACTTTGACTTTATCTTTGACTTCATCAAATCAACAAAATCTTTGTCAGAGTATTTCAATAAGATCTTCATTACTTTCAGTCTCCCCCTATTTGATGAAGACAAACAACACTTTGAATAATAACTCTGCAAGAGAAGTCACTTGATAAAACAGATTAGTTAGAAATAAAGAAATGAATTATTTTCCTATTTCTCCCCCTAAATTGTTGCTTCCCCTAAATAAAGAATTATTTCTGATCAAAAGTAAAGCAACTATTCTCCCCCTTTTGACTTCATCAAAAAATAGGGAACAGAAGAGAAACAATGCAAAGGTATGAAATAAGTTTGAGATTTTAAAAATAGAAAAAAAAATGAATACGATATTTTACTCATGTAAAGATCAATCAAAGTTGATTCAAACTTATCTTCATTAACACGTTTGTAATGAATACAATTAACACGTGTAAAGATAAGGGAATCACGCTTTAGTAGCATGTTACAAGAACAACCATTAACTAAAGCCTTTAATTTTTCTTTCCAGAATAAAAATCGATTAAAAACAGGACAAAATCGATTAAAAAGTTCTTGTTTAGTGATTTTCCTCGATTGAAATAAAGGTTTAATCGATTAAAACAATGAAAGACTTCGAAAGTATGAAACATAAGTGCATTTAATCGATTAATTCGACATTTAATCGATTAAAGCGAGTAAAGAAAAATGTTGTATAAATTCTTTTAATCGATTTAAAAGATTTTTTATTGATTAAAACAACCAGCTTTTGAAATCTAAGTAATGTTTGATGCAAATTTATGCCAAATCTAGTATAAATTTTGTAAAACTGATCATCTAGAAGGATGCTTAACAATAATATCAACTACATCAATTAAATTTTAACCAATAGATCCAACAAAATCAGAATAAAATCTTATTTAGCTAAATTAACTGATGTAAGCTTGTTTATAAAGATTTTTAATCGATTGATACGAAGTTTAATCTATTATTTTGTTGTGAAAGAGTTTCCTTTAATCAATTTAATCGATTAAATCCATTTTGTATTAGCTAAAACTCTCAGGGAGCTATGTTGAAATCTATCTATGCTAGTTTGTTTCGAATTTAAAACCTACATTATATTAATCAAGGCTAAAGAGATTGTGCCTGGTATATAACCAGTAAATATTACAGACCCATAAATTTAAAATTAGCATCAAAAGAAATAAGCAATAAAAGAAAGATGAGAAGGGATAAGAAGGGACCCTTTCTGTCCAAAAAAAAACTCAATCATCCCAGTTGCCTTGGTTCCACAATAACATCTGAACCTCCTTTAGAATTTTTGAAAGATCCTCTTGTTGGTTTGTTGTTAGGGATGCCAGATTATCAGTATAAAATTGATCCCTGTACTGCCAATAAAACACACATACCTTGTGCCAATTTTAGCTTTCCATTAAATTCTTGAATTTCTGTCTCAGATTTGTCTCCTTACATTATCACTTTGTGACCTTGATGATTAAAACGAATTATCAAAGTTGCACAATTCCAATGAATTTCACCAAGATTCTTGAACCAATGCATGCCCAAAATTATTCCAAATATATTGCTAGGTAATACCAAGAATTTTAATGTAAACGTGTGTTCATTGAATCTCCAAGTTATCGGTTCACACTTCCTAGTAATCAACAACTTATTATCAGAAGCAACCATTACTAAAAAATCCTTGATAAACTATGTTTTCAGTCCCAACAACTTGACCCATTTGACACTAATGAAATTATGTGTACTCCCAGAGTCCATAAGAAAAAGGATAGTCTACTTCTTAATAATTCCTTTGATTTGCAATGTATTACCACCCAGCATTCCATGTAAAGTATTAAGAGAAATGTAGACATCTGCAGCTTGAATCATGTCTGTGTTGTTGTCAAAAAATAGTTTGTTCTTTCTCAAAGTCCATGTCTTACACTACATCGGCCTCAATTTCTTCCTGGGCAAAGAAGATAGCGTTGGGCTTACCCCAAACTTTACATTTCAACTTATGATACCACACAATCCCTTTGCAATCATGTCAGTAACTTCCTTTCTAAATATGGAAGTTGAGGTGCTACCTTTCGAATCGGTAGTTGCTGAAACAAACACCTAAAGCTTCAAACAAACTTTTAAAATTCCCTTTTGAAGTCTTGCAAAGATGCATACCTTTTTGCAAAGACTGTGGTTTATGAATTCTCACAGATTTTTTTTTTCAGTTTAGTTTTCATACCTTTCAAAAATTCTCCCAAATCTTCCTCTTGTTGCAATCTTGATAATTCAACAATATCCTCAAAAGCACGATCATCAAATTGATATGACATATCTTGTGATATTTCTTCCCAAGATTTATTCTTGAAACTGGGTTGATGCAAGTAATGTCGCTGCCATGAAAAAGCCTTTCCATCCATGGATAACAGCAATAACTTTCCCACATTATGCCACTAGTCTAGTTTCCATTTCAAAGATTTGTTCCCATCGCTAATCATGAGAATTTGTGCCATTGAAAGGAAATTGGATGTTCCCATTATGTAGATTTTGATTACCATAAAAACTTGGGATTTTGACTTTGATTTGCTTACCAATTTTCATTTGGATGTTATAAAACTAATTTTCAGAAACAAATTAATCGATTAACCAACTACTTAACCTATTAAGTTGATCTTTAATACTAGGTTTGAAAATGCTACAGTGAAATAATCGATTAATTCATAAAGGAATCGATTAGTCTTATACAGAATGAAATTAATAATATGATAACAGAACTTAAATCGATTAAAACGAAAAAGAATCGATTAATTTTGACATCTTAGTGTTTTTAGTTGATATAAATTCTTTTTAATCGATTAAAACAGCTAGACTCAAATCCTGAGAACATTTTAATCGATTAATTCGCATTTCAATCAATTAAAAGTGTACGGACAGATTTTCTGATATTCTCTGTAAGATATTTTAATCGATTAATACTGTTTTATATCAATTAAAACTATCAGTTTATGAAAATAGAACCTGATTTGCTGCTTTGAATATCAAGGGACTCCCAGATTTTGTTCCTGCAAAACAAATTTAACATGTTTCTGGTACCCTTTATAATTACTAGGTCCAATTAGGTTATTTGAAATGACTTTAACTTTGGAATCCATTTCATTCTACCTTTAGGAATAGCATACTTTTTAATTCTACAGTATTTTACTGAATGACCTCTTTTCATGCATTAAAAACATTTTATCACAGAGTATGATTTCCTATTTACATTTTTTTTTCTGACTTTCATCCTAGATTTAAATCCTATGCCAGATTTGTCAAAAATTAGTTTTTTTGACTCAAGTAAAACGTCAAGATTAGCTTGACCTTGTGTAAATCTTGAAACGGTTTGTGATAAAAAATCAATTTTCTTTTGTAATTCTGAACAATTATTACAGGGTTTATTACATGCACAATCAGAATTATCATGAATTAATTTTAAGAAATCACAATCAGTTTCATCTTCAAGAATTCTCTTTTCAAGAGAGTCTACTTTATTTACTAGCCAATTATTCAATCCTTTTAGCCTATCATTTTCTTTTTGTAGTTTCTTAGCCTCTTCATGCATTTCATTAAATGCTTCTTGTAATGAATTATAATCCATTAAGTTTGAAGAAGAATTAGAACTTACACTGCTGGATTGAAGGTTTTGATTTGCCATTAGACACATGTTGGCTTCTTCATTGTCAGAATTGTCTGTTGAAGAAGTGTCATTGTCATCCCATGCTACGTAGGCTCTCTTTACATCTGCTGTCCCTTCATGAGTAACCTCAAGAACATCCCACATCTCTTTTGCAGATTTGCATTGGGATACCCTGAAAAACTCATCCATGTTAAGTGCAGAAGTAATTATATTTTTAGCAGTGCAATCATTTTGAATTTTTTTCTTTTCCTCATCATTTAGACTGGACCATTCTTTTTCTGTAATTAAAGGGCCATTAGAAATTACATCCCAAACATTTCTATCAATGGATTCAATAAAGATCTTCATCCTAATTTTGCAAAAAGGATAATCTGTTCCACAAAATAGTGGAGGTCTGTTAATAGAAGCTCCCTCAGAAAACGGTAATTTGTTTTCAGCCATGGATCGAAGAACTTGAATAACTTTCAAGCACCTCGCTCTGATGCCAATTGTTAGAAAAGAAGGCTGAGATCAAGAGGGGGGGTGAATTGATCTTTGAAAGTTTTTCGCAAATAACAGATTATCTATTTGTAAAAATAAGATTTCAGATCTGTTCTTGAATCACAAAGCAAGCAATTAAAAATAAACGCAGCAGTAGAATTAAAATAGGAGAAAGGTTTAGAAAGATATCACCGGTGTTTATACTGGTTCACCCAATACCAGGGCTACGTCCAGTCTCCAGCCAAATTCCAGTTGGGTTCCACTAGATCAAATGTTTTACAGATTACAATCTTACACTCGATCTACCACAAGAACCACAATTCTAGTTCTTGCACCTAACCTTTCACCAAGAACCAAATTCCAGTTCTTGACAACCTCTACAACCAAATTCCAACTGCAGAGAGACCAGTGCCCAAATTCCAGGCACCAACACCTAACCTTTCACCAAGAACCAAATTCCAGTTCTTGACAACCTCTACAACCAAATTCCAGCTGCAGAGAAACCAGTGCCCACAATTCCAGGCACCAAACAATATAGTAAAAGAATGAAAAGAAATGAAAAGAAGAAGCTAGAATGCTCAAACCAGTTTTATGCAATTCTGCAGTGTGTTTCTTCTCTAAAAGAAAGCAATTTGCCTCAAGAAAGATTTTCAAAGAACTTCACAAAAACTAGCACGAATCTTTCTTGAAAGAGTGCTAAAGTATGCTTGCTTGATTGCTCAAGGATTGATGTTCAATTGTTGTTTAAAAAGTTTAAGCCAAACTGTTTTTATAGAAGATTTTCAAAACTGCTGGTTTAATTAATCTGTTAAAAGATTCTTTTAATCTGTTAAAAGTGCAGTTTAAATATGTTAAAACTTCTTTTTATCCATTAATACGTTCTTGATTCTTTAACAAATTTGTTTTAACTTATACGACAACGTTTGTATCAATTAAAACACTTTACAAAAAATCTTCTAAGTTGATTTAATCGATTGTTTGGCGATTCCATCGATTGAAATACTGCAAAACTTTCTTGTTATTTTTTCAAGTGATTTTAACTAATAAAAATAAGTTTTAATCGATTAAAACGCTGTGTAGAAATTTTCTAAGTTGTTTTAATCGATTGAAACGAGTTTTAATTGATTGAAAAAGTTCTGATCGGTCATAACTCAATTCTGATCAATCATATCTGATTCTGATCGGTCATAATTGCATTCTGATCGATCATACTGAACTCTAAGTGGTTTTAATCGATTAAAACCAAGTTGTATCGATTAAAATACTGCAAAAACACTTCTCTTAACATTTTAAGTGATTTTAATCGGTTATTTTGAAGCTTTATCAGTTAAAACACTGACAAAAGGTTTTCAAAACTTTCTTTAATGAAAACAACCGGTTATATCGGAATTATATCAGTTAAAAACTTGTTTAAGAAAGCTTTTGTCAAAATACTTTGTTTTTATCTATTTAAACGCTTTTAGAGGAATTTTGCAAAATCTTTTAAGTGAAGAAACCTCATGCAGCAGAAAAGATAAAATGATTATACCTAAGCATAGCTGAAGACACACTAATTCTTCTACTCTTTTATCTAAGTGACTGTTGACCGCTACAAAGTTGACTTTGACTTTATCTTTGACTTCATCAAATCAATAAGATCTTTGTCAGAGTATTTCAATAAGATCTTCATTACTTTCATCCTTCACCCTCCAATCGATCTTCTTGGCACAACAGGCCAACAGTCGGCTAGTCAGGTGAATGGGGGGCAACTGTAGACCCCAAATCTTTCCCGGCCTCAAAATAAGATCAGAAGACCTCCTATTCGAAGATGGACGAAGCCTAAAAAGCCACTAGGAGAGACCATTAGGCCCCATTTTAGAGTAGGAAGGATTTTTTGTACAAAAATAAGGATTATCGCCTTCAAGAGTTGAGACCACCGTCTCGATTTTTGAGACCGCCGTCTCACTGAAGGGCAAGTCGAGACCACCATCTCGCCAAACGAGATCGCCGTCTCGCCATTAATTCAAGTCGAGACCGCCATCTCGACCTTGCCATTCAAGACTACCATCTCGACCTAACAGACACGAATCCCTATAAATAGTCAGCGCTCCCCCCTTCATTTCACATAGTTCTTCCACTTTTCCTTCTACACTTTCTTCAAATTCACCTCCTAGAGTCCCTCTGAAGAATTTTCAGAGTTTTTGAGTGTCTTAGAGAGCTTTTTATAGCGTTTTCGAGAGAATTTCGGCATTCTAAGAGCGAAGGGTTGCCAAAACGCACCCTATTTTTCAAGAGAAATAATCAAAAGCTTACTGTAGCCCCTAATTTTTCCCGGCCTCTCAAAATAAAAGCTAGAGGAACTTCGCCCGAAGATGGAGTTCATCCGGCTTCCCAAAACCGAGGAAACCTCCCGCAACAAAGACGGAGGTCACCCATCCACACAATAAAGGCAAAAGAGACTTCGTACACGAAGACAAAGCTCGCGCGGCATCTTAATGAAGGCCAAGAAGACTTCCTATATGAAGATAAAGCTTCAACGGACACACATCGACATCAAACGACGTCCGAAAAAAGGAAAGGAAAGCTTCTCGGGGGTCCCGGAACGCGAAGACAGGCCAAAGCAGTTTGGAACAGCTGTCCCAAACTGGGACGGCCGTCCCAAACACACCTGGCCGTCCTAAACACAAAAAATGCATGTGAGACGCACGTCTCACCTTTGGGATGCGCGTCCCAAGTCCCTAAATTCAAATGGGACGGCCGTCCCAAATGCACCAGGCCGTCCCAAATTGTCCCAATGTAAAATGTGCAGTTGGGACGGCCGTCCCAGATGTCCAGGCGAAAAATGGCTATAAATAGGAGCCTCATTTGTCTCATTCCACACACCGGACAACTCGGAAGACTTGTCTGCTTCTCTCCCTCTCTCGAATGATCTTTCCGATTGCCTTTAAAAGGTAACAATCGGTTAAGGAATTTGTATTCCAGGCATTCGATTCTTCTAGAAAATTTAGTCGAGTCGAGTCACGTAATCGAGAGGAGAGTCATTGTAGAGCGAGGGACTGCGAAAAACGTCCTTATTGTAACGAATTGATATATAAAGCTTGCTACGGAGGTTCTTCTCAAATCTCTTCTCCTTTACTGCTTTATTTATTGCTTCATAAAATGTAAATAAAATCATGTAGATAGCCATATTTACTGTACGAATAAAATAAGGGTAACTGCGTAATTTCTCATAATCTTCACTTAATGAATTAATCCGTCATAGGGAACCTGAAAGGGGCGTTGTGGGGTGCTAATACCTTCCCCACACGTAACTAACTCCCTTACCCGACTCTGGTTATAATGGCCAAGTTGGTTTTTATTAAAATCAATGTCTTTTTCTCCTTTTCCAATGTTTATGGTCAAAACATTGGTGGCGACTCCAAAAGAACCATTTTCGAAAACCTTGCTTCTTTTAGAGGATAGTTCAGTGTTGAACACCTCGGAAGCAATGAACATAATTTTAACAAAAAATGCGAGTCTCAACCATCTTTTCGCGACCGCTCGCATTAACGTTCGAGACGTCCCAGGACGTCGGAACGGACGGCGGCGACAGATGGCGACTCCACTGGGGAAGCTAGAGAGTTGATCCCATTTAGTGACGGATAAATTCAAACTAAGTAAAGATTTGAAATTACAGCTTTACCCTTTTCTGTATTTTTATTGTATGGCTTTAATAATTGCTGTATGATTATTTTTGCAAATTGTTTGAAATATAAATTGCACACAAAAACCCTTGCACACTACAGTCCCTCTATACCCGGGGGCAAGAGTGAATACCTATAGGGAGTGGGTGGCAGATACGATCGGTTAGTTAGCACACGGGGCTACTACCGTTGTCGGAAAACCACCAACTCAAGGTGATAACTCTCTTCTTTTGGTCTAAGGGTGTCGACACAGAATTCCGTGCATGACGTGAGGACTGAGAGATTGAGAGGTCCCTATAATGGGGGCACCTTGGGGACCTTTGGCTTTGGTGAGAACAATTAGAACCGCCTAAACCAAGCACATTTCTGCAGGAAAACCCTACCTCGTGATTAAATAAGCGTGGCTCTGCTCGTGGATGTATGAATTGTGTGTGCATACGTTTGCTGCATTTGTATTGATGCATTAGCATAGGGTGATCATACAACAAACAAAAAAAATGAAAAACCCTAAAAATCACAAAAAAGTGATAAGATAAAAGACCTTTATCTCGGACAGTCTTCAGTTAAGCTAGCCTGGTTTCAGGTTCTTTGCAAGCTAAGTAGCCACGTTGACCGACAGAAGAGATAAAGGGTCATAAAAAAAAACATACAATTTAAAACCATAAAAATATCTTTTACTTTAAAAAGATTGTTGGCAAAGTCGTATCATTCATATCATATCATCCAATAAGTGGTAAAACTAAGAGAGAAAATAATTACAGCATGCTCATCATTTTAATAAACCCCTAAAAAATGGGTCTTAGAGACGTTTTTTGGGAAAATTACTGGGCCAAATCGCCTTCGGCATTTGCAGCTTGGTTCTTCACCCTTTTCTCTTCGTTTTGACATGCTGTGCGTCCAAATCGGACAACCCAGTCAAAAGTTATTCCACTTTCAATATATGCTGTCATAAAAAATATTTTTGTAGTGCATGCATAAAGCACATTCATTCTAGGATGCATTAGATATCCTTAGACAATAGTGAAAGAGGCCCAAGTGCGTTTATCACCTTCCTAGAAGAGATAAGTGCGTTAAGGTGTGTTGGCAACCTTTGAAAAAGGAAGTTATCACACTAAGGTGGGTATGGTACCCTTAAAACATAGGCTTTTGAGAAGATACCAAAGCTATTGTCTAAGGCATATCTATTTCACACCGATCATTCATAAAAAAAAATAATATAATAAAAATCTTCAAATCATTTAGAAAGTGACTGGTCTTCTACCTGTTCTCACTCGCGCTCAAAAAGCCAAGAAGATGGAGCAATTAGAGGAGCAGAACCGTATGCTCACCACCGAGCTTAATGCCATAAAGGAACAAATGGCGCAATTGACGGAGTTAATGTACCAACAATGCTTCCACAATACGGTCTCTGAGCAACGAATTTCTGCCCTAGAAGGGAAATTAAGGGCATTAGAGAGATACAAATTTGATGTAAAGGAGGTAACCGATGTCGAAAATACTCGATTCCCTCCCAAGTTTAAGAAATCCAACGCATCATTCAAGAAGCTCTTTGGCAAGAAAAAGGAGGGAAGTGTAAATGCCATGAACTTTACTACTCTTTCTTCCTCTTCGCCATCAGCTGGACAGTCACACAGACAAGAGAAGAAATTCACTCCCATCCCAATCTCTTATGGGAGTCTGCTGCCAAGACTTTTAGAGGCCAAGCTCTTAACACGTATCTCCCCAAAGAAGAAAGATCCACCTTACCCCGGTTGGTACAAACTCAACGAAAAATGTGATTACCACTCAGGTGCTCCTGGGCATTCCGTGGAGAATTGCGTCAACCTGAAATATAGGGTTGAAGAATTATTGAATGCTGGGTGGATTACTTTCGATGCTCCCGACCCAAACGTAAACATCAAGCCTCTATCACAACCAGAATAGTGAGCTTGGGTAGAGAAGGCCATCTAACTAAGGCTCCCCATTTTGTGCATCTTTTGGTTAAAAGAAATAAAAAATATATTCAAGCTTCCGATGTATCTCTCGTGATCCTTGCCCTTGATCACGAGATTTTTGATTAAAGTGGGCTTTGTATATATTTCTCTTTTCATCAATAAAATGAGGCATTTTTCATAATATTCATATGCTTCTCATTCTTCTCTCTCATTCCAAAATAAGTGAATAAAATCTAAACCCAAATATAGACCATATAAACAGTCATGTCTGTGATTAAAAACTCTCTGCGGGATCTGAAAGCCGAAGGCGAATGGATTGAGTCAGACAGTGAGGAGGGGACCATTTCCCCGGACATGCAAAGACTGTTGGAAAAAGGAGCTCAATTAATATAGCCCCATTAAGAAAAAACTGAGGCCATCAATCTGGGACAAGGAGACAATAAAAAAGAAGTAAATGTCGGTACCCAAATTGATAATGTCAGGAAAGGGGCAATAACGCCTTTGCGCTTATACATTGGATAAAAGCTGTACTGTGGATATACACAGAAGAATTGTCCGTCAATGAAGATATCTCTAATATAGTCGGTATTGGGGGCACGACGGGAAGCAAAAGAATTTATTCCCCGAGGAGCTACAAGATAATGCTCCTAAAAACAAAGGAAAAATAAAGAAACCGAAGAGGAAAAGAAAAAAAGAATCCAAGGGGAAGATTGAGCAGACCTTGGATTCACGGTGTTAGGGCAGTTTCTTCAACGCTCCACCGAAAGTTAAAAGTCGTGGTAGGCGACAAGTTGATGCGACACTAAAGACTACATTCGAATCAATGAGTCGTTCACCATACCTTAAATGGATGCGGCTGAAGAAGACATTTGAAAATATGGAAAAGACTTCCTAGCAATTTAAAAGTGGCCCATATAATGAAGAGATATGGATACAGCCCAGACAATGGCTTGGAAAGGATGCTCAAGGAATAAGAGAGCCATCAGATTTAAGGATAATCCTTTTAAGTACGACCCTCCAAAAGATCAAGTCGTACAAAGAAAAGTGGAAGTCTCCCCCTCCGTACCTTAAAAAGACGATCTTCCAAAAAAGAGGGATATTAGCGTCAAGGGTAGCATTAGTCATTAAATGCCCTTCTTCCGATTTTAAGGGATGTAAACCCAATGACTATTAGAGATTACTCCTCGGGGTGTGCCCGACCCCCGAGCATCTCTAGGGCACACATTTTCCCTGAAATTACAAAAGAATGCTATTCTTACTATCTGCTTCTCTTCTTGCTAAAAATGTCTATACCCCATAAATAACCAATGTTAGACAAACGTTTTGTTCCAAAATGTGTCAAAACAATCAAAGCGTCATAGACAAAATAAAGTCTGCTAGGTATCCCAGAAAAAAAATGAAAAAGGGAACCTAGACAAAAGTTAGGACACATCACAACATCCTAGGCTGAAAACTCAAAAGGGCAGACTAGGAAAGCTAATCAGTCATAAATAGGCAGCTGAAGACGCTGCCTCATAAAAACAAAATGTTTGTTTAAACTAGCCTAAACACCGACCAACCTTGGCTAGCCATTCTTACAAAAACTATTATTTCAAAAAAAAAAATCTCACTAAAACACAAGCCTTTGCAACAAATCCCTTTCTTTCTCTTCTCTTGACCATTTCACTATAAAGCATTCAAATAATAAAGGGGAATGTGGAAATATAGTGATCAATAGGAGGATTGAAATCCCTAAGGAAAGGAAGAGGGGCATTGATATGACAATTGCTCTATATTCAAAATGATTACTCTTCGGTTATAGCAAAGATCCGAGACGGCAAATCGGTACAACTAATCATGTTGACAAAAGCACATGATGATGGAAGTAAACTTAACAGAAGCCGAATGGGTTCAAAGTCGATACGATCAATTAAACCTTATCGATGAAAAGCGGTTAAATGCTATATGCCATGGACAAGCCTATCAAAGGAAGATAAAAAAGGCTTATGATAAAAAGGTCCACCCTCATACTTATCAAGAAGGGGATCTAGTTATAAAGAAGCTGCTTCTGGCCCAGAAGGATAAAATCGGAAAATGGGCACTGAACTACGAAGGACCCCTTGTGGTCAAATGAGCTTTCTCGGAAAGGGCTCCTATCCTCATCAATATGGATGGAAAAGAACTTCGACACCCAATCAACTCTGATGCGGTGAAGAAGTATTATGCTTGAAGACATTGCTCAAGACCCGTCAGGAATGAAAACCCACAAAGGGCATTCCTGGGCAAAAGATAGGGTCCATATTCCTCGCTAGGATACGTCCTAGGCAAAAAGAAGAGGTAAAAAAAAAGTAAATAAAAAAAAAACTAACTAAGAGCAATGGTTACTTTAGTCAAAAACCGAAAAGGCGGCTAAGGTAACATTCTTCCAGAAGCAAGCAGTCTGCATAGTCTTCACTCTGAGCTCAGGCATCTCAACTGAAGCAATTAGGAGAACCAGGGGGCAGATATCATAGACATGACTGTATAAGCCTAAACAGTACAGCCAACCCTGACCACCCATTCTTCTAAATACTTTTGAAATCCTTCTGTAAAAGAAATAAGCTTTTGCTCATTTATCAATAAAATTCCCTTTCATTTCCTTTCTCTTGACCAAATATTATGGAAATGCCTCTTTATTGATAAATCATAAATATGCGCAAAGACCTTTAATCAAAGATCAAACATGCATCTAAAAAAGGGAAGCATATAAAAATAATAAGAAAATAACAAATGCCTGCTAGGATATTTTTAGGTAAAAATCAGGGTAGCCTGCTAGATCAGAAATCCCAAAAGAACGGTCTAGGCAAAAGATAAGGCAAAAGCCCCCTAAGATATTCTAGGCAAAAATTAAGGCAGCCCGTTAGATCGAAAACCCGTAAAGGGCGATCTAGGCAAAAGTTAGGGCTAAGACCAAAAGATTAATAAAAGAGGAGCCCATCATCATAAAGGAGGAGCCCATTCCCATTATCATAAAGGAAGGAGTACATCGGCGTATTCATAAGAAGCCAATGGGAGAAGGCCAGTTACTTTCTAAATGCATCCAAAATAAATAAACAATAGATTGCATTTAGGACATTCATACACAAAGTAGTTGCATAATACGACTTTGTCAAAATCAAGAAAAATAATTTTCTTCAAACAAGAATAATAAACATGCATATAAGAAGGATAGTCTCCATGCTTATGATTGGAAATAAAAGGCGCCAAAATCCAGCCTCTAAATGAAAATCAAAATCGCGAAAGGCGAAATCAAAAAACCATTTCAGCAGAATAAAGAGCTTTAAGAAAACCATAGCTCCAACCATTCTCCTCAAACCCCAATAGAAGGAGGGTACATCAAAAAAGGCCAACGGAAAGGCCCGATGATCCCCAAGCGGATCCTTGCCTACTCTAGAGGCAAAACAAAAATAATTACTCCATGACTCAACATCATCATCACATGAGTCATCAAACCATAGTCATTTAAAGATCCGACCACTATCCTTCCATCCAAGGAAAAGGAAGTCATCAACCTTCTACACCAATAAAAGAAGGAGAAGAAAAGCCAATGGAAAAGGCTTGATCATCCTCAAGAGGATCTTTGCCTATTCAAAGGCAGAAAAATACTCGCTGACTCAACACCACCACATGAGTCGTCAAACATAATCATTTGAAGCTTCAATCAACATCCTTCCATCCAAGAAAGAAGGAAACCATCAAAATAAAAAGCCAATGGAAAGGCTCGATTATCCCCAAGAGGATTCATGCCTACTCCAGAGGCAAAGCAAAAAGACTACCTCACGACTCAGCTATATCGCCACATGAGTCAACAAGCAAGCTCATCCAGAATATCCACTTCATTTCCCAAAGGAGAATAAGGACTACTCAAGAGTCCATCAAAAAAGTATGGAGCCAAATCCTCCATATCATTAGGGGGCAACGAAAAAGAAAGAAAGAAAAACTTTCATTCCCCAAATAGAGGCCACAACGAAAAAAGGCCAAATAAAAAAAATCTCCAAGTAAAGCACATCAAGAAAAGTCTACAAAAAGAGGAAAACAAATTTTCCATCTTCCAGCTCAAATAAAAGCTTCACAAAGCTAGGAGCCAAGACTCCATCATCAAAATTGGATCCCTAGGAAGCTGATAAACTCCTTGGTGAATCTTCAAAAAGGAAAACAAAATTTTTCCATCTTCCAGCTCAAATAAGAGCTTCACAAAGCCAGGAGCCAAGACTCCATCATCAAATTTGGATCCCCAGGAAGCTGACAAACTCCTTGGTGAATCCCAAGAGAAAAAGAAAATCTCTTCATTCCGTTCAATAAAGAGCCTCACAAAGTCAGAAGCTCAAAACTAATCAAGGATTAGATCCCCAAGAGAAAAATTCCCCAGGGATCACCAAAAAGAAAAGAGAAAAAAATATCTTTTCATCCAAAGAAAAAGCCAATGTGCATAAAAGGTACACATAAAAACCCATTCCCCAGCAGGAATAAGAGCATAGGCAAAGCCAGCTCAAAACAGCAAACATCCAATAAGGAGTCGAAAAACTCCATTTCTCCCTAGGGAGGCAATTCAAAATAGATCTCCGGAATGAAATTAATTCTCCAGTGGATCATCAAAAAGAAAATCCCCAACGAGCCTACCAAATGAAGGCAAAACTACAAATTCATATCCTCAGGGAATCGCGTATAAATTCCCAAATACAGATATCCCCAGTGAAAAGCAAAGTCTTCACTTCCAACAGGCAAGCAGAAAGCCAATATCCCAAAAAAACGGGAAATCAACCTATGCAAGAGGCAATCCAAAACCTAAGTCTTCACCACTATTGAAGCATATGCCTAAATCAAGAGGCACAACCAAATAGAAATCACATCCCCAAGTGGGTTCTTGCCTAAACAAAAGGCACAATCAACAAAAAGTTCAAATCCCCAGAGGATTTCCGCCTGATCAAGAGGCGCAACCAAACAAAAATCTCACCAAGTGGATTTCCGCCTAATCAAGAGGCGCAACTAATAGAAATCAAAATCCCCAGAGGATTCCTGCCTAAACAAGAGGCAACCAACAAAGAATCCCCGGCAAAGCCGGATGGCTAAACAAAAAAGCCAAAATCAAAGAATCCCTGGTCAAGACCAGGATGGCTAAAAGAAAAAGCCAAAACAATGAAATCCCAGGCAAAAGCCGAATGGCTAAACAGAAAAGCCAAAAATCAAGAATCACCGGCCAAGACCGGATGGCTAAAAGTCAAAAACAAAGAATCCCCGGCAAAAGCCAGATGGCTAAAACAAGAAAAGCCAAAATATAGAAATCCCTAGTAAAACCAGATGACTAAAACAGAAAAGTCAAAAAGAAAAATCAATTACTCCCCAGAGACGCATGATAAAAAATAGTAAGCCGTCAACTCATCTCCAAAAACAGATGATCATAGGATTGACTACAAAAAAGTTCATCCTGAAAGCCTTGCAGAACGAGGCTTATCATTCACACCGGGAGGGGGTGCGTACTCACCTAAGCCTGACAGAGCAAGGGTTATCATTCACACTGGGTGGGGGTGCGTACTCACCTAAGCCTTGCAGAATGAGGCTTATCATTCACACCGGGTGGGGGTGCATACTCACCTAAGCCTTGCAGAACGAGGCTTATCATTCACACCGGGTGGGGGTGCGTACTCACCTAAGCCTTGCAGAACGAGGCTTATCATTCACACGGGGTGGGGGTGCGTACTCACCTAAGCCTTGCGGAATGAGGCTTATCATTCACACCGGGAGGGGTGCGTACTCACCTAAGCCTTGCGAGAATGAGGCTTATCATTCACACCGGGTGGGGGTGCGTACTCACCTAAGCCTTGCGGAACGAGGCTTATCATTCACACCGGGTGGGGGTGCGTACTCACCTAAGCCTTGCGAACGAGGCTTATCATTCACACCGGGAGGGGTGCGTACTCACCTAAGCCTCGACAGAGCAAGGGTTATCATTCACACCGGGTGGGGGTGCGTACTCACCTAAGCCTTGCGGAATGAGGCTTATCATTCACACCGGGTGGGGGTGCATACTCACCTAAGCCTTGCGGAATGAGGCTTATCATTCACACCAGGTGAGGGTGCGTACTCACCTAAGCCTTGCGAGAATGAGGCTTATCATTCACACCGGGTGGGGTGCGTACTCACCTAAGCCTTGCGGAATGAGGCTTATCATTCACACCGGGTGGGGGTGCGTACTCACCTAAGCCTTGCGTAACGAGGCTTATCATTCACACCGGGTGGGGTGCGTACTCACCTAAGCCTTGCGGAACGAGGCTTATCATTCACACCGGGTGGGGGTGCGTACTCACCTAAGCCTTGCAGAACGAGGCTTATCATTCACACCGGGTGGGGGTGCGTACTCACCGAAGCCTTGCGAACGAGGCTTATCATTCACACCGGGTGGGGGTGCGTACTCACCTAAGCCTTGCGGAACGAGGCTTATCATTCACACCGGAGGGGTGCGTACTCACCTAAGCCTCGACAGAGCAAGGGTTATCATTCACACCGGGTGGGGGTGCGTACTCACCTAAGCCTTGCAGAATGAGGCTTATCATTCACACCGGGTGGGGGTGCATACTCACCTAAGCCTTGCAGAATGAGGCTTATCATTCACACCAGGTGAGGGTGCGTACTCACCTAAGCCTTGCAGAATGAGGCTTATCATTCACACCGGGTGGGGGTGCGTACTCACCTAAGCCTTGCAGAATGAGGCTTATCATTCACACCGGGTGGGGGTGCGTACTCACCTAAGCCTTGCAGAACGAGGCTTATCATTCACACCGGGTGGGGGTGCGTACTCACCTAAGCCTTGCAGAATGAGGCTTATCATTCACACCGGGTGGGGGTGCATACTCACCTAAGCCTTGCGAAATGAGGCTTATCATTCACACCGGGTGAGGGTGCGTACTCACCTAAGCCTTGCGAGAATGAGGCTTATCATTCACACCGGGTGGGGGTGCGTACTCACCTAAGCCTTGCAGAACGAGGCTTATCATTCACACCGGGTGGGGGTGCGTACTCACCTAAGCCTTGCAGAACGAGGCTTATCATTCACACCGGGTGGGGGTGCGTACTCACCGAAGCCTTGCGGAACGAGGCTTATCATTCACACCGGGTGGGGTGCGTACTCACCTAAGCCTTGCGGAACGAGGCTTATCATTCACACCGGGAGGGGGTGCGTACTCACCTAAGCCTTGCGGAACGAGGCTTATCATTCACACCGGGTGGGGGTGCGTACTCACCTAAGCCTTGCAGAACGAGGCTTATCATTCACACCGGGTGAGGGTGCGTACTCACCTAAGCCTTGCAGAACGAGGCTTATCATTCACACCGGGTGGGGGTGCGTACTCACCTAAGCCTTGCAGAACGAGGCTTATCATTCACACCGGGTGGGGGTGCGTACTCACCTAAGCCTTGCAGAACGAGGCTTATCATTCACACCGGGTGGGGGTGCATACTCACCTAAGCCTTGCAGAAGGAGGCTTATCATTCACACCGGGTGGGGTGCGTACTCACCTAAGCCTTGCAGAACGAGGCTTATCAAAAAACCTAGCAAAAATGCATCAGGTGGAGTAAAAATACTCACCGGGAGCATTGCAAAAAACGGGTGCAAAGACCTTGCTTCTATTAGAGGATAGTTCGGTGTTGAACACCTCGGAAGTAAGTACCCATAAGAGTTTAAGCAAAATGTAAACTCATACCAGGTGAGGGTAGGTACTCACCAAAACCTTGCAGAACAAGGTTCATACCTAGTGGGGGTAGGTACCCACAAAAGTCTAGTAAAAATACAGACTTATACCTAGTGAGGGTAAGTACTCACCAAAGCCTTAGAAAAAGAAGGCTCAAACCAGATAGGGGTTAGTACCTATCAAAATATTTATCATCCGGAGGATCAGCAAGAAGCAGCATCCGAAGGATAGCCGGGCAAAAGGGTTAACTCCTTCCCCTACCAACTAATTTTGTCGGCATATTAAAACCAACGAATTAGTTAGGCAGGTGAAGGGGGGGCAGCTGTAGACCCCTAATTTTGCCCGGCCTCTCAAAATAAAAGCTAGAGGAACTTCGCCCGAAGATGGAGTTCATCCGGCTTCCCAAAACTGAGGAAACCTCCCGCAACAAAGACGGAGGTCACCCATCCACACAATAAAGGCAAAAGAGACTTCCTATACGAAGACAAAGCTCGCCCGGCATCTTAATGAAGGCCAAGAAGACTTCCTATATGAAGATAAAGCTTCAACGGACACACATCGGCATCAAACGACGTCCGAAAAAAGGAAAGGAAAGCTTCTCGGGGGTCCCGGAACGCGAAGACAGGCCAAAGCAGTTTGGGACAGCCGTCCCAAACTGGGACGACCGTCCCAAACACACCTGGCCGTCCCAAACACAAAAAATGCATGTGAGACGCACGTCTCACCTTTGGGACGCGCGTCCCAAGTCCCTAAATTCAAATGGGACGACCGTCCCAAATGCACCAGGCCGTCCCCAATTGTCCCAATGTAAAATGTGCAGTTGGGACGGCCGTCCAAACCCAGACGGCCGTCCCAGATGTCCAGGCGAAAAATGGCTATAAATAGGAGCCTCATTTGTCTCATTCCACACACCAGACAACTCAGAAGACTTGTCTACTTCTCTCCCTCTCTCGAATGATCTTTCTGATTGCCTTTAAAAGGTAACAATCAGTTAAGGAATTTGTATTCCGGCATTCGATTCTTCTAGAAAATTTAGTCGAGTCGAGTCTGTAATCGAGAGGAGAGTCATTGTAGAGCGAGGGACTGCCGAAAAGCGTCCTTATTGTAACAGAGTTGATATATAAAGCTTGCTACGGAGGTTCTTCTCAAATCTCTTCTCCTTTACTGCTTTATTTATTGCTTCATAAAATGTAAATAAAATCATGTAGATAGCCATATTTACTGTACGAATAAAATAAGGGTAACTGCGTAATTTCTCATAATCTTCACTTAATGAATTAATCCGTCATAGGGAACCCAAAAGGGGCGTTGTGGGGTGCTAATACCTTCCCCACACGTAACTAACTCCCTTACCCGACTCTGGTTATAATGGCCAAGTTGGTTTTTATTAAAATCAATGCCTTTTTCTCCTTTTCCAATGTTTACGGTCAAAACATTGGTGGCGACTCCAAAAGAACCCTTTTCGAAAACCTTGCTTCTTTTAGAGGATAGTTCAGTGTTGAACACCTCGGAAGCAATGAACATAATTTTAACAAAAAACGCGAGTCTCAACCATCTTTTCGCGACCGCTCGCATTAACGTTCGAGACGTCCCAGGACGTCGGAACGGACGGCGGCGACACTTACTCCGGAGGTTTTTTCACTCTCTCCCTCTCTTTTACTGTCTTTTATTTATATTAAATTGCAGAATAGTTATTAGGGTCATGTAGTCATTATTTTAATTTCGCAAATAAAAAGGGTAAAAGCGTCTTTTCAAAAGTTTATTTATAAACTAATTGGCCTGTCATAGGGAACCTGAAAGGGGCGTCGTAAGGGAACTAACACTTCCCTTACACGTAACTAACTCCCTTACCGAACTCTGGTTTTAACGACCAAAGTTGGTTTTTCGAAAAACCAACGCTTTTTCTCTCCTTTTTTGATGTTTTCGGTAAAAACATCGGTGGCGACTCCATAAAAACCCTTTCAAATTTGTTCGTCGGTCAGCCTGGTTATCGGACGATCTAAGAACATCCTTTCAAAAACCTCGCCCTTAGGTTCAACCCGGTTATCGGACGACCTAAAGGCGTTGTAACAACACCCATAAAAACGCAAAAAATGGAAAGTCGGAACCATCACGTCACTTTGACCGCCTCTTTTTTATGGCGGCGACAGTCCCGATTGGCCAGACGGCCGTCTCACCACTTATAAGACGAGACAACCATCTCGCCACTTGGCGAGACGGCCGTCTCGACTCTAAAGTGGCGAGATGGTCATTCCGACTAGCAAGACGACTGTCTCGCCTGACAAGGGTCGAGACGGTCATCCGGGTCTGATAGGCACAAATTCCTATAAATAGGGGTCTCCTCCCCCTCGTTTTCAACAACTTTCACCTGAATTTATCCTCTAATACTCTTCTTAAACCTCTCTGAAGCATTTCTAGAGCTCGAGTGCTCTTTTTAGACACTCTATAGCTAGAATCTTTCTGTTGATAGAGGAGTGAGTAGTGTTGTAGGGTGAGGGGATAGCCAAAAAGCATCCTCAAATCTTCGAACACCTAATACAAAGCTTGCTTCGGAGGTTTCTTCCACAGACTCTCTTTTATTGCTTTCTTTATAGCATTCCTTGTATGCATATTAAATATTAGAGCCATGTATATGTTTAATTTATGCAAGTATATGAAATAATAAGGGTAAAAGCGTAATTTCTTTAGTCTTTATTTTATAATCTAGTCCATCATAGGGAACCTGAAAGGGGCATTGTAGGGTGTTAACACCTTCCCCACACATAACTAACTCCCTTACCCAACTCTCGTTATAATGGCCAAAGTTGGTTTTTTTCGAAAACCACTGCCTTTTTACCTTTTTCAGTGTTTAAGGTCAAAACACTGGTGGCGACTCCATCAAACCTTTTCGAAAACCTTGCCTTTAGGTCTAGCCCGGTTATCAAACAATCTAAAGGCGTTGTACATCTTCTTTAAAAAAAACGCGAGTGGCTCCGACCGAATCTTTTGACGGCGGCGATAGATGGCGACTCCATTGGGGAAGCTAGAGAGTTGATCCCATTTAGTGATGGACTAGCTTAATAAATGAAAACTTGAAATTATGTTTTTACCCTTTTTTGCCTTTATAACATGCTTTACTGTTTGGATTTAATAACTGTTGTCTGTTTGTTTTATGCAATTCTTTGAAATAAACAACTGTACGCAAACCCTTGCATACACCAATTCCCTCTATACCCGGGGGCAAGTGGGATGACCTTAGGGAGTGGGTGGCAGGTACGATTTGCCGTAGTGATGGCCATGAGCCCACCGGTATGGTCGAAAACCACCACTCAAGGTGATAACCTTCCTCTTTTGGCTTAAAGACTAACTAGGCCCTAGTGCCATGCATGGTCTGAGGGTAGGAAGAGTGGGAATCCTATAATGGGGGAACCTTGGGGGCCTCGCCTTGGTGAGGATAATTAGAACCACCCTCAATACACACTTTTCTGTAAGATACCCCTACCTCATGATAAAAACGTCATCACACTATTCGCGGATGATTGAATTGTTTGTGTATTTGTTTGTTGCATAACATAATCATACAATAGCAAAATAAAAACAAAATCTCAAAAACCCTTTTCATAAACAACCTTATCTTGGACAGTCTACTTTTTAGCTAGCCTAGTTTCAGGTTCTTTGTAAGCTAAGTAGCCACGTGGACCAACATAAGAGATAAGGGGTTCTAAAACCATTCTTTTATAATAAGCCACTTTTATCTCAGACAGTCTTCATTTTAGCTAGCTTGGTTCCAGGTTCTTTGTAAGCTAAGTAGTCACGTTGACCTATAGAAGAGATAAAGTGGTATAAAACAAATATAAAGCAAAACACCATAAAACTCATTTTAATAGAAATAATAAAAATAGTAAGATGATTTTTGACAAAAGTCAAATCATTCATACCCGCATCATTTCATGAGTGGAAAAACCAAGAGAGAAAATAAATGCATAAAGAAAAGAATGCATACGCATCATCCTAAAAAAACTTTCATGCATTCATGCTAGGGGGAATTAGATATCCCTAAGACAAAGGTGAAAGAGACCCTGAGCACATTTGTAACCATCCACAAGGAAAGTACAAGTGTACTAAGGTATATGGTGACCTTCGTTATACTTGTCAATCTATGATAGGGAAGGAACCATTATACCAAAATGGGCTTGGTACCTCGCAAAGTGTAAGCTCTAGGGATGATACCAAAGCCATTGTCTTAAAGCATATCTATCCCACACCAATCATTCATTTTTAGTAATAAAATTCATTTTGGCATTCTAGAAAGTGGCTAGTCTTCCCGTTGTCCGAACACGTGCGCAGAAAGCTAAAGCAATGGAGCAGCTAGAGGAGCAGAACCATAAACTCGCTACCGAGGTTAACTCCCTAAGAGAAAAAATGGCGCAAATGATGGAGTTGATGCGCCAGCAGAACCTCAAAAAGGGTGAAATCCATGGCGACCGTGCCTCTCGCCATGGGGAAGAAGAAGAGGAGGAGTTCTTCTATGAGTAGAAGGCCCCAGTACAATCCGAAGCAAGGGCAGTGCTCATTGTAAACCCCAAATCTTGTCCAGCCTCAAAATAAAGAGTAGAAGACCTCCAATTCGAAGATGGGCAAGTCCTAAAAGGTCCCTAGGATAGACTAATAGGCCCCATATTAGAGTAGGAAGGTTTTTTGTATAGAAAAATAAGGAATTCCACCTGGAAGGGCGAGACCGCCGTCTCGCCATCAGCAAAGGGCGAGATGGCCATCTCGCCACTTGCCACGGCGAGACCGCCTTCCCATTTTACGAGACGGCCTTCTCGCCATTTGAGAAATCGATACCACCTTCTCGATTGGTGAGACGGTCGTCTCGCCATTTGCCAAAGGCGAGACCGCCATCCCATTTGGCGAGACGGCAGTCTCGACCTTGCCAGGAGAGACGACCATCTCGACCTAACAGGCGTGAATCCCTATAAAAGGAGGGCGCTCTCCCCTTCATTTCACACAGTTCTTCAACTTTCCCTTCTACCATTTCTTAAAATTCTTCTCCTAGAAACCCTCTGAGGCATTTCCGGAGTTTTCTTAGTGCTCTTAGAGAGTATTTTATTACGTTGCGAGAAAGAGAGATCAACATTGTAGAGTGAAGGACTGCCAAAAAGCGTCCTATTTCAATAATATTAATCACGAAAGCTTGCTTCGAAGGTTCCCAATAATTTCTCTCCTTCTTTTACCGCTATTTCCTTACATTTATCTGTGCATTAGCTGCTAGGGCCATATTGTCATTACTTTTTAATTCCGCAAATAAAAGGGTAAAAGCATCATTTTAAAAGTTCATTTATGAAATAAATGACCCATCATAGGGAACCCGAAAGGGGCGTCATAGGGAAGCTAATACCTTCCATACATGTAACTAACTCCCTTAATCAACTCTGGTTATAATGGCCAAAGTTGATTTTAAAAAACCAATGCCTTCTTTTCTCCTTTTCCAATGTTTCTGGATAAAACATTGGTGGCAAATCCATAACCCATTTTCGAAAATCTCGCCTTTAGGTCCAACCCGGTTATCGGACAACCTAAAAGGCATTGTAACATCACTTTAAAACGCGAGTCGAAAGTCAAAAACCATCGCATCGCTCCGACCGCCTCTTTTGACGGAGGCAACACATGCAATGTTTTCATGTTATGTGTCTTATAATACTATTGAGTTATCTTTTCAGAAGGATTAATTGATGTGTCTTTTGAAAACGAGGCCCTTCTGATGTTGTTCTCTAGCTGTACTTGTTTGTACCGTTCCGGACTTAATATGATTGAAGAATAATTGTTGACTAAGAAGCAAACTTGCCATGTTGGTGCAATTTTTCCTTCCTCTATAGGTTTCAATCCTCTTGTTGATTATATGCCTCCATATTCCCCCACTAATTATCAGAATATTGTGATAAGGGTCAAGAGAAAAGAAGTAAGAGGATAATTTATTCAAAGGCTTGTGTTTTAGACGATTATATTTTTTTACTTTTTATTCAAAAAGGGGGATTTTGTAAGAATGGTTGGCCAAGGTTGGTCAAAGTGTTTAAGCTAATGTTAAACAAACATTTTGTTTTGAGGATTTGCGTCTTAGCCAATTTCTATTACTTTCTTATGGTTGATTGACTTCCCTAGACTGCCCTTTGGGTTTTCATACTAGGATATTGTGTTTTGGTCCTGAATTTTGTCTAGATTTCCTTTTTTCTCATTTTGGGAATCCTAGCAGACCTTATTTTATAACCCTAACTTCTGCCTAGACTACCCTTTATTGTTGTTCAGGCTTCCTAGCGGGTTAACCCTAATTTTTGTGTAGCCCCCTTGGTGGGTTTCCTCCTAGGTAATTTGCCCTCTTTTTTTTTTGTTTTGGCCTTTGGCTTCTATGAGTTTCTTTTGATTTTTTCTTATTGCACAATATTGGTTGTCGCCGTCGTCAAAAGAGGCGGTCAGAGCAACACAATGGTTCTGACTTCCATTTTCGCGTTTTGGATGGGTGGTGTTACAATGCCTTTAGGTTGTCCGATAACTAGGCTGGACCTAAGGGCGAGGTTTTTGAAAGGGTTCCTTTAGGTTATTATTGAACATTCAAGTACTTGATGTTGAACTTACATGGACATGAAGCTTGTTGATTCTGTTGATTTTGGCTCTGTAATAATCGATTAACACTTCATTTAATCAATTATTTTAGTCAGATTTTGATTTTCAACTTCAAATCCACCCTATTTTCGAAAACCCTAATCCCAAGACTCCTAGTTCCGAAAATCCCAATTCCCAAACCCTAATTTCTCTACCTAAGCTTCTCTATGGCACTCAGAAAAATTGAACAACCTTTTTCAAACAAAAGTTAAGTGTTGTGAGTGACATAGAACTGTTTGTTGGAGGAAAAAGGGGCTTTTGGAACCTGGTGTGGGCTAGAAGCGATAAGAATCACTAAGTGGAGTTCTTAGTGGATTGTGTGATGTGCCGTCTCTGGGGAAAGCTGTTCTTCATCTCTTGTGGATTTCAAGAGAGGTGTTTTCTTAACTTTGTATTTTCAATTGTTCTCTGTTTGTAACAACTTTGATTATAGTGATAGCCTTAATCCTCTGTTTGAGTGATTAGCAATTGGACGTAGGGTCTTTTGATCCGAACCAGTATAAATCTCCTATGTAAGACTCTATCTTATTTACGTTTACACAGCTTTTTAATCAGTAAAATTTGGGGAAAATTTTTAAAACCTAATTTTTGTTAAGAAACCAATTCACCCCCCCTCTTGGTTTTTGTCCGACCACGCGAACATTCCGCTGCCGATTCTAACAAGTGGTATCAAAACTTGCTTTGATAGTCATTCAAACTTTTCAAAAATGGCCGGATAAAATCAAACTTTTGCCGAAGGTGCGTCTATCAACAGACCCCCCCTTTTTGCGGGTCAAAATTATCCTTTCTGGAAAGTAAGAATGCAAATATTTTTAGAGTCTGTTGATAGAGGCGTTTGGGACGCTATTTTAAACGGTCCTTATATTCCTAAAGTTACTACGAACGGTGTTGACGTTCCTAAACCTTTTTCTAGATGGACAACAGAGGAAAATAGAAAAGCACAATTTGACGTTAGCGCTAGAAATATTATTTCATCTGGTTTAACCCTTGACGAGTTTTACAGGATCTCTGTTTGTAAAAATGCTCACGAGATGTGGGAAATGCTAAGAGTGACCCACGAAGGTACCGATGACGTTAAGAGAGCATGGAAAAATTCCCTAATCCAAGAATACGAGATGTTCAGGATGCAACAAGGCGAAACGATATTTGACGTTTAAAAGCGTTTCACTCATATTGTGAACCATCTCACTGGATTAGGTAAAATCTTTGACGTTGATGAATTGAATGTTAAAATTTTAAAATCTTTGGATAGGAAATGGCAACCTAAGGTGACGGCCATCTCGGAGTCACAAAACCTTGCCACAATGTCTATGACAGCGCTCTTTGGAAAACTAAGAGAGCATGAACTAGAGTTTGGAAGGCTAAATGAAGAAGAAGAACAATATCAAAAGAAGAACTTAGCCTTTAAAACCGAAATTTCCAAAGGTAAAAATAAAAATGAAGAAGAAGACTCGGAGAATGAAGAAGAAGAATTGAGTCTTATGATAAACAAGTTCACCAAATTCATGAAATCAAAAGGAAGGCATCCATTCAAAGGTAAGGGAAAGGTAAGAGAAAGTACTTCCGTAAATATAAAATGTTATGGTTGTGGTGAAGCAAGACATGTAAAGACCGAATGTCCAAATAAGAAGAACGAAGAAATCAAAAGCAAAAAGTTCTTCAAGAAGAAAGCTTATATTGCTTGGGACAACAGTGATTCAAGTTCGGAATCAAGTGACTCGGAAGTAGAAGCCAATATTTGCTTAATGGCAAATGACAACATATCTTCCGACTTTGAGGTAAGTGATTCTGACTCATCCTCAAGTGATGATGAAAATAACTATGATGAACTGCAAAATGCTTACAACAAATTGTTTAATGCCTTTAAGGATTTGAAAAATGAATATAAAGTTGTGAAGAAGAGTTTAGGTAGATCCGAAAAGGAAATTGACTCATTAAAAACGAAAATCACATGTTTAGAAGAAAAGGAATCCTTAGAAACGAAAATTGTATGTTTAGATGAGAATGATAATAAGAACTTAGCATGTGAAACTTGTAAAGAGTATGAATATGACATAGATATTCTTAATCATCTACTTGATAAAGCCGAAAAGGAGATAAGTGATTTTAAGAAGGATAAAACTATTTTTTCTCAAAATAGTGTAAATTATCAAGTTCCTTTGAAAAAGCCTAAAAGGAAAAATAAAAGAGCATGGGTAGAAAAAGGAACTAGAACATCTATGGTTAAAAATTCATCATACTCAAAAGTTACATCTAAAGCATGTTTTTACTGTATGAAACAAGGTCACACTTCAATTAAATGTAATATAAAACATTTTGGTGTTCCTAAAGGTAAATACATTTGGGTTCCTATTGTTAAATAATTTATTTGTCTCTAACCCCAAGGACCCAAAAGTTATGGGGACCTAAGTTTACTATGTTCTTGTTTTGTAGGAAACTTCCAAATCAAAGAAATCTATGTGGTATCTTGATAGCGGATGCTCAAAGCATATGACCGTTGATAAAACAAAATTTGTAAGTTTCAAAGCTAAAGAAAAAGGATATGTAACTTATGGGGACAACAACAAAGGTAAAATTCTTGGAATTGGAAATATAGGTGGTGCAAACACCTTGGAGATTAAGGATGTGTTTCTTGTTGATGGACTAAAGCATAATCTCCTTAGCATAAGTCAACTATGTGACAAAGGATTTAAGGTAATCTTTGAAAGTAAATGTTGCACCATACATTTGATAGATTCCGAAAATGTAGAATTAAAAGGCATTAGACATAACAACATATACTTGATTGATTTGGATTGTTTACATGATTCTAGCATAACATGTTTAGTTGCTAAGGAAGAGAACCCTTGGTTATCGCATAAGAGAGCAGCTCATATAAATATGCATCATTTGAATAAATTAATATCAAAAGACTTAGTTGTTGGCTTGCCTAAGTTAAAGTTTGAAAAAGATAGGTTATGTGATGCATGTCAAAAAGGTAAACAAGTAAAATCATCATTTAAATAAAAGAATGTTATTTCCACTTCAAAACCCCTAGAATTATTACATTTAGATTTATTTGGACCTTCTAGGATAAAGAGCTTTGGTGGAAATTATTATGGTCTTGTGATTGTTGATGATTACTCTAGATATACTTGGACATTTTTCCTAACAATGAAAAGTGAAGCTTTTAAGGTCTTTAGAAAGTTTGCAAAGCAAAATACAAAATGAGAAAGACTTAAGAATTAAAGTTTTAAGAAGTGACCATGGTGGTGAGTTTCAAAATGAAAAGTTTGAAAATTATTGTGAAGAAAATGGAATATTACATAACTTTTATGCTCCTAGGACTCCCCAACAAAATGGTGTAGTTGAAAGGAAAAATAGGTCATTAGAGGAACTTGCTAGAACAATGTTAAATGAATCTAATGTTCCTAAATATTTTTGGGCTGATGCGGTTAGTACTGCTTGTTATGTTTTAAATAGAATGCTCATTAGGTCAATTATAAAATCAACTCCCTATGAATTGTTAAATGGAAGAAAGCCTAATGTTGCTCATTTAAAAATATTTGGATGTAAGTGCTTTGTGTTAAATAATGGAAAGGACAACTTAGGAAAATTTGACTCAAAAGCCGATGAGGGCATTTTCTTAGGTTATTCATTAACTAGCAAGGCTTACAGGGTGTTTAATAGAAGAACCTTAAATATTGAAGAATCTATTCATGTTACTTTTGATGAGATTGTAGACCTTGGGGGAAATCCTCTTGAGTCAAATAAAGAACTTGCAGGTGATGATGAGTATATAAGAGAGGCTCTTGATGAATTATATTTGGAAGAAAATGAGCCTTCTCAAACGCCTGAATTATTAAAAGAATGGCAATCACCTAGAGGACTCTCAATGGATAATATCATTGGTGATATCTCAAAAGGGGTAAGAACTAGAAATATGACTAATTTTTGCATGTCTGTAGCTTTTGTGTCATAGATAGAACCCAAAAATGTTGAGGAAGCGCTTAAAGATGACCAATGGTGCATAGCAATGCAAGAAGAACTTAACCAATTTGAAAGGAATCAAGTCTGGGAATTAATCCCAAGAGAAGAATCACATCAAGTTATTGGAACCAAATGGGTGTTTAGAAATAAACTTGATGAAGATGGAAACATAACAAAGAATAAAGCCAGACTTGTTGCCAAAGGCTATTGTCAGGAGGAAGGTATAGATTATGATGAAACTTATGCTCCTGTTGCCAGAATTTGCTAAGATAATGCAGGGAGAGTTTGAAATGTCTATGATGGGAGAATTGACATTCTTCCTTGGACTTCAAATCAAGCAACTTAAAGATGGCATTTTCATCTCTCAAACCAAATACTGCAAAGAGATCCTTAAAAAGTTTGGAATGGACACCTCAAAGGAAGCTAACACACCCATGGGAACTTCATGCTATCTAGACAAGGATGAATCAGGTTTGGAAGTTAATCAATCTATGTATAGAGGTATGATAGGTTCACTGTTATACTTAACTGCAAGTAGACCTGATATTATGCATTCTGTCTGTGTGTGTGCTAGATTTCAAGCTTGTCCAAAAGAATCTCACCTAATTGCAGTAAAATATATTTTAAAATATTTAAAAGGAACTACTGGTTTTGGTTTATGGTATCCATCTGATGCTTGTACTAGTTTAATAGGATATTCTGATGTTGATTATGGTGGATGCAAAATTGATAGAAAGAGTACTAGTAGGACATATCATTTGTTAGGTTCATCCTTAGTATCTTGGCATTCTAAGAAACAGGCATGTGTTGCTTTATCTACCACTGAAGCTGAATATATTGCAGCTGGTAATTGTTGTGCTCAAATTTGTGGATGAAACAACAGTTAGAAGATTATAGTATATTTCTGAATGACATACCTTTGATGTGTGATAATACGAGTGCAATCAATCTTACTAAGAATCCAGTAATGCACTCTAGGACTAAGCATATAGAGATTAGACATCACTTTTTGAGAGATCATATCAGCAAAGGAAACTGTAAAATAGAGTATGTTGATACAAAGCATCAATTAGCAGACATTTTTACTAAGCCTCTACCCAAGGATAGTGAAGCACTTGGTGGACTTGGTGGATTTGATGAAGACTTAGATATAATTTGATGAAGACATAAATTTAGTTTAGGTTGTGGGTGTGTAGATGATTAGGTTTTTAACTTGAGCACTTAATAACTTGAGCACTTAATCCCTTGATAGGCCATTATATGTTGTGATGAAGCGCCTTAATCTTCTGCATAGCATTGAAAATCATTTTCTGCATTAAAAGAACAAACTAAGTTTTTCAATCTGTTGAAAAAGATTTTCAATCGGTTAAAATCACTTAACAGAATAAGTGGTTCTATATAATCGTATTTTCAATTGATTGATTCGCAGAATCAACAAGTTAAAATAACTTAGTAAATTTCTCAATATGAAGGTTTCGGAAAAACAATCAATTGAAATACTTTTTAATCTGTTGAAAAAGAAAGATATTTTTCAATCTAAGAGTTTTTGGAAAAACAATCAGTTGAAACGTTTTTCAATCTGTTCTAAATGTTTTCAGTAAAAACAATATGTTGAAATGGTTTTCAACCTGTTGAAACAGAAAGTCATTTTCGAGTCTTAAAAGTCTGCAGGATTTCAATCAGTTGAAATGTTTTTTAATCGGTTGAAACAGAGAGCTATTATTTTTCATAAAGCTGTTTCAATCCATTGAAAACTCGAAACAATCGATTGAATGAACCTTTAAGTGAAATCAATCGATTGAATCGCGGTTTCAATCAGTTGAAATATATTCTGATCGATCATAGTTTAAATATAATCGATCATAATTCAGTCTAATTGATTATTCTTCTATTCTAATCGGTCAGAATCACTTTTTATCTGATATACTTCAAATTTAATCGATTGTTTTTCTCTCTGTAACAGATTTTGATAGAGAACACGTACTCGAAACTTTGTTTTACTCTATATAAACGAGTATTGATCTATCTTTCAAAAATATATATACAACACGCTACTTGAGAAAACTTGAGAAATCAATCTGTGAATCGTTCATCTACGTTTTCTCTCTGCATTCAAGATTTTGTCATATCATAAGGTGCTTTGATCAACATTGTGGTCATTCACAGCGAGAGAGTGCTTTAGAATTGGTGCTTGGGCAATTAGAATTCAAAGTCCAGGTTTCTTCTTTCCTTATTCTTTTGTATCGTGTGAATTGTGTAGATTGGATTGTAATCTACACTTGGTACGATGACTTGGATTTGGTTACTGGGTGTTTTTCAAGATTCTATCTTATAGGTTGAAAAGATAGTTCTTGGTGTAGATTGGTGAGGATCTACGGGTTGTAATTGTCACTTGGTATTAGTGAAAACTTGACAGGTTTTGTCAAGAACTGGACGTAGCTCTGGATTAGAGTGAACCGAGTATAAATTTGTGTGTTGATTTCTTTCTATCATCTCTTTTAAATTCTGAATATAAGCTTGTTGTGTTTTAAATCAAATCATCTTTTCAAGAATTGAATAAAGATAACTCATTCTTCCAAAAGAAAGTAAAGTTTTGCGAAAAAGTTTTTTAAGTTCAATTCACCCCCCCTCTTGAACTCAACCATTAATTCTTTCAATTGGTACCAGAGCTGGTTCTTGTAAGTTACTCAAGTAATCGGTCCAATGGTCGAGGGAAAGATGAATTTTTCGAAGGAGCCTCCATAAACAGGCCTCCACTTTTTGCTTGGTGTGAATTATTCTTTCCGGAAGGTTAGAATGAAAATCTTTATTGAATCCCTTGATAGAGGCATTTGGGAAACAATTGTTAATGGTCCTTTTAAACCAACTCATATAGTAGATGGTAAAGCTGTTGAGAAAAGTTGGAGTGAGTTGACTGATGCGAGAAAATAAGAGAGTGCAATATGATTATACTGCAAAGAATATTATTACCTCTGCCTTAAATCTTGATGAGTTTTTCAGGGTGTCTCAGTGTGCTTCGCCAAAGAGATGTGGGAAATTCTAGAGGTCACACATGAAGGAACATCTGATGTGAAAAGGGCAAGAAAGCATGAGTTAATCGGGGACTATGAGTTGTTTAAAATGCAGCAAGGGGAGACAATTGCGGATGTGCGAGAAAAGATTCACGCACATAGTTAATCATTTGATCGGGCTAGGGAAGACCTTTGACAAGGAGAAGTTGAATATCAAAATACTGAAGTGTTTGGACAGAACTTGGCAACCAAAGGTGACGAGCAATATCCGAATCAAGAGATTTGACTGAAATGACTACTTGCCTCACTTTTTGGTAAGTTAAGGGAACACGAGTTGGAAATCAATCGGTTCAAAGAACAAGAGAATGCAGAAAAGAAAAGTAGAAATATTGTTCTCAAGACGATTGAAGAAAACGAGTGGTTCGAAGAAGATGAGTCCGAGAACCGACTTTATTGGTTAAGAAAGTCGGGAAATTTCGAGAAGAAAGAACAAGACTGGCCAAGTAAAAAGGTACAATGATAGAAAGACTGAATCTGTTCAAAATAATATTACTTGTTATTCTTGTGGTAAACAGGGTCACATAAGGAGCGACTGTCCGAAAAAGACCAAGAATCAGAACAAGAAAGATTCAAGATACAAAGGGAAAAAGGCCTACATAGCTTGGCAAGACAATGAATCTTCTTCCAGTTCCGAATCCGAAGGTGAAGAGGTGAACTTGTGTTTGATGGTCGGTCTGTGAATCCTCTTCATCACATGTAAGTTCAACTCCTACAGAAAATGAAATGAATTACGAGCACATTACTGAATGCTTTCAATGAAATGCATAGTGAAGCCAGAAATTTATCTCATACAAATAATCGGTTGAAAGGGCTAAATAAGCTGGTTAGAAAATAGAGTTAAAACTTCGGAAAAAGAACTGCTAGAAAGCAAAGCAGATTTAGAACATCTAGATATTATCTATTCATCTGCAGATAATGTTGCTGTTAATAAGAATTGTGAAAAGTGTATTGTTTTACAAAATAAGGTTGATTACTTAACTAAAACCTTAACAAAATTTACTCAAGGTAAAGAGAATTTAGATGCACTTGCTTGGATCTCAAAAATGTGTGTTTGAACGTTCTGGAATCGGGTACAAACCTAGGAATGGGGTAAAAACTAAGAAATATTTGAACTTCTTTTCATATAGAAAAACAACGACATCCCCTTTCTCATCCTGTCATTACTGCATGAAGAAAGGGCATACTATAAAATTCTGTCATGCTAGGAAATATTTTGTGCCGCAGGGAAGGAAGAGATGGGTTCCAAAACATGTTAAGCAGAAAGTTTGACTCCCAAGGACCCAAAATATTTAAAGGGTACCAAATGTTTTATGTTTGACTTTTCAGGAACAGCATCAAGAGTCTCTTTGGTACCTGGACAGCGGATGCTCAAGGCACATGACAGGTGACATTTCAAAATTCCGGAAGTTGAAATTGAAGAATGGGGGTCATGTGACTTATGGAGACAACAACAAGGGAAGAATTCTTGGTTCTGGAGATATTGGAGATGGTGAATCTGTAACCATTCACAATGTTCTTTTTGTTGAAGGTCTCAAACACAATCTGATAAGTATAAGCCAGTTATGTGATCTTGGTCACAAAGTTGTTTTCAAACCGGAAAAATGTCTTATCTCGTGAGCCGAGAATCGACACGGTAATGTTTGTAGGTAAGAGGTTAAACAACATATACATGTTAGATATTAAGCAGTCTATATCATCTCAAAGTTGTCTTCTTACTAAAAAAGAAGAATCTTGGTTGTGGCATAGAAGGCTCGCTCATATACATCTTAACCATCTTGACAAACCGATTTCAAAAGAGTTAGTTTTTGGGCTGCCTAAGCTTCAAATCTTGAAAGACAAAATCTGTGAAGCTTGTTTGAAAGGCAAACAAACCAGAAAATCTTTTTCAAACAAAAACATTGTTTCAACTTCTAGACCTTTGGAACTGCTTCACATGGATTTGGTTGGTCCTTCAAGGAATAAAAGCCTAGGTGGTAATCTTTATATCATGGTGATTGTTGATGATTTTTCCAGATTTACCTAGACTGTCTTTCTTAAAGCTAAATCTGATTCCTACAAATCTTTCAAAAGGCTTGCCAAGGTTTTACATAATGAAAAGGGATATTTCATTACATCTATTCAAAGTGACAATGGTGGAGAATTTGTAAATGAGAAGTTTGAATCATTTTGTGAAAAATTTGGTATAAAACACAATTTCTCTCGCTCCAAGAACTCCTCAACGGAATGGTGTTGTGGAAAGAAAGAACAGATCAATTGTGGAGCTTGCCAGAACAATGTTGAGTGAAAATTCTTTACCAAAATACTTCTGGGTTGATGCAGATCAACACCGCTTGTCATGTTTTGAATAGAGTCTTGATTAGACCCATGCTTAAGAAAACCCCATATGAACTGTACAAAGGAAGAAAACCCAACATAAACTATTTCGGGGTCTTTGGATGTACATGTTTTGTTTTAAACAATGGGAAAGAAAACATTGGCAAGTTTGATGAAAAATCCGACAAAGGAATTTTTCTTGGTTACTCAACTCACGGCCATGCATATAGAGTTTATAATTTGAGATTGAAATCAGTTGAAGAATCTGTACATGTTGTGTTTAATGAGTCTCCTCGAGTTGTGCGGAATAGATCAACGAGTACTGCCGATGAAGAAGATTTAACCGATAATTCTTATCGGTTGAAATGTCCCGATAGCACAGATCGGCATACTTGTTGAAGAGGGTGATCCATCCGTGGACCCCGCAAAAGCTGATCCATCTACAATTACTGTAGAACAGGAAGAAGATGTTCGGAAGAGCTTCCTAAAGAGTGGATTGTCCCAAGAAATCTCTCTCTAGACAATGTCATCGGGCAAATTAATAAGGGAGTATCTACTAGACATTCTCTTAATCAATTACTGTAATCATATGGCATTCATTTCACAAATAGAGCCTAAGACAGCTTAAAGAAGCATTAAATGATGAATACTGGGTTAGTGCCATGCATGATGAGCTTAATCAATTTGAAAGAAATAAAGTGTGGGAATTAGTTCCTAAAATCAAAGATATCAATATAATTGGTACTAAGTGGGTATTCAAAAACAAGCTAGATGAACACGGCATTATTACTAGAAATAAAGCTAGATTGGTAGCCAAAGGGTATAACCAACAAGAGGGCATTGATTTTGATGAAACATTTGCACCTGTAGCTAGGCTTGAAGCTGTTAGATGATTATTAGCTTATGCCTGTTTAAGTGGTTTCAGATTACTACAGATGGATGTAAAGAGTGCCTTTCTTAATGGACTTATCAATGAAGAAGTGTATGTTTCTCAACCTCCTGGGTTTGAAGATCACAAGCATCCTGACCATGTCTACAAATTGAAAAAGGCTCTTTATGGCTTGAAGCAAGCACCTAGACAATGGTATGAGAGGTTAAGTAATTTTCTAATTGATCAAGGGTACAAGCGAGGTGAGGTTGATAAAACTCTGTTCTTTAAGAAATCTGGAACTGATATTATTCTAGTGCAGGTGTATGTAGATGATATCATTTTCGGTTCCACCAATAATGCCATGTGTAATAAGTTTGTAAAAGAAATGCAAAGTGAATTTGAAATGTCTATGATGGGAGAATTGAATTTCTTCCTTGGTCTACGGGTTAAACAATTAACAAATGGCATTTTTCTTAGTCAATCTAAATACTGCAATGAACTGTTAAAGAAATTTGATATGCACAATTGCAAGGAATCCTCTACACCAATGTCTACTAACTGCTGTTTAGATTTAGATGAAAAAGGGAAATCTGTTGATCAAACTAAATATAGAGGTTTGATTGGTTCTCTGCTTTATCTAACCGCTAGTAGGCCCGACATTATGTTTAGTGTATGTCTCGTGTGCAAGATTTCGGGCAAATCCAAAGGAATCACATCTTATCTGCGCCAAAAGGATTCCGAAGTACCTTAAGGGAACAGATCAATGTTGGACTATGGTATCCTGAAGGTGCGTCCCTTAAGCTTGTTGGATTTTCTGATTCGACTTTGCGGGATGTAGATTAGACGAGAAAAAGTACCTCGGTACTTGTCATTTACTCGGGAGCAGTCTTATATCGTGGCACAGCAAAAAGCAAGCGTGTGTTGCTCTGTCAACTGCAGAAGCTGAATATATTGCAGCTGGGAGCTGTTGTGCTCAAAGCATTTATCTCAAGCAACAACTAACAGATTATGGAGTGACTCTAAACAAGCATGTTCAAATGATCGATGTCTGGAAGAAAGAAATCAAGCAGGGGCGAGTCGTCTTCTGTTTGGCAGGAACAAAATGTTGAAGGAAGGATTGAGACTTGGTTCAACGGGGACCAAGAGCAAATGAATCTGTTTATCCATGAGTTGAGCGGAAAACAAGTCAACATACCAAAGCTGTTAAAGTTTTCCTGGTTTGATGCTCGAAGGATTTAGAGGCATCGGAAAGCTGCTTGCAACATCAAAAGCTTCGAAGTTTCGGAGTTGGACGGTAGGATTTATCCCGACTTGATCAAAGTTTTCTTCACAAATTTGTCCTTTGAAGGTTCCACCTTGAAAACCCAAGTTAAAGGTGTGGACATTGAGATTACTCCTAACATCCGGAAGGAGGTTGCTTGGTTTAAAGGATTTAGGAGTGAAAGTCACCAAAGGGTGTACTTCGATGTGGAGGAATTTAATAAGGTTCAATATTTTCGGTCATGCATGAAGAATAGGCATGACTCTGTCAGCTCGTTCAATACTAGGAAACTAAAATTGGAAGAAAGGTTGCTTGCCCGCATTGTGTCTTGGCAGCTCACTCCGAGGGGGAGCAATCATGCGGTGCTAAATGAGGGAGATTTAGTACTAATGTATTGCATTCACCACAGGATTCGGGTGAACTGGGTTTTTGTCATCAAAGACCACATGATCAAGGCAAAAAGACTCGGTGATTTCAGGTACCCCTATGCTATACTGATTTCCAAATTTTTAACATATTTTGGTGTTGATCTTGAAGGAGAACTTGTCGAGACAGTTCGTTCAACAAACAAAATAAATAACTCTATGCTTCACAAAATGGGATTTATGAAAGTTGATGATGAGTGGGTCTCCAAGGAGGATGCTGGAAGAGATGAAGAAAGTGATGAAGATGGACAAGAGGAAGAAAATATCAACACTGATATTCCTGGCACTTCTAGAGCTCATCCATCTGATCCTATGGAAGAAGTGATCCCGCTGGAGATGATTCCATATAATTCACCCCCGACCGTGGCACACCTCTCGTCACGGCTTGAAAGAACAATGCTGCGAGCAAATGAATCAACTTCAAGCTGATCAAAGGAGGCATATGAATATGACTACAGACTATAAGGGCTCGACAGACACTATTTGGATGAGAATTTTATTGCAAGGTTCCAAGCACATCGATAATCAACTTGAAGACATTTACAACGGAATTGTGGAAATACAATTCAACCCAGGTCCCGGAGATGATTGAAGTTTACTGATCAATGTCTCGCGATAATTCTGTTTTTTTTTCTTTTCTTAGTTGGTTTTATATTCTGCTTTTTATTTGGGGGTTCCCAAGTGGCCCCATTGGACTGTATCCATGACAATCTATTTGATGCAGTCAAATAGGGGAGAATTATTTTGATTAAAACTACCACTACACACACACCACATCACAAAATATATGTCTCCGGTATGCATGTCTCTGGTCCGATTTTATGCAGGTGCAGTGGTTATTTGTCTCCATCAAATAGGGGGAGATTGAAGCACTTGGTGGACTTGGTGGATTTGATGAAGACTTAGATATAATTTGATGAAGACATAAATTTAGTTTAGGTTGTGGGTGTGTAGATGATTAGGTTTTTAACTTGAGCACTTAATAACTTGAGCACTTAATCCCTTGATAGGCCATTATATGTTGTGATGAAGCGCCTTAATCTTCTGCATAGCATTGAAAATCATTTTCCGCATTAAAAGAACAAACTAAGTTTTTCAATCTGTTGAAAAAGATTTTCAATCGGTTAAAATCACTTAACAGAATAAGTGGTTCTATATAATCGTATTTTCAATTGATTGATTCGCAGAATCAACAAGTTAAAATAACATAGTAAATTTCTCAATATGAAGGTTTCGGAAAAACAATCAATTGAAATACTTTTTAATCTGTTGAAAAAGAAAGATATTTTTCAATCTAAGAGTTTTCGGAAAAACAATCAGTTGAAACGTTTTTCAATCTGTTAAAATAAAGATATTTTTTAAGTCTAAATGTTTTCGAAAAACAATATGTTGAAATGGTTTTCAACCTGTTGAAACAGAAAGTCATTTTCGAAGTCTTAAAAGTCTGCAGGATTTCAATCGGTTGAAATGTTTTTTAATCGGTTGAAATAGAGAGCTATTATTTTTCATAAAGTCGTTTCAATCCATTGAAAACTCGAAACAATCGATTGAATGAACCTTTAAGTGAAATCAATCGATTGAATCGCTGATTTCAATCAGCTTGAAATATATTCTGATCGATCATAGTTTAAATATAATCGATCATAATTCAGTCTAATTGATTATTCTTCTATTCTAATCGATCGAATCACTTTTTATCCGATATACTTCAAATTTAATCGATTGTTTTTCTCTCTCGTAACAGATTTTGATAGAGAACACGTACTGAAACTTTGTTTTACTCTATATAAACAGATATTGATCTATCTTTCAAAAATATATATACAACACACTACTTGAGAAAACTTGAGAAATCAATCTGTGAATCGTTCATCTACGTTTTTCTCTCGCATTCAAGATTTTGTCATATCATAAGGTGCTTTGATCAACATTGTGGTCATTCACAATGAGAGAGTGCTTTAGAATTGGTGCTTGGGCAATTAGAATTCAAAGTCCAGGTTTCTTCTTTCCTTATTCTTTTGTATCGTGTGAATTGTGTAGATTGGATTGTAATCTACACTTGGTACAATGAATTGGATTTGGTTACTCGGGTGTTTTTCAAGATTCTATCTTATAGGTTGAAAAGATAGTTCTTGGTGTAGATTGGTGAGGATCTACGGGTTGTAATTGTCACTTGGTATTAGTGAAAACTTGACAGGTTTTGTCAAGAACTGGACGTAGCTCTGGATTAGAGTGAACCAGTATAAATTTGTGTGTTGATTTCTTTCTATCATCTCTTTTAAATTCTGAATATAAGCTTGCTGTGTTTTAAATCAAATCATCTTTTCAAGAATTGAATAAAGATAACTCATTCTTCCAAAAGAAAGTAAAGTTTTGCGAAAAAGTTTTTTAAGTTCAATTCACCCCCCTCTTGAACTCAACCATTAATTCTTTCAGATAGATTCTATGATCTGAGAAGAGACTTAGGGATATTAGAAATAGCTTAAAATTCTGCTTAATTAGACAGTTTTTTGATGATTGTAAGGATATAATTCATTATACAGGATGTTAATAGATTATCATGTGTATAAACCTCAAAAATTTGTTGTACTCTCTGGAATAATCGATTAATTGGAGTTATAATCGATTGTTTGCATCCAAAACACCCAAAACATGACATTTCTCTCTGGATTAATCGATTAATTCGCCCATTAATCGATTAAAATCAGTATTAATCGATTAACAGCTCAAATTAATCGATTAAATGGGTCTGGTACTAGTTTAATCGATTAATTTGAGTTTTAATCGATTAAACCTAGCAAGTTTGGATTCCTAGCCGTTGACAACGACTCTTTTGACCCTTATTCACTTGCATATGACCGTTGGAGATGCTTGGCTATAAATAGGGACCTCCATTTCACTTCTACTCACTTCTATCTCTTGAAATCAAGCTTTCTTGCCTCATTCTATCAATTTTGCTTTCTTCTATCTTAACTTGTCCTCCTAAATCTTCTTGTTACTCTTCTAATCCTTAAATGGCCTCATCTTCTCGTGCAAAAATCCTCACTAGAAGAAGATCTGCACCCTCATCTCATCCTCGTCCTAATTCTTTAGAAGGATGGATCTCTGATGCAAAAGGCCGACAAGAATTTTTGTCCTATTTGAAGGAACGTGGTATTATTTCTCCTAAGTTCCTTATTGGTGAGCAGTTCATCAATAGGGGATTCAACTTTCCTAATCTCCTTGAAATTCAAGGAGTTCTCCCTTTCATCCAAATGCAAGGTACGTATTATCCTGACTTAGTTAGGGTATTTTACTCTAGGTTCAAATTTAGAGATCAAATTGCTACCTCTCGAGTAAAGGTGGTCACAATTATTCTTGATGATGATATTTGGGAAAACATTGCGCACTTTCCTATTAGAGAAGATGCTATTAACGTGTATGGTGAGTTAGATGATTTTGACAGGATCATGGCGTACCGTTCTTTTCTGCGAAACCCCTCCATGGAGATTGGGTGTCTCCTTCTAGCTGGACCTTTGAAGAAGGAGGAACGCACGATTCTACATCTACTTGTTTGGATCCTATGTCCCCGAGCTACGAATCATGCTCAATGTTCTTCAATTGATCTTCGTATTATTCATGCCATAATGAATAATGAGCCTTTAGATTGGGGCATTCTTGTCACCATGACTATGTTAAAAGCCAAACGCCATCCCACCTTCAAAATTCCATATGCCCTCCTTGTCTCTCGCATTCTTGAATACAAAGGAGTAAATGTCGAAGGTGAACAAATAGTACGAACGAATAACTTAAATCGCATGCTGGACAACACATTAATCCAACTTCAAATGGTGCGTGTCAACGATATTTATGTTCACAAGGATGACATTCCAAATGAAGGTGACGATAATGAAGATTCTGATGAAGATATGCCTCCTGCTGCTGAGTTTCCCTCTGATCAAATCCAAAGTGTTGCAACTTCCTCTGCTCATCATGAAACCCGACAATCTATGGAAGACATGTTATCTGATATGAATCAGAGGATGCAGGCATTCTTCACTCATTCTGGAGTATGGCATGAGGAAATAATTCGTCGTATATCTGATGTAGATGATAAAGTGTGCCATTTAGAAAATAGATTTGATGCACACTTTCATAGTGATGATAGTGAAGAATTTTAAATTTGCTTTTTATTTGTAATGTATTTTCATTTCTGAAATAAAATGTGGTGTTCTTTTATTGCTTTGATTGAGGGGAAGTTATCTCCAAGTTATGTATATTTTGAGGGGGAGCTCTTATGATTGTTATAGAAGAATTCTTTTTTATTATAATCAAAATAGGGGGAGAAATATTTAAAGCCTACTATGATTGATTTTAAATATTATCTGGTATGTTTAATGTGTTTGTTATTACAGAAAAAAGCAGGTTATTACAAGGCTTTAAAAAAAAATTTTGATCATCATCAAAAAGGGGGAGATTGTTGAACATTCAAGTACTTGATGTTGAACTTACATGGACATGAAGCTTGTTGATTTTGATGATGATTCAAGAACACAAGACTTAGAGAGTTGAAGACTTGTTTTATAGTATAATAACTCTGTTTTGATTAGTTTGAGTCTGTAATATTAGAGTTTAAGATATCTGGTACATAGTCTGCACTTTAGCAGCTTCAAAAACTCAAATTTATCTTTTTGCCTCAGCTTTAATCGATTAAATGGTCAAATAATCGATTATTACAGTGAGAAAAACCATTTTCTGTATCTATTCACCGTAATAATCGATTAACACACTCGTTAATCGATTAACGTGGCTTTTAATCGATTAAAACAATGAGTTTTGGGGTTCGTTGATTTTGGCTTCGTAATAATCGATTAACACTTCATTTAATCGATTATTTCGATCAGATTTTGATTTTCAACTTCAAATCAACCCTATTTTCGAAAACCCTAATCCCAAGACTCCTAGTTCCGAAAATCCCAATTCCCAAACCCTAATTTCTCTACTTAAGCTTCTCTATGGCACTCATAAAAATTGAACAACCTTTTTCAAACAAAAGTTAAGTGTTGTGAGTGCCAGAGAACTGTTTGTTGGAGGAAAAAGTGGCTATTGGAACCTGGTGTGGGCTAGAAGCGATAAGAATCACTAAGTGGAGTTCTTAGTGGATTGTGTGTTGTGTCGTCTCTGGGGAAAGTTGTTCTTCATCTCTTGTGGATTTCAAGAGAGGTGTTTTCTTTACTTTGTATTTTCAATTGTTATCTGTTTGTAACAACTTTGATTATAGTGACAGCGTTAATCCTCTGTTTGAGTGATTAGCAACTGGACGTAGGGTCTTTTGATCCAAACCAGTATAAATCTCCTATGTAAGACTCTATCTCTATCTTATTTACGTTTACACAGCTTTTTAATCGGTAAAATTTGGGGAAAAGTTTGAAAACCTAATTTTTGTTAAGAAACCAATTCACTCCCCCTCTTGGTTTTTGTCTGACCACGCGAACATTCCGCTGCACGATTCTAACAGTCTGATAACTGGGCTGGACCTAAAAGCAATGTTTTCGAAGAGGGTTCTTATGGAGTCGCCACCGATGTTTTTACCGAAAACATCGGAAAAAGGAAAAAAGAAGGTGTTGGTTTTTAAGAAAACCAACTTTGGCCATTATAACCAGAGTTGGGTAAGGGAGTTAGTTACGTGTGGGGAAGGTATTAACACCCCTACAACGCCCCTTTCAGGTTCCCTATGATAGGTCTGCTATTTCATAAATAAACTTTAAAATGACACTTTTACCCTTTTATTTGCGGAATTAAGAAAATAATGACTACATGGCCCTAGTAGCTAATGTACAGATAAATATAAATACATGTAAACCCTAAATCTTGCCCGACCTCAATATAAGAACAGAAGACCTCGTATTCGAAGATGGACAAAGCCTAAAAAGCCACTAGGAGAGACTATTAGGCCCCATATTAGAGTAGGAAGGCTTTCTTGTACAAAAAATAAGGATTTCTGCCTTCAGGGGTCGAGACCGCCGTCTCGCTCTTCGGGACCGCCATTTCGACCAATGGTAAGTCGAGACCGCCATCTCGTTTGGCGAGACGGCCGTCTCGCCACTTACCATTGGCGAGACCCCCCTCATGTTTGGTGAGATGGCCCTCTCGCCACTTATCAAAGTCGAGACCACCGTCCCGAATGGCGAGACCGTCGTCTCGACCTTGCCAATCGATACTGCCGTCTCGACCTGACAGGCGCGAATCCCTATAAATAGGGGGCGCTCTCCCCTTCATTTCACACAGTTCTTCCACTTATCCTCCTGTAATTTCTCAAAATTCTTTTCTTAGAGCCCCTCCGAAGCATTTTCAGAGTTTTTGAGTGTTAAAGAGAACTTTTTATATCGTTTTCAAGAGCGAATTCAACGTTGTAAGAGCGAAGGGCTGCCAAAACGCACCCTATTTTTCGAGAATTAGTCAAAAGCTTGCTCCGGAGGTTTCTTCACTCTCTCCTTCTCTTTTAATGTTCCTTTTACTTATATTAAATTGTGCAATAGCTATTAGGGCAATGTAGTCATTATTTTTAATTACGCAAATAAAAGGGTAAAAAGCGTCATTTTAAAAGTTTATTTATAAAATAGTTGGCCTATCATAGGGAACCCGAAAGGGGCGTCGTAAGGGAGCTAATGCCTCCCTTACACGTAACTAAATCCCTTACCCAACTCTGGTTTTAACGACCAAAGTTGGTTTTTCTTAAAAAAACAATGCCTTTTTCTCCCCTTTTTCGATGTTTCTGGTAAAAACATCGGTGGCGACTCCATAAGAACCCTTTTAAATTCGTTCTTAGGTCAGCCCGGTTATCGGACGATCTAAGAACACTCTTTTGAAAAGCTCGCTCCTAGGTTCAGCCCGATTATCGGACAACCTAAAGGCGTTGTGACCTCACACCATAATTAAACGCAAAAAATGGAAAGTCGGAACCATCGCATTGCTCCGACTGCCTCTTTTGACAGTAGAGATAGATGGCGACTCCACTGGGGAAGCCTAGAGAGTTGATCCCATTTAGTAATGGGCCAGTTTAATAAATAAACTAAGAAATTTCGCTTTTACCCTACCTTGTATTATAACATGCTTTAATTTCTTGGCTTTAATAACTGTTGTTTATTTATTTTACGCAATTGTTTGAAATACAAATTGTACACAAACCTTTGCACACAACAGTTGCCTTTATACCCGAGGGCAAGTGAGAAATCCATAGGGAGTGGGTGGCAGGTACGGTTTGCCGTAGTGAGGCCATGTGCCCACCGGTATGATCGGAAACCACCATTCAAGGTGATAACCTTCCTCTTTTGGCACAAAGACTGACTATGGCCTTAGTGCTAAGCATGGTTGGAAGGCTGGAGAGTGGGGACCCTATAATGGGGGCACCTTGGGGGCCTAAGCCTTGGTGAGAACAGTTATAAACTACCCTTGCCAATACACTTTTCTGCAGGAAAACCCTACCTCGTGATTAAAATGACTTCTCGCCTGTTCGCGGATGAGTGAATTGTATGTGCATTTGTTTGTTGCATTTGATTGCATAACATAACTAAACAACAGATAAAAACAAAATTTTTACAATAAACACCCTTATCTAGGACAGTCTGCCTTTTAGCTAGCCTGACTTCAGGTTCTTTGTAAGCTAAGTAGCCACGCAGTCCGACAGAAGAGATAACAGACGCTAATATTATTCTTTCACAATAAACCATTTTATCTCGGATAGTCTGCCTTTTAGCTAGCATGGTTTCAGGTTCTTTGTAAGCTAAGTAGCCACGCAATCCGACAGAAGAGATAAAAGGCTCTAAAATAAAATCAAATAAAGACGTAAATAAAATAAATGGGACCTTGTTCATAAACGTTAAATTCATAAATCATCCATATAATTTATTTTTCCAAAAAATAAATGCACAAAGACTATCATACATCATGTAGAAATAAAACATGATAAACATTTAGGTAAAAACAAACACTCGCATACATACCCACAATAAGCATCATGATCATAAAACATGCATTTTGGTTTTTAGAAAATGGAGAGGACTAGTAGACAATTGAAGAAAGTGGACATTCCCCGGTACCATACTGAGAAGCTGAAATGGCTTTGCGCGATAATGCCGTCGGAGGTCCGCTCCGACTTTGAAAAATCCTATGGACGGATTCTCAACCTGTTGAAGATCTGTGTTGATCCCATTTTTATCAGGGTTCTAGTTCATTTTTGGAACTCTAGTCTGCACTACTTTGAATTCCCGCAGTTCGATATGGTGCCCTTGGAGGAGTATGAGATTATGCTAAAATGGTCCAAATCAGCTGGGGTCCATATTTGCCATGGAACATATTCTTCTGCAGCACAAGTCACTGCCATCATTAGATTGCCATTCCGGCAGACTACCCTGATAGAAAAAGGGAACATCCAGGGTTGGAAAGTCTCAATGTTAGAAGACCATCTGTCCTCTTTGGCTGAAAGGGCAGAATGGGCTGCTTTTAACAAAACCCTAGCTCTAATCATATTTGGAACAATCTTGTTTCCCTTCCATATCGACATAGTAGACCAAGCCGTCATGGATGCCTTCTTCACCTGGGACGTGAACTCGAAGAGTCCCCTGCCTGCACTTCTTGCCGACACCTTGCTCTCAGTGGAATTTTTCTGCCAGAAGCAAGGAAAAACACATAGATGTTGCTCTTCACTACTTTTTGTGTGGGGAATCACACATTTCTACGCCTCTAGTCACATGGGGATGTTCCCCGACCCTTTGAGAAGCTTCTCCAAAATCCCTCTCCATCGACGCCTAACCTTGGAGTGGAAGGTCGAGTTGGAACAATGGGACGCCAACCAATTACCCTGGGTTTGCCCTTGGTTCCGACCTGGCCCAGTCCTCATCAGATGTGGGGATTACCCGAGCATACCGTTGATAGGACTCTGGGGTTGCATAGCCTATTCGCCAAGAGTAGCTATGAGACAACTCATGAGAACCCAAACTGCAATATCCCGAGGGGAGCTCGGAGGACTGTGTTTCTTCAGAGACCCATGCATGGTTGCTAACTCATTGGTTGTGCGAAGAGCATGGGAGAAACCAGTCTTTATGGGAGATAGAGAGCTAGGAAAAGCTCGAGTAGCTGCCTCCAGTGACTATGAGGAGTGGAGACGGAAAAGAGGGATGTCACAACCATCCACCTCACTCGCTACATGTTCAAACAGTGAAGAGCTGCGAAATCAAGTCGATGCCTTGACCCAGAGGATAGAAATCATGGGATCCCAAATGAGGGCCCTTGAAGAAAGAGAGCAAGAATCTATCCTCACCATAGATGGTCTACGAAGGAAATGCAAGAAAAAGGATCATGAAATAGAGCGCCTCAAGGATCAGTGTGTTGCTAATGAGCAAGCTATCCAAGCATCCAGAGCAGCTAGAACTAGCTCGGATAGCCAACTTCAAGAAATAACCGCCAAATCAGCACACCTTGAGGCCGAATGCGCAAAACAGGCTCAAACGATCAAGGATTTGCTACAAGACCTCACGAGGACTCGGTCTGAAATACGCCAAGAGTGAGGGGCCAACCAGAGACTCAACAGAAGTCTCACTGAGCTACGCTGCAAAGAAAGAGACGGGTTAGCTCAGTACGGTCAAGTACTGCGAGAAAAGGACCGAGCCCTCGCAAAGCTCGACAAGCTGCAAGCCTTGGTCGTCCATCAAGAGGCGAAGATCAAAGAGGCTCAAAAGTACAGTGAAGATATGAGCCAGGCGGTCCAGAAGCAAACCGAAGCACTTGGTTGCCACGTCCGGGAAGCCGAAAGGGAATTACATATAGACCAAGACCCGCCTGTGGGTTTCTTTAGGTTTTTCCGTTTCTGTCAAAAGTTGCTTCGTAGTATGGAATAGGGGAATGTACACCTTCTACGGATAAATGAAATTTCTTTATTCAACAATTGTCTACTTACATGCATGTCATTCATCTGCATATTTTATTTCTCCTCCTTCATTTTTAATAAACAAGATAATAAAAAGGAAGGATTAACTGACACGTCTTCCAAATCAGAAAATGGAGAGAAAGCCGCTTTTAATCAAGCTCTCCCCAATGGTCGATCCACCACAAGAAGATAATAAGCTTTGGCTGTTTGTCCTCAAAATCAATAAGGAAGAGGGGGCAAGGACACCTGTGTGAGTATTTATGCCACATCCTTTCCCCTACGAATCAAATATAAGATGTACCATGGAGATATGTGGAATCTTCACCAATAAATGAGGATATCTCCAATATAGCCGGCATTGGGGGCATGACTAGAAGTGGAAGGGTCTACTCCCCCAAGGACTTACAAGAGGATGCCCCCAAGAATAAAGGAAAAAATAAATGGACCGAAGAAAAAGAAAATAAAGAATCCAGGGAGGAGACCGACGAGTTACTCCAGTTCATAAGGTAAAACGAGTATTCCATTATTGACCAGCTCAATCATACACCTGCAAAGATAACTCTGCTATCTCTAATGATGAGTTCGGAACCACATAGAAATGCCCTGATGAGGGTCTTGAGTGAAGCGCATGTACCTCATAGTATATCCCAAGAAAAAGTTGAGAGGATCGTCAGTCACATTACGGCAAGCGATCACCTCACTTTCACAGAGGAAGAACTCTCCCTCGAGGGGTCAAGCCACAACAAGCCCTTGCACATTTCCATCAAGTGCAAGGAGTACCTCATTGCTAAGGTTCTTGTGGATAACAGGTCATCCCTGAACGTGATACCCAAGTGCACACTGGACAAGTTGACTATTCAAGGAACACGTCTACGCCTAAGCAACACTATCGTTCGAGCCTTCGACGGATCCAAACGAGAAGTAGTGGGGGAAGTCAATTTGCCAATCCAAGTCGGACCCACTATCTTCAACGTCGATTTCCATGTAATGGACATTACTCCAGCGTATAGTTGTCTCCTCGACAGGCCTTGGACTCATGATGCTAAGGCAATACCTTCAACGCTCCACCAGAAAGTAAGTTTATAGTGGACGATAAACTGGTCATGGTCCAAGCAGAAGACGATATCCTGATCAGTGGACCGTCTACCCAACCTTATGTGGATGCGGCTGAAGAGGCCCTTGAAACATCTTTTCAGGCGCTCGAAATTGCCAGTGTAGAGAGACTTCCCAATAACACGAAGGTAGCTCGCATGATGATGAGGCATGGTTACCATCCTGGCCAAGGATTGGGGGCTGATTCCCAAGGGATGAGGGAACCCCCAGAGTTTAAAGATCACCCCTTTAAGTACGGCCTAGGATATGACCCTACAAAGGGCCGAGCAGAAAAAAGAAAAGGGAAGTCTCCCTTCCGCACACTCAAGCAGATATTCCAAAGCGGAGGGATGCAAGCATCAAGCGCTACCCTAGTCATTAGGAGATCTTTTTCTTTGCTTAAGGGATGTAAACCCATTGATTGTTAGAGATTATCCCCCGGGGCTAGCCCGACCCTCGGGCATTTTAAGGCACATATTCCCTTATTAATTAATAAAGAATACATTTCTTACTATCTGCTTCTCTTCTTGCTACTTCATTTCTAGACCTCATAATAACCTTGTCTAAACAAACAAAAGAAAGGAAGAATAAAAGTGCGTCCAAATAATCAAAATTTACCATTGCCATAATAATCAAGTTGGTCGATTAGAAGCACAAAATAAGGTTTTATCTCACCATAAATAAAGTCGTGTTTCGCCAATATTGTGAAAAAACAAAAAGAAAAATCCCATAGAAGCCAAAAGCCAAAAGAAAAGGGCAATATACCCGATAGGAAACCCACAAAGGGGGCTACGCAAAAGATAGGGTCAACCCGTTAGGACACCCGAACAAAAATAAAGGGTAGCCTAGGGAAAAGTTAGGGTTACAAAATAAGGTCCGCTAGGATTCCCTAAACAAAAAGGAAAAAGGAAGGAACCTAGACAAAAGATAGGACCAAAACACAATATCCTAGTTCGAAAACCCAAAGGGCAATCTAGGGAAATCGATCAGCCATAAAAGTAATAGAAATAGGATAAGGCACAAATCCACAAAAAAAAGAGAAAAACGTTTGCTTAGACAAAAACTTAAACACTTTGGCCTAACCTTAGCCAATCGTTCTTACAAAATCTTTTCTAAATAAAATTAACCGTCTAAAACACAAGTCGTTGAATTTATCCTCTACTTCTTTTCTCTTGACACTCGCAACATTATTCTAACAATTAGTTTGGGAATATGGAGGCGTATAATCAACAAGAGGATTGAAACCTCTAAAGAAAAGAAAAAGGGCACCAATATGACAAAGGTTGCTTTTCAAAAAAAAAAAAAAAAAAGAAGAGAGAAGAGGAGAAAGTCATTCTTTGGTCACATTACGTCCGGAACGGTACAACCAAGTATAGCAGAAAAACGAAGATCAGAGGGCACCCGTCTCTACAAGACGCACCAGTTAATCCTTCTGAAAAACTAATGAAATAGACATTATAGGACATCAAACATGAAAACATTGCATGCATAAAATGTTTTTGAACAAGGTCCTATTTCATTAAAAAAAAATAACAAATCAGCTAAAATTCGAGACCGACGTCTCGTCTTCCTAGACCGTCGTCTCGACTCGCGCTGAAACGAGACCGCCATCTCAACATTCGAGACCGCCGTCTCGTTTTGGACAAAAATGAGACCGCCCTCTCGCTTGGCGAGAAGGCCGTCCCGACATAGGTCAAAAACGAGACCGTCGTCTCGAAGTTCTAGATGGCGGTCCCAAGTCTCGAAAAATCGAGATCGCCTGTCGCTATCGTCAAAAAAAGGTGGTCAAAACGACGCGATGGTTCCGACTTTCCAATTTTCGCGTTTTTATGGGTGATGTTACAACTTTGGTCGTTAAAACTAGAGTTTAGGTAAGGGAGTTAGTTACATGTAAGGGAAGTGTTAGTTCTCTTACGATGCCCCTTTCGGGTTTCCTATGATAGGCCAGCTATTTTATAAATAACCTTTTTGAAAAGATGATTTTACCCTTTTATTTACGGAATTAAAGTAATGACTACATGGCCCTAATGTCTATTATGCAATTCAATCATAAAAATAAAGACGGTAAAGAGAGGGAGAGAGTGAAGAAACCTCCGAAGCAAGCTTTTTTATTAATATTCTGGAAAGTAGGGTGCGTTTTGGCAGCTCTTCGCTCTTTACAACGCCGAAAACTCTCTCGAAACGCTATAAAAAACTTTCAGAAACTCCGGAAATGCTTCGGAGGGACGCTAGCAAGAGAATTTGGAGAAAGTGTAGAAGGGAAAGTGCAAGAACTATGTGAAATGAGGGGGCGAGCGCTCACTATTTATAGGGATTCGTGCCTGTTAGGTTGAGACGGTTGTCTCGTCTGACAAGGTCGAGACGGTCATCTCGTCTGACAAGGTCGAGACGGTCGTCTCGTCTGACAAGGTCGAGACGGCCGTCTCGCCATTTGGGACGGCCATCTCGACTTGCAAAAGTGGCGAGACCGCCGTCTTGTTTGGTGAGACGGCGGTATCGACTTTTCCAGAAACGAGACGTCCCGTCTTGCCCCTCTTGCTAGCGTCTGGAGTTGACCCTCTTGCCCGGTTACCCTTCGGATGTCCCATCTTGTGGCGGTTGATCTTCTGGGGAAAAGTGTGTTGTGCACCTCCAGGATACTCCTTCTGACGGTAGCCGATCCCTTCGGTTGACACATGGTAGAACCTCAGGATACTCCTTCTGACGGTAGTCGATCCTTCGGTTGATGGGTATAAACCCCCCATCAGGCTGGTAGTTACAGCCTACTGCGCGTAGGAGTGGATGAGTATAAACTCCCCATCAGGCTGGTAGTTGCAGTCCATTGTGCATCGGACTGGATGAGTATAAACCCCCCATCAAGCTGGTACTTGTAGTCCGCTGTGCATCAGACTGGATGAGTATGAACCCCCCATCAGGCTAGTAGTTGCGACTTACTGATCTGGCTCGAGCGCAGATCAGGTGCACCGCGTGCGCAGGTTGATAGGTATGAACCCCCTATCAGGCTGGTACAGTCCACTGCGTAGGACTGGTGGTGGTGGCAGCTGGGTGGCTCATGCGCCGAGCACTGAGATGCGTTCTCTTATTTTTGTTTTTTGTCTTTTCTGGGAATGGTCATCCGGTCTGTGCCAGAGATTTTGTTGGTGTTCATCCAACTTGTTGGTTGTTGGGGATTCTTTGATTTTGATCCTTTAGTAATGGTCATCCGACTTTGCTGGTTGTCGGGTAGTCTTATTTTTTTGTTCGACTCTCGCTTGGTTGTTGAAAATTATTGGTCTAGGTTATTGACTTGTTTTAATCATGCCTTTTTCCGCGGTTTATCTCTTTTTTCTCGCGATTTCAAAATTTGGCTTTTTTTAGCGTAAGTCTTTTTACTCTTAGTTTCTTTTTGCTACGCTGACTTTTTCAAAAAGGAGAGCGAAAAATGGATAAAATAAAATTTTATTTATGATAAAATTTTATTACAACAGTTATTTTTTAAGTACTATCTCTAAGACGGTGGACTCGAGTCTGGAGACGATCCGTAAGAGGGGAATTGCAGGTACAGATGTCTTCGGAATTATGCCTAGTCTCGGGCTTCGTCGAGGTACTCCTGTCGGAACGTCGCCAGGTCCTACCTTATTCCCTCTTGGTACTGGCCCAATGTCTCCATTCTCGTGTCGAAGACATCCTGCCTTAGGGACATTTGTTCTTGTCTCATGGACATTTGGTCGAATTGCTGGCACAAATCGTAGATGTTGCGGTTGATGCCAGCAAAGTCGTTCGTGTACTGCTACTGTTGTTGTTGTTGTTGCTGTTGTTGTTGGAACTCCGGGGGTGTCGGGAGATCTTGCATTGCTACGATGTCCCGGAGATCCAAGGTTATGTCCAGCGAGGGGTGGAGGATCAACTAGGTCCCTTGGCGTAGCAGCATCCCCATGCTGACCAGGACAGACCCGTTGATACTCTCGGGTCGGATGTTGGAGGCTAGTTCTTCCCTGCCGCTGCACCCCCATTTTTTTACCAGCGGGGTGATGAGGGGAGCCATGAGGATGGCTCCCATAGGACGGCTCCCGAAGTCCTTGAGGGCCTTTAGGAAGAAATAGTTGGGGCTGCATCGGTGCCTCTGACTCATGCAATAGAGAGCGCAGAGATCCGGGAGGGTAACTTTACCCTGACTCTCTTTCTGCCCGTGGACCGTCCCGGCCAGCACTTTGTGGCAGATACAGAGGGCAGGGGGAAGTGCGGAGCCCTTCAGCAGTGTTGGCAGGGTGTGCGCCACGGTCAGCTCCTCCCACATTTCGCTTGCGGTGAGGGTAGTGGGGCGTGCGCAGATGGCCCCTGGTAATCCTGAGTCAGGACGTCCTCGGGCTGGACGAACCCAATGGACACGTTGAACTCGTCCAGGGTGGTGGTCTGGTACATCCCGCCCATGAAGTACGTCACCATCTTCGTTGGTGGGAGGCCTGGTACCATGGAGGTAGTCTTGGAGTAGGAGATGGAGGCGAGAAATTCTATCAACGCCTGAGGGTAGACGTGGGTGGGTGGAGACTGGAGGAGAAAGCGCCACCCTATGCTGTCGATGTGGGCGCGGACGTCGTCTTCCCACCCGAACTCGGCGAGGATGCCGAAGTCCAGTCTCAGCATGGACGTGCTCTAGGCGGGCCTGGTGCAGTGGTGAAAGTTGTGTGGGATCTTGCGAAGTGGAAGCTGTGGAGCTACTGTGGCCGGCAGAACCACTTCTCTTTCTAGATTGGTCTCCTCGATGCATTTTGGTGGTAGGATGCTTGAAAGTGAGAGAAAGGAGGGTAGGAGTGCTAGAGAGGGTGTTTGAGAGCCCCCTAGGCCCCTTTATTTATAGATTTTTCGACCAACTTCGAGACCGCCGTCTGGACAATCGGGACCGTCGTCTCAAATTTGCGGGATTCGGGACTGCCGTCTGGAACCTCGAGACGGCGGTCTCGCCTTTGGCCTTAAGCGAGACGGCCGTCTCGCCAAGCGAGAAGGCGGTCTCGTTTTTGGTCAAGTCGAGATGGCGGTCTCGTTAGTTGAGACGACGATCTTGTTTTGCTGAGAATCGAGACGGCGGTATGGACCTACGAGACGACGGTCTTGTTTTTTAGAGGCTTTTTTTTTTTTTGAAAGAAAAATAGGACCTTGTTCAAAAACATTTTATGCATGCAAAGTTTTCATGTTTGATGTCCTATGATGCCTATTTCATTAGTTTTTCAGAAGGATTTAACTGTCATGTCTTGTAGAGACGAGTGTCCTCTGATCTTTGTTCCTGTATTTGGCTGTACCATTCTGGACTTCTTGTGACCGAAGAATAATTTGCTTTTTCTTTCTTTCTTTTTGTTTGTTTTTTTCTTTTTCACTCTTCTCTTCTTCTTTTTTTGTACAGCACACTTTGCCATGTTATTGCCCATTTTTCTTCACTTTAGGGGTTTCAACCCTCTTGTTGACTATACGCCTCCATATTCCCAAATTAATTGTTAGAATAATGTTGTGACGGTCAAGAGAAAAGAAGTAAAAGGGCTGTAGACCCCTAATTTTGTCCGGCCTCTCAATAAAAGCTAGGGAAACGCCACACGAAGATAAAGATCGCCCAGCTTATCAATAAACACCAAGAAGACCTCCTACAATCACACGGAGTTCATCCAATTCCTCGACAAAGGCCAAAGAGACCTCCTATAAACAAAGATAAAAGTTCGTCCGGCATCTCAATAAGGGTCAAAAAGACTTCCTATAAGAAGATAAAGCTTCAGGGGACATCTATTGGCATCAAACAATGTCCAAAAATAGCAAGGAAAGCTTCCCGGGGTCCCAGAACACAAAAACTGGACAAAACAGGTCGAGACCACCGTCCCAACTATCCTGGGACAAGTGAGTCGCGCGTCCCACTTCCTAGGGGGGCTGGCTCTGTGTAAAAATTTCAAGTGGGACGACCGTCCCAACCCAGACGGCCGTCCCAGATGTGCCAGGCAGCAAAAACTATAAATAGGAGGCTCATTTGGCACTTTTTCACACCTCAGACACCCCAGACAACTCAGAGCACTTGTCTACTTCTCTCCCTCTTTCGAATGATCTTTCTGATTGCCTGATATAGGTAACATTCAGTTAAGGAATTAGATTCCGGCATTCGATTCTTCTAGAAAATTTTAGTTGAGTCGAGCTTTGTCGTGAGGAGAGTCGTTATAGAGCGAGGGACTGCCGAAACGCGTCCTTATTGTAAGAGAGTTGCTATATAAAGCTTGCTACGGAGGTTCTTCTCAAATCTCTTCTCTTTTACTGCTTTATTTATTGCTTTATGAAATGTAAATAAAATCATGTAGATAGCCATATTTATTGTACGAATAAAATAGGGTAATAGCGTACTTTCTTGTAATCTCTACTTAAATGAATTAATCCATCATAGGGAACCCGAAAGGGGCGTTGTGGGGTGCTAATACCTTCCCCACACGTAACTAACTCCCTTACCCAACTCTGGTTATAATGGCCAAGTGCGGTTTTTCTTAAAATCAACATTTTTTTCCTTTTCCAATGTTTAAGGTCAAAACATTGGTGGCGACTCCAAAAGAACCCCTTTTTCGAAAACCTTGCTTCTATTAGAGGATAGTTCAGTTGTTGAGCACCTCTGAAGCAATGAACATATTTTAAACAAAAAACGCGAGTCTTAACCATCTTTTCGCGACCGCTCGCATTAAACGTTCGAGATGTCCCTGGACGTCGGAACGGACGGCGGCGACAGATGGCGACTCCGCTGGGGAATGCTAGAGAGTTGATCCCATTTAGTGACGGATAAATTCAAACTAAGTAAAGATTTGAAATTACGCCTTTACCCTTTTCTGTATTTTTATTGTATGGCTTTAATAACTGCTGTATGATTATTTCTGCAAATTGTCTGAAATATAAATTGCACACAAAAACCCTTGTACACAACAGTCCCTCTATACCCGGGGGCAAGAGTGAATACCTTTAGGGAGTGGGTGGCAGATACGACCGGCTTGTTGGCACACGGGGCTACAACCGTTGTCGGAAACCACCAACTCAAGGTGATAACTCTCTTCTTTTGGTCTAAGGATGTCGACACAGAGTTCCGTGCATGACCCGAGGACTGCGAGATTGAGAGGTCCCTATAATGGGGGCACCTTGGGGACCTTTGGCCTTGGTGAGAACAGTTTAAAACCGCCTAAACCAAGCACGTTTCTGCAGGAAAACTCTACCTCGTGATTAAATAAGCGTGGCTCTGCTCGTGGATGTATGAATTGTGTGTGCATTTGGTTGCTGCATTTGTATTGATGCATTAGCATAGGGTAATCATATAACAAACAAAAAAAATGAAAAACCCTAAAAATCAAAAAGTGATAAGATAAGACCAACTTTATCTCAGACAGTCTTCAGTTAAGCTAGCCTGGTTTCAGGTTCTTTGTAAGCTAAGTAGCCACGTTGACCGACAGAAGAGATAAAGGGTCATAAAAATGTAAAAATGATTAAAAGCCATAAAAATACCTTTTTATAATAAAAAGATTATTGGCAAAGTCGTATCATTCATACCACATCATCCAATAAGTGGTAAAACTAAGAGAGAAAATAATTGCAGCATGCACATCATTTTAATAAACCTCCAAAAAATAGGTCTTAGGAGCATTTTTTGGGAAAATTACTGGGCCAAATCCCCTACGGGCATTTGCAACTTGGTTCTTCACCCTTTTCTCTTCGTTTTGACATGCTGTGCGTCCAAATCGGACAACCCAGTCAAAAGTTATTTCACTTTCAATATCTGCTGTCATAAAAAATATTTTTGTAGTGCATGCATAAAGCACATTCATTCTAGGATGCATTAGATATCCTTAGACAATAGCGAAAGAGACCCAAGTGCGTTTATCACCTTCCTAGAAGAGATAAGTGCGCTAAGGTATGTTGGCAACCTTTGAAAAAAAGGAAATTAGCACATTAAGGTGGGTATGGTACCCTTAAAACATAGGCTTTTGAGAAGATACCAAAGCTATTGTTTAAGGCATATTTATCTCACACTAATCATTCATAATAAAAAGCTATAATAAAAATCGTTTAGATCATTTAGAAAGTGGCTGGTCTTCTACCTGTTCTCACTCGCGCTCAAAAAGCCAAGAAGATGGAGAAATTAGAGGAGCAGAACCGCATGCTCACCGCTGAGCTTAATGCCATAAAGGAGCAGGTGCCACAACTAAGGGAGTGGTTAGAGAAACAAAACCACAGGCTCACCACTGAGCTTAACTTCGTAAAAGAGCAGATAGCGTATTTAATGGAACTAATACGCCAACAATGTCTCTACAATGAGGTTTCCAAACAACAAATTTCTGCCATAGAAGAGAAATTAAGGGCATTAGAGGGATACAACTTTGATATAAAGGAGGTAACCGATGTCAAAAATACTCGATTCCCTCCCAAGTTTAAGAAATCCCACATATCATTCAAGAAGTCCTTTGGCAAGAAGAAAGAGGGGAGCGTAAATGCCATCAACCTCACTACCCCTTCTTCCTCTTCACAACCATCTAGGCAGTCATGCAGACAAGAGAAGAAATTCACTCCCATTCCAACCTCCTATAGAAGTCTGCTACAAGAATTGATAAAGGACCATCTCCTAGCATATGTCCCTCCAAAGAAGATGGATCCACCTTACCCAGAATGGTACAAACCTAATGAGAACTGCGATTACCATTCAGGCGCTCCTGGGCATTCTGTGGAGAATTGTATGGCCTTGAAGTATAAGGTCCAAGAATTGTTGAATGCCGGGTGGATTACTTTCAATGCTCCCGACCCTTAGGTGGATGACACGCCTCTATCACAACCAGAATAGTGAACCTGGGTAAAGAAGGCCAACTAACTAGGGCTCCCCATTTTGTGTATCTTTTGGTTAAAAGAAATAAAAAATAATAATAAAAAAAGCTTCTGATGCATCTCTCGTGGTCTCTGCTCATGGCTGCGAGATATTTTGATTAAAGGGACTCTGTATATATTTCTCTTTTCATCAATATAATGAGGCATTTTTCATAATATTCATATGTTTCTCATTCTTTTCTCTCTCACTCCAAAAAAATTAAATAAATCTAGACCCAAATAAGGACCATATAAACAGTCATGTCTGTGATTGAAAACTCTCTGCGGGATCTGAAAGCCGAAGGCGAATGGATTGAGTCAGACAGTGAGGAGGGGACCATTTCCCCAGACATGCAAAGACTGTTGGAGAAAAGAAGCTTAATTGATACAGCCCCATCAGGAAAAGACTAAGGCCATCAATTTGGGACAAGGAGATAATAAGAAAGAAGAAAATATCAGTACCCAAATTGATAATATCATAAAGGGGCAATAACACCTTTGCGTTTATTCATGCCTTGTCCTTTCCCTTATACATCGGATAAAGTTGTACTGTGGATATGCATAGAAGAATTGCCCGTCGATGAAGATGTCTTCAACATAGCTGGCATTAGGGGCACAACAAAAAGCAAAAGAATCTATTTCCCAAGGAGCTACAAGATAATGCTCCTAAAAACAAAGGAAAAATAAAGAAACCGAAGAGGAAAAGGAAAAAAGAATCCAAGGGGAAGATTAAGTAGACCTTGGATTCACAGTGCTAGGGCAGTTTCTTCAACGCTCCACCGAAAAATCAAATTCGTGGTAGGCAACAAGTTGATCATGGTTCAAGCTAAAAACTACATTCGAATCAGTGAGCCGTCTACCATACCTTAAATGGATGCGGCTGAAGAAGACATTTGAAAATAGGGAAAGACTTCCTAGAATATGAAAGTGACCCATATAATGAAGAGATATGGATACAACCCAGGACAAGGGCTTGGAAAGGATGCTCAAAGTATAAGAGAGCCATCAGATTTTAAGGATAATCCTTTAAAGTACGACCCTACAAAAGATCAAGTCGTACGATGAAAAGGGAAGTCTCCCCTCCGTACCTTAAAAAGACAATCTTCCAAAAAAGAGGGATATTAGCGTCAAGGGTAGCATTAGTCATTAAATGCCCTTCTTCCGATTTTAAGGGATGTAAACCCAATGACTATTAGAGATCACTCCTCAGGGTGTGCCCGACCCCCGAGCATCTTTAGGGCACGCATTTCCCTTTGAATTACAAAAGAATGTTATTCTTACTATCTGCTTCTCTTCTTGCTAAATATGTCTATACCCCATTAAATAACCATGTTTAGGCAAACGTTTTGATCCAAAATGCGTCAAAACAATCAAAGCGTCATAGACAAAATAAAGTCCGTTAGGTATCCCAAAAAATAAAAATGGGGAACCTAGACAAAAGTTAGGACACAACACAACATCCTAGACTGAAAACCCAAAAGGGTGGACTAGGAATGTTAATCAGTCACAAATAGGCAGTTGAAGACGCCGCCTCATTAAAACAAAACGTTTGTTTAAACTAGCTTAAACACCGACCGACCTTGGCTAGCCATTCTTACAAAAACTATTATTTCAAAAAAAAAATCTCACTAAAACACAAGCCTTTGCAATAAATCCCTTTCTTCCTCTTCTCTTGACCCTTCACAATAAAGCATTCAAGTAATAAAGGGGAATGTGGAAATATAGTGATCAATAGGAGGATTGAAATCCCTAAAGGAAAGGAAGAAGGGCATCGACATGACAATTGCTCTACATTCAAAATAATTACTCTTCAGTTATAGCAAAGATCCGAGATAGCAAATCGGTACAGCTAATCATGTTGACAAAAGCACATGATGATGGAAGTAAACTTAACAGAAGCTGAATGGGTTCGAAGCTGATATGACCAGCTAAACCTTATTAAGAAAAACAGCTGAATGTTATATGTCGGGACAAGCCTATCAAAGGAAAGTCAAAAAGGCTTATGAAAAAAGGTCAACCCTCACATTTACCATAAGAAGGATTTAATGGTAAATAAGTTGCTTCCAGCCCAAAACAATAAAATTGGAAAATGGGCATTGAACTATGAAGGACCCCTTGGGGTCAAATGAGCTTTCTCGGAAGGGGCTCTTATCCTCATCAATATGGATGGAAAAGAACTTTGACACCTAATCAACTCCGGTACGGTGAAGAAGTATTATGCTTGAAGACATTGCTCAAGACCCGTCAGGAATGAAAATCCGCAAAGGACATTCCTGGGCAAAAGATAGGGTCCATATTCCTCGCTAGGATACGTCCTAGGCAAAAAGAAGAGGTAAAAAAAAAGTAAATAAAAAAAGAGCTAACTAAGAGCAATGGTTACTTTAGTTGAAAACCGAAAAGGCGGCTAAAGTAACATTCTTCCAGAAGCAAGCAGTCTGCATAGTCTTCACTCTGAGCTCAGGCATCTCAACTGAGGCAATAAGGAGAACCGGGGGGCAGATATCATAGACATGACTGTATAAGACTAAACAGTACAGCCAACCCTGACCACCCATTCTTCTAAATACCTTCTGAAATCCTTCTATAAAAGAAATAAAACTTTTGTTCATTTATCAATAAAATTCCTTTTCATTTCCTTTCTCTTGACCAAATATTATGGAAATGCCTCTTTATTGATAAATCATAAATATGCGCAAAGACTTTTAATCAAAGATCAAGCATGCATCTAAAAAGAGGAAGCATAAAAATAATGAAAGAATGAATGCCTGCTAGGATATTCTTAGGTAAAAACTAGGGTAGCCTGCTAGATCGGAAATCCCAAAAGAACGATCTAGGCAAAAGATAAGGCAAAAGCCCCCTAAGATATTCTAGGCAAAAATTAAGGCAGCCCGCTAGATAGAAAACCCGTAAAGGGCGGTCTAGGCAAAAGATAGGGCCAAAACCAAGAGATGGATAAAAAAGGAGCCCATCATCATGGTCATAAAGGAGGAGCCCATCGGCACATTCATAAGAAGCCAACGGGAGAAGACCAGTTACTTTCTAAATGCATCAAAAATAAATAAACAATAGATTGCATTTAGGACATTCACACACAAAGTAGTTGCATAATACGACTTTGTCAAAATCAAGAAAAATAATTTTCTTCAAACAAGAATAATAAACATGCATATAAGGAGGATAGTCTCCATACTTGTGATTGAAAACAGGAGGCGCCAGAATCCAGTCTCCATATGAAAATCAAAATTGAGAAAGGCGGAATCAAAACCATTTCAACAAAATAAAGAGCTTCAAAGAAAATAGCTCTATTCAACATCCTTTCAGCCAAGAAAGAAGGAAACCATCAAAATAGAAAAGCCAATGAAAAGGCTTGATCATCGCCAAGAGGATTCTTGCCTATTCCAGAGGCAAAGCAAAAAGACTACCTCACGACTCAGCTACATCGCCACATGAGTCAACAAGCAAGCTCATCCAGAATCTCCACTTCATTTCCCAAAGGAGAATAAGGACTACTCAAGAGTCCATCAAAGAAAATACGGAGTCAAATCCTCCACATCACCAGGGGGCAACAGAAGGAAAAGAAAGAAGAACTTTTCATCCCCTAATGGAGGCCACTACAGAAAAAGGCCACACGAAAATCCCCAAGAAGAACATATCAAGAAAAATCTACAAAAAGAAAGGAAGAAAAGAAGAAAATATCTTCACTCCGCTCAAATAAGAGCTTTTAAAAAAAAATCAGGAGCCAAGACTCCATCATACCCCCAGGAAGCCAACAAATTCCCCAGGGCCGCTAAAAAAGGAAAGAGAAGAAAAGAAAACCTCTTCATCCCCAGCAGATGATAAAAAGCATGTGTGCACAAAAGGAAAAAGGCACACGCATTTAAAATAAAAAATCCAAAATCGCGAAAAAGCACAATCGCGAGAAAAAAGCAAAAACCCATTCCCCAATGGAATAAGAGCATAGGCAAAGCCAGCTCAAAACAGCAAACATCCAACAAGGAGTCAAAAACTCCATTCATCCCTAGGGGGCAAATCAATCCCCCGGTGGATCACCAAAAAAAAAAAATTTTCCCTAGTAAGCCTATCAGCAAAGGCAAAATACAAATTCATATCCTCAGGGAGTTAATCGATTATGACACCCAATATGAATATCCCCAGTAAAAGGCAAAACCTTCACTCCCAAGAATGCCTATCCTTACTCAGAAACAAGCAAAGAGTCGATATCCCCATGAAACGGGAAATCAACCTATGCAAGAGGCAATACAAGCACAAAGCTTTCAAAAAAGATTCTGCCTACTCAGAGGTATTATCAAGAACAAATATCCTCAAGTAGAACATCAACCTATTCAGAGGCGAAAAACAACAAGTAAAAAGCCTTCACCACTATTGAAGCACCTGCCTAAAAAACAAGAGGCATAATAAAAAATCAACAAATCCCCAGTGGATTCCCGCCTAAAAAAGAGGCAAAACAAAGAAATCCCCGGCAAAAGCTGGATGGCTAAAAGAAAAAGCCAAAGCAAAGAATCCCCGGAAAAAGCCGGATGGCTAAAAGAAAAAGCCAAAATGAAGAAATCCCCGGCAAAAGCCGGATGGCTAAAAGAAAAAGCCAAAACAAAGAATCCCCGGCAAAAGCCGGATGGCTAAAAGAAAAAGCCAAAGCAAAGAATCCCCGGTCAAGACCGGATGGCTAAAAAGCCCGAAACAAAGAATCCCCGGCCAAGACCGAATGGCTAAAAAAACAATGAAATCTTCGGCGAAAGCCGGATGGCTAAAAGAAAAAGCCAAAACAAAGAATCCCCGGCCAAGACCGGATGGCTAAAAAGCCAAAACAATGAAATCTCCAGCAAAAGCCGGATGGCTAAAAGAAAAAGCCAAAAACAAAAAAAAATCCCCGGTAAAACCGGATGATTATCAAAAAAGTCAAAAAGAATATTCCCCACGGAATAGGCGCATGATCAAAGACAGTAAGCCGCCAACACTTCTCCAAAAATACGATAAAGGATTTTTTGAGAACATCTCAAAAAGACCTATAAAATAGGGTCACACCAAGTGGGGGTGTAAAAACCACTAGAATCTGTCAAAATGCAGATTCGTACCAGGTGGGGGTAGGAACCCATCAGAATTTGTCAAAATGCAAATTCACACCAAGTGGGGGTGTAAAAACCACTAGAATCTGTCAAAATGCAGATTCGTACCAGGTGGGGGTAGGTACCCATCAAAATTTGTCAAAATGCAAATTCACACCAAGTGGGGGTGTAAAAACCACTAGAATCTGTCAAAATGCAGATTCGTACCAGGTGGGGGTAGGTACCCATCAGAATTTGTCAAAATGCAAATTCACACCAAGTGGGGGTGTAAAAACCACTAGAATCTGTCAAAATGCAGATTCGTACCAGGTGGGGGTAGGTACCCATCAGAATTTGTCAAAATGCAAATTCACACCAAGTGGGGGTGTAAAAACCACTAGAGTCTGTCAAAATGCAGATTCGTACCAGGTGGGGGTAGGTACCCACAAGAGTCTGTCAAAATACAGATTCGTATCGGGTGGGGGTAGGTACCCACAAGAGTCTGTCAAAATGCAGATTCGTACCAGGTGAGGGTAGGTACTCACCAAAGCCTTATAAAATAAGGTTTATACCGGATGAGGGTAGGTACTCATCAGAATCTAGCAAAAATGCAAATTCGTACCGGGTGGGGGTAGGTACCCACCAAAGCCTTATAAAATAAGGTTTGTACTGGATGAGGGTAGGTACTCATCTAAACTTAGCAGAATGCATTAGGTGGAGTAAAATACTCACCTAAGCATTATAAAAATGGGTTGCAAAGACCTTACTTCTATTAAAGGATAGTTCAGTGTTGAGCACCTCGGAAGTAAGTACCCACGAGAGTTTAGCAAAATGCGAACTCATACCAGGTGAGGGTAGGTACTCACCAAAACCTTGCAGAACAAGGTTCATACCTAGTGGGGGTAGGTACTCACTAAAGTCTAGTAAAATACAGACTTATACCTGGTGAGGGTAAATACTCACCAGAGCCTTATAAAAGAAGGCTCAAACCAGATAGGGGTTGGTACCTATCAAAATATTTATCATCCGAAGGATCAGCAAGGAGCAGCATCCGAAGGATGACCGGGCAAAAGGGTTAACTCCTTCCCCTACCAACTAATTTTTCGGCATATCAAGCCAACAAGTTAGCTAGGCAGGTGAAGGAGGGGCAGCTGTAGACCCCTAATTTTGCCCGGCCTCTCAATAAAAGCTAGGGAAACGCCACACGAAGATAAAGATCGCCCAGCTTATCAATAAACAGCAAGAAGACCTCCTACAATCACACGGAGTTCATCTAATTCCTCGACAAAGGACAAAGAGACCTCCTATAAACAAAGAAAAAAAGTTCGTCTGGCATCTCAATAAGGGTCAAAAAGACTTCCTATAAGAAGATAAAGCTTCAGGGGACATCTATCGGCATCAAACAATGTCCAAAAATAGCAAGGAAAGCTTCTCGGGGTCCCAGAACACAAAAACTGGACAAAACAGGTCGAGACCACCGTCCCAGAGTTGGGACGGCCGTCCCAACTATCCTGGGACAAGTGAGACGCGCGTCCCACATGTGGGACGGCCGTCCCACTTCCCAGGGGGGCTGGCTCTGTGTAAAAATTTCAAGTGGGACGGCCGTCCCAACCCAGACGGCCGTCCCAGATGTGCCAGGCAGCAAAAACTATAAATAGGAGGCTCATTTGGCACTTTTTCACACCTCAGACACCCCAGACAACTCAGAGCACTTGTCTACTTCTCTCCCTCTTTCGAATGATCTTTCTGATTGCCTGATATAGGTAACAATCAGTTAAGGAATTAGATTCCGGCATTCGATTCTTCTAGAAAATTTTAGTTGAGTCGAGTTTTGTCGTGAGGAGAGTCGTTGCAGAGCGAGGGACTGCCGAAACGCGTCCTTATTGTAAGAGAGTTGCTATATAAAGCTTGCTACGGAGGTTCTTCTCAAATCTCTTCTCTTTTACTGCTTTATTTATTGCTTTATGAAATGTAAATAAAATCATGTAGATAGCCATATTTATTGTACGAATAAAATAGGGTAATAGCGTAATTTCTTGTAATCTCTACTTAAATGAATTAATCCGTCATAGGGAACCCGAAAAGGGCGTTGTGGGGTGCTAATACCTTCCCCACACGTAACTAACTCCCTTACCCAACTCTGGTTATAATGGCCAAGTGCGGTTTTTCTTAAAATCAACATTTTTTCCTTTTCCAATGTTTAAGGTCAAAACATTGGTGGCGACTCCAAAAGAACCCCTTTTTCGAAAACCTTGCTTCTATTAGAGGATAGTTCAGTTGTTGAGCACCTCAGAAGCAATGAACATATTTTAAACAAAAAACGCGAGTCTTAACCATCTTTTCGCGACCGCTCGCATTAAACGTTCGAGATGTCCCTGGACGTCAGAACGGACGGCGGCGACAAGGGAAAATTCAATGGCTTGTATTTTAGACGGTTAATTTTTGTTTTTAGAAAGGGTTTTGTAAGAATGGTTGGCTAAGGTTAGGCCTAAGTGTTTAAGCTTTTTGTCTAAGCAAACGTTTCCTTTTTTTGTTGTATTTGTGCCTTAGCTTATTTCCATTGCTTTTTATGGTTGGTTGATTTCCCTAGATCGCCCTTTGGGTTTTCGAACTAGGATATTGTGTTTTGGTCCTATCTTTTGTATAGGTTCCTTTTTTTGTTTTTGTTTACGGAATCCTAGCGGACGTTATTTTGTAACCCTAATTTTTGCCTAGGCTACCCTTTATTTTTGTTCGGGTGTCCTACCGGGTTGACCCTATTTTTTGCGTAGCCCCCTTAGTGGGTTTCCTACCGGGTAATTTGCCCTTTTCTTTTGGCCTTTGGCTTCTATGGGCTTTTTTTGTTATTATTTTGTTTTTTTCACAATATTGGCGAAGCATGACTTTCTTTATGGTGAGGTAAAGCCTTATTTTGTGCTTCTAATCAACTAACTTGATTGTAATGGCAATGGAAAATCTTGATTAATTGGGCGCTTTTTATTCTTCTTTTTCTCTTTTTTTTTTTTTTACTTAGACAAGGTTATTGTGAGGTCTAGTCATGAAATAGTAAGAAGAGAAGCAGATAGTAAGAAGTGTATTCTTTATTAATTAATAAGGGAATATGTGCCCTGAAATGCTCGGGGGTCGGGCTAGCCCCGGGGGATAATCTCTAACAATCATTGGGTTTACATCCCTTAAGTGAAGAAAAATATTTCCTAATGACTAGGGTAGCTCTTGACGCTTGCATCCCTCCGCTTCAGAATATTTGTTTGAGTGTGCAGAGGGGAGACTTCCCTTTTCTTCCTTGTGCTCGGCCCTTAGTAGGGTCATATCCTAAGCCACACTTGTAAGGATTATCTTTGAATTCTGGAGGTTACCTCATGCCTTGGGAATCTACCCCCAATCCTTGGCTAGGATGGTAACCATGCTTCATCATCATGCGAGCTACCTTCGTGTTTTTGGGAAGTCTTTCTACATTGGCAATTTCGAGCGCTTGAAAAGATGTTTCAAGGGCCTCTTCAGCCGCATCCACATAAGGTTGGGTGGACGGTCCACTGATCAGGATATCATCTTCTACTTGGACCGTGACCAATTTGTCATCCACTATGAACTTGACTTTTTGGTGAAGCGTTGAAGGTACTGCCTTAGTGTCATGAATCCAAGGCCTGCCGAGGAGACAACTATATTCCAAAGTAATATCCATTATATGGAAATCGACGTTGAAGATAGTGGGTCCTACTTGGATTGGCAGATTAACTTCTCCCACTACTTCTAGTTTTGATCCGTCGAAGGCTCGAATGATAGTGTTGCTTGGGCGCAGACGGGTTCCTTGTATAGTCAACTTGTCGAGTGTGCACTTGTGCATTGAAAGAAGTTAAATTGATATGTCGCAGTTTCAACACTTTCAAATGAGTTCCCCTAAAACAGTAATAATGCAGTATAATGGGAACCAGAATATCAATCCGTGGAAGTAATAAGAGTATATGATTGAGTTATGAATGATTCAATGGGGAACTAAACTAAAAATGAAATTTACAATCTTAGACTAAATTAAAATGAGGTAAAATCGTAATATGCAGTGAATGAAAATACAGCAGAATGCAAAAATGGCTAAAAATATGGAAAATCACAAATCGACCCAAAATCACAAATCGACCAGTGATGAACAGTAACCACGGTCGAGTATCGTAAATCGACCGACGTGAACAGTAATAACGGTCGGGAATCACGGTCGAGAATTTTGTGCTCTCGGTCAACATACAAAAACTAATGAGTTGGCTCGGTCAAAAATGGAAATTAGTGAACAAAATATATGATTGACCTATAAGAATGTAGACAGAAATGAAACAAAAATGCAGATGAATGAAAATAACCGAAATTCATAAATCTGACCACAATGAATAGTAACCACGGTCAGAAATCACAGTCAGAAATGTGAACTCTCGGTCAGAATGAAATGTAAAAATAATTTCTCAGTCAATAATCAAATTCAAGGTGTAAAATATATGAATGACCGAGTAAAATGTAATTATTTTTGAGTTTTGAGTTTTAAAATGTAAAATGACCGTAGTGAACAGTACTGGTGGTCAGAAAAGTGGTCAGAAAATCAACAAAATAAAAGGTCTCGGTCAAAATGAATATATGAAGAAATGCCTCGGTCATGAATCAAATGAAGTGTATAAAATATATGGTTGACCGATCTAAATGCAAATATTTTTGTATTTTGAGTTTTAAAATTGTGAGATGACCGTGTGAGAATGTTTTGGTGCGTGTGGCTGAAAACCTGACCGAGTGACAGTGGTCACTTCGGTCAAAATGTTCAAAACAGTGGTAAATGTGTGATGTGAATGATGGAATAAGTGAAGTAATGTATATTTATGAGTTTTTCAGTATTCAAGGGGAATTTGTAGTGCAGAAAATTAAAATGAGAACCTAGCTACACTTAAACTATTCTAATCTTATGCTAATCTATGACAGAACCTAAAACAATGCAGTAAAATCTATCTAAACCTAAAAGTAAGCTTCGACAGAGATTAAATCAAGTAAACAAAGCAATAAAACCTAGCTACCGTGACTGTAAAGCAATTAAAACATCAAAACAGTAAAGTAAAAGCAATAAAATGCAGAAAATTAAAGAAAGCAAGAACAAGAACTGTGGAGCAGATTCGGTGTAAGCAAAATTGCAAAACTACTGCATTTTTGACATTGTGAAAACCTAATTAATCAATCAAGCATTCACCATACAGTTCACCAAAGTGATTGCAAGCTTCAATCCTCAACCGAGAGACATCCACAAGCTAAAGCAAGTCAAGAACACAAGTCTTAAACAAGTTGTCACATGCAATATTCAGTTCCAGCAGATTTTGTTAGGTAAAAACCTAATCTAATTCATGAATTCAGTAAATAAAAACAATTAAAGATGATAGAATAAGGAAATCCAGATCCAATTCGTGAAGAACAATGAAGAAGAATGAACACATACATGGAAGATTGAGATGCAAGCAAGTAGAAAGAGTCATGGTGCAGTGGAGAGAACAACTGAGAGAATTCTGATCGATTTGATTGAATCTGAATTTTTAAAACTTCGACTATCAGTTATTACATTAAGTTAATTTACTATATACTTCAACTAATGTACAATTACAACTTACAAGGCCCATAACCGGACCTAATCCAATAAGATGTTGAAGAGTCGCACTGTCTTCGTTTCAGTGCAGTACCGCGCGATTCGAAGCTTTCAGTTTTCTCAATTATTCTTCAAATGAAACGATTCTGGTCTCACTAGAAAGCCTGTTAAGTTATCTTTCAAACGCCACCGTTTTGACTAATTTTGGCGGTCTATCGAATTTATGATAATTATTTTACTGAGGCATGCCCAGTGGACCGACTCTGTGCGCGTAACCTCCCTTAAATAATTTATATAAAATTCAATTTAGCTCCGAATTGAGTGTTTCTTGATCCGCTGGAAAGATGAATTTGTCTAGCTTTCACTGCTTCAAGAATAATGATTTTAGGATCTCTGTAGAAAAAATAATAAATAAAACAGTAAGCTAATATCAGTACCCGTATACAATAAAATATAGCTAATTTATTGTTTTTATGCAGAATTTTATATTACGGCTTCTAAAGGCCTAGTAATACAAATTATAGTTAATTAAGCTTTATTAACATATTATAAACAATATTATAACATTATAAGCTACTTAAGATGTGTTGAAAATCAGTCACATCAAATACCCCACACTTAGCGCTTTTCACTCCTGGGCAAAGCTTAAGTTCTGCAGTTCCATGTTTTATAAATCAATTAAGTAAAGTGAGCATATAAAAATTCATATCCAAGCCTCATGCATCTAAGTTACAGCATCAAACACTTGACTCCTTAATTAATAGGCACTCATGAATAATTTAAACAAAAATCTATCCAGCTTTACTTGAGAATTTCCTCACTAGGTCAAGTGTTTCACTCATCTCTCAATTGTTTAAATATAGGTGCTTTTTCACTCAAATATTCTCAATGCAAAACCATTATCATAGGCTTGAATAAATTCTAATTTCAATCATCCTAATTACCATGCATCCAAAGAATCAAAAGGACTTTAATTAAGCTTATAACGTGGCCATGGGTTATAACTTTTAGGTATGGATAACAAAGGGATGCAAGGCTTTAAATAATGGAACTTTGATAAAAGAAACATGGTTTTAAATACTGCATAAGTGTGGTGAAAATCTTTAATACATAATGCTTTTCAATGCCTTCGGCTTCATAATTTATCATTCCTCTTTTTTTTTTTTTTTTTTTTTAAACCTTACATAATTTAAACACCACCCCACACTTGAGCTTTGCTCAATCTATGAATTAAAACCTCTTTCCTTCACCAAAGTCCAGGGTTAAAACTGGTTTTTCTGGCTTCAGGCTTGTAATGTACAGGTTATAAACAAAGAAAAGATAAATCAGGCTCAAGGGGGTGACTAGGGTCAATAATATTTAAAGGTTGGCTTTATTTGGTCAGTGGCTGCAACAAAGATGGCCTTGATCATTTTCAACGGATGCATAGAACCGAGATAATTTACTCGAGAGAATAAAGTCAAGTTCTGCAATAGTTAAAACATCAAGAATAAATCACACATCAAAGAATGAAGACTCAAATCTCACGGCTTTTAAACTCAATTCAAGTTGGAATCAATCCTGTTTTAACTTATCATGGCATCCACTAATTCGAGTCATCAAAATGTCTAAATACCTCACTTAAATAATCATAAAGCAATGAATAAATCAAGGTTGTAGCTCACATAATTTAGAAAATCAGATTATATAAAACAGATTATATAAAACATAATACTGCATCGACTTGCCCAACTCGGAATTACAAAGCTCAAGTATGAACAAATCAAAGTCATTAATTAATTTTGAAATCTCCCTAAATACCCCACACTTGAAAGACACATTGTCCTCAATGTGAGTCAAATAAGTTTAGAAAAATAATACCTGAAAAAAAACTTTAATCTGCATAATTAATCGGCACATAACTTATTGCTTGCACAACTAGGTTAGCTAAAGAAATTATATGATTATCCATATGTGAAACCGGTTGACTTTCATGGAATATCTTAAGTCTATGACCATTAAGCGTAAATATATTACCTGTTTTTGGATCAAAAATTTCAACAGACTCCATGGGGAAATACTTTAGTAATAACATAAGGACCTGTCCATTTGGATTTTAATTTACCTGCAATAAGTTTAAGTCTAGAATTAAATAAGAGTACCTTTTGTCCTTCTTTAAATTGCTTCCTACATACGTTATCATCATGAAACCTCCTTGCTTTTTCTTTATATATTCTGCTATTTTCATAAGCTTGAAGTCTTATCTCTTCTAGCTCCTGAAGTTCCAATTTCCTTTGTTGTCCAACTTCCTCCATGGATAAGTTACAAGCTTTCACTGCCCAATATGATTTGTGCTCTATTTCCACGGGCAAATGGCAAGATCTGCCATAAATAACTCGAAATGGGGACATGCCTAATGGTGTTCTGTAAGCAGTCCTTTGAGCCCATAATGCATCTTCTAGATGTTGGTCCAATCTTTCCTATTTGGTTGTACAAGTTTCTGCAATAAATTCTTTACCTCTTTGTTAAATACTTCTGCTTGGCCATTTGTTTGTGGATGGTAGGCTGTGGATACTTTATGTGTAACCCCATACTTAGCAAATAAGGCAACCATAGTTTTATTACAGAAGTGGCTCCCTTGGTCACTAATGATGGCCTTAGGCACTCCAAACCTACAAAATATATTAGAACGAATAAACTTAACCACGAGTCTTGGAATCATTATCCTTAAGCTGCTTTAGCTTCCACCCACCTGGATACATAATCAACGACCAATAATACATAATTAAATCCATTAGAAACAGGAAAGGGGCCCATAAAATCAATACCCCAAACATCAAATACTTCACGAGAATAAAATAGCTTGTTGTGGCATCTCATCTCTTTTAGAAATGGCATGCCCGAGCTCTTTGGCATTGTTCACAATTTAACACATAATGATAAGAATCTTTAAATATAGTAGGCCAATAGAATCCACATTCCAAGACTCTTATAGTTGTCCTTTTTGAACCAAGGTGTCCTCCAACTGGTGAGCTGTGACACAATTGTAAAATGTGGATACTATCTTCATAAGTTACACATCTACGAATAATTTGATCAGTGCACAATTTCCATAAATAAGGTTCTTCCCAGAAATAATACTTAGCATCAGATTTTAATTTATTCAAATAATTCTTATCTGCATTAATAGGTAAAATAGAAGAAGAAATATAATTAGCCAAATCAGCAAACCAAGGAATATATTTAACTTCATACAAATGCTCATTAGGAAATAACTCATTAATGTTATCAGGGGGAATAGTGGACTGGATTCTACTTAAATGATCAGCTACTTGGTTACACAGTCCAGCTCTGTCCTTAATAATCAAATCAAACTCTTGCAATAATAAAATCCATCTAATGAGCCTCGGTTTGGAATCTTGCTTCTTCAATAAATACTTAAGAGCTGCATGGTCAGTATAGACAACAATCTTTGTACCTAATAAATAAGATCTGAACTTATCCAAAGCAAATACAATAGCTAATAATTCCTTCTCAATGGTAGTATAATTAACACTGTGCGAGAATCTAAAGTTCTGGATGCATAAGCAATAACATAAGTTACTTTATCTTCCCTTTGGGATAACACAGACTCCTAAAGCATAATCGGATGCATCACACATTAACTCAAATGGCAAACTCCAATCAGGGGGTTGCATAATAGGAGCAGAAATTAACTTATTCTTTAACTCATCAAATGCAATTTTACAATCATCATCAAATACATATTTCACATCTTTTTGCAATAATTTAGATAAAGGAGAAGCTAATTTACTAAAGTCTTTAATGAACCTTCTATAAAAACCTGCATGCCCAAGAAAAGATCTTACCTCCTTCACGGATTCTCGGATAATTAAGGGCTGCAATTGCTTCTACCTTAGTCTTGTCTACCTGTATTCCTTTGGTCTGAAATCAAATGGCCTAGGACTATGCCTTCTTGAACCATAAAATGACATTTCTCATAATTTAACACCAAATTAGATTATACACATCTATGCAATACTTTAGATAAATTATCAAGACATAAATCAAAATTAGAACCAAATACAGGAAAATCATCCATATATACTTCCATACAATGCTCAATTAAATCACTAAATATACTCAACATACATCTCCGAAAAGTAGCGGGAGCATTACACAAACCAAATGGCATCCTAGAATATGAAAAGGTACCAAAAGGACATGTGAATGTAGTCTTATGTTGGTCCTCCGGTGCAATATGTATCCGAAAATAACCGGAAAAACCATCCAAAAAGCAATAATGTGACTTACCTGCAAGGCGCTCTAACATCCGATCAATAAAAGGAAGAGGGAAATGATCTTTCCTGGTAGCCTGGTTAAGCTTTCTATAATCAATACACACCCTCCATTTATTTACAATTCATGCCTGCAGCATTTCTTTATTTTTCCCTTCAATAACTGTAGTTCTCGATTTCTTGGGTACCACATGGACAGGAGATACCCACTCACTTGTCCGAAATTGGATAAATTATTCGGCCTTCAATAACTTAGCTACTTCTTTTTTCACTTCTTCAGCTATGGTTGGATTGACTCGCCTTTGATGTTGCCTATACGTCTTAATATTATCATCAAGCAAAATCCTATGCATACATACAGCAGGACTTATCCCTGGAATATCCTCAAGGCTCCATCCAATATATTTTTCATTTGCCTTCAATACATTAATCAAAGCTGCTTCTTCTGCAACAAATAAATTATTAGCAATAATCACAGGTTTAGTATTTGTCGTCGTCGTCCGTTCCGACGTCCAGGGACATCTCGAACGTTTAATGCGAGCGGTCACGAAAAGATGGTTAAGACTCGCGTTTTTTGTTTAAAATATGTTCATTGCTTCCGAGGTGCTCAACAACTGAACTATCCTCTAATAAAAGCAAGGTTTTCGAAAAGGGGTTCTTTTGGAGTCGCCACCAATGTTTTGACCATAAACATTGGAAAAGGATAAAAAGGCGTTGATTTTATTAAAAACCAAACTTGGCCATTATAACCAGAGTTAGGTAAGGGAGTTAGTTACGTGTGGGGAAGGTGTTAGCACCCCACAACGCCCCTTTCGGGTTCCCTATGACGGATTAATTCATTTAAGTAAAGATTATGAGAAATTACGCGATTACCCTATTTTATTGCATAATGTTAAGAATGGCTATCTACATGACTTTATTTCTTATTGCATACAGAAAGCAATAAATAAAGCAGTAAAAGAGAAGAGAATTGAACAGAACCTCCGTAGCAAGCTTTGTATTACGAATCTTGAATCGCAAGGATGCGTTTTGGCAATCCTTCACTCTACAAAGACTCTCCTCTCCAAATACAAGATCGACTCGACTCGATTTTACAGATGAATCGAATGCTGGAATATGATTCCTTAACTGATTGTTACCTTATCAAGGCAATTAGAGAGTTCATTCGAAGAGGGAAGAGGATAGACAAGTACTAGGAGTTGTCTGAGGTGTGCAAAATAAGCAAATGAACCTCCTATTTATAGTTTTCGCTGCCTGGCACATCTGGGATGGCCGTCTGGGCTGGGACGGCCGTCCCACTTGAATTTTTTACACAGAGCCAGCCCCCCTGGGACTTGGGATGGCCGTCCCACATTTGGGACGCGCGTCTCACTTGTCCTAGGTTAGTTGGGACGGCCGTCCCAACTCTGGGATGGTGGTCTCGACCTGTTTTGTCCAATTTCTGCATTCTGGGACCCCGGGAAGCTTTCCTTGCTTTTTTTGGACGTTGGTTGATGCCGATATGTGTCCGTTGAAGCTTTATCTTCATATAGGAAGTCTTCTTGGCCTTCATTAAGATGTCGGGCGAGCTTTATCTTTATGTAGGAAGTCTCCTTAGCTTTTGGGTGATTGGGTGAACTCTATCTTGTTATGAGAGGTCTCCTTTTCTTTTATTAAGAAGTCGGGCAAAATTAGGGGTCTACAGCTGCCCCCCCTTCACCTGCCTAACTAATTTGTTAGCTTGATATGCCGACAAAATTAGATGGTAGGGGAAGGAGTTAACCCTTTTGCCCGGTCATCCTTCGGATGCTGCTCCTTGCTGATCCTCTGGATGATAAATGTGAACTTCTAGGATGCTCCTTCGATGCGGTAGCTGATCCTGTGGTTGATGAGTATGAATTTCATAGCTTTGGGATGCTCCTTTGATGCGGTAGCTGACCCTCTAGCTGACGAGTGTGAAGCCTTAGGATGCTCCTTCGGAGAGGTAGCCGATCCTTCGATTTGTAGGATGTTCGTTCGATGAGGTAGCCAATCCTTTGATTTGCAGGATGCTCCTTCGGTGAGGTAGCCGATCCTTCGGTCTACAGGATGCTCCTTCGGTGAGGTAGCCGATCCTTAGGTGTGCAGGATGCTCCTTCGGTGAGGTAGCCGATCCTTCGGTTTGCAGGATGCTTCATCGGTGAGGTAGCCAATCCCTTGATTTGCAGGATGCTCCTTCGGTGAGGTAGCCGATCCTTCGGTGTGCAGGATGCTCCTTCGGTGAGGTAGCCGATCCCTCGGTTTGCAGGATACTCCTTCAGTGAGGTAGCCAATCCTTTGAATTGCAGGATGCTCCTTTGGTGAGGTAGCCGATCCTTCGGTGTGCAGGATGCTCCTTCAGTGAGGTAGCCAATCTTTTGAATTACAGGATGCTCCTTTGGTGAGGTAGCCGATCCTTCGGTCTACTGGATGCTCCTTCGGTGAGGTAGCCGATCCTTCGGTGTGCAGGATGCTCCTTTGGTGAGGAAGCCGATCCTTCGGTTTGTAGGATGTTCCTTCAGTGAGGTAGCCGATCCTTTGGATGATGAATAGTTTTGATAGGTACCAACCCCTATCTGGTTTGATGAGAATGAACCCTCATCTGATCCGAACCTTCTTTTGTAAGGCTCTTGTGAGTACAAACCCCCACCCGATTCGAGTCTGTATTTGCTAGATTTTTGTGGGTACTTTCCCCCATTATGTTTGAGTTCGTGTTTGCTAAACTCTCTGACGAGCCCCGTTTTGCAAGGCTCTTAGGATTCTCTTTTTGGCAGTGAATCTTTTGATGAGTACAAACCCTCATCCGGTTTTTGGAGATGTGTTGGCGGCTTATTGTCTCTGATCATGCGCCTATTCCATGGGGAGTGATTGATTTTCTTTCCTGACTTTTCTTTTTTAGTCATCCGGTTTTACCGGGGATTTTTTGTTTTGGCTTTTCTTGTTTAGCCATCCGGCTTTGCCTGTTTAGCCAGATTTCTGATTTTTGGCTTTTCTGTTTAGCCATCCAGTTTTGCTGGGGATTCTTTGTTGGTTGCCTCTTATTTAGGCAGGAATCCATTGGGGATTTTTGGTTTCTTGATTGTGCCTCTTGTTTTTAGGCATGTGCTTCAGCAGTGGTGAAGACCTTACTGTTTTTCGCCTCTAAATAGGCCGATGTTCTGCTTGAGGATATTTGCTCTTGGTAATACCTCAGAGTAGGCAGATGCTTTTATTAGAAGCTTTGTGCTTTGGACTTGTATTGCTTCTTATGTAGGTTGATTTCCCGTTTCTTGGGGATATCGGTTTTTTGCTTGCCTTAGGCAGAGGCTTTCTTGGGAGTGAAGGCTTTGCATTTCACTGGGGATATCCATATTGGGCGTTATAGGTGATTAACTCCCTGAGGATATGAATTTGAAGTTTTTGCCTTTGCTGGCAGGCTCGCTGGGGTATTTTCTTTTGGTGATCCACCAGGGATTTGATCGCTTTCTAGAGATCTATTTTGAATTGCCCCCTAGGGAGGAATGGAGTTTTTGACTCCTTATTGGACGCTGTTGTTTGAGCTGGCTTTGCCTATGCTCTTATTCCTGCTGGGGAATGGGTTTTTATCTTTTCCTCGCGATTTGAATTTCTTTTTCGCAAGTTGGTTTTTACATATGTGCGCCTTTTTATGCACATTGGCTTTTTTTCTTTGGATGAAAAGATATCTTTTTCTATTTTCTTTTTGGTGATCCCTGGGGAATTTTTCTTTTCTTGGGGGATCTAATCTTTGATTTGATTTTTTTATGATGGAGTCTTGGCTCCTGACTTTGTGAAGCTCTTTATTGAGCGTAATGAAGAAATTTTCTTCTTTTCTCTTTTTTTAGGATTCACCGAGGAGTCTGTCGGTTTCCTGGGGATCCAAATTTGATGATGGAGTCCTGGCTCCTAGCTTTGTGAAGCTCTTATTTGAGCTGGAAGATGGAAATTTTTGTTTTCCTCTTTTTGTAGATATTCTTGATATACTCTACTTGGAGATTTTTATTTGGCCTTTTTCGTTGTGCCCTCTATTGGGGAATGAAAGTTTTTCTTTTCTTTCTTTTTGTTGCCCCCTGGTGATATGGAGGATTTGACTCCATATTTTCTTTGATGAACTCTTGTGTAGTCCTTATTCTCCTTATTCTCCTTTGGGGAAGTGGCGGAGATTCTGGATGAGTTTGCTCGATGACTCATATGGTGATGTCGTTGAGTCGTGAGATAATCTTTTTGTTTTGCCTCTGGAGTAGGCAAGGATCCGCTTGGGGATGATCAAGCCTTTCTGTTGGCTTTTTTCTGGTTTACCTTCGTTTATTGGTGTAGAAGGTTGGAGCTATTTTCCTCGAAGCTCTTTATTCTGCTGGAATGGTTTTGATTTTTGCCTTTCGCGATTTTGATTTTCATATGGAGACTGGATTCTGGCGCCTCCTGTTTTTAATCAAAAGTATGGAGACTAGCCTCCTTATATGCATGTTTAATATTCTTGTTTGAAGAAAATTATTTTTTCTTGATTTTGACAAAGTCGTATTATGCAACTACTTTGTGTGTGGATGTCCTAAATGCAATCTATTGTTTATTTATTTTTGATACATTTAGAAAGTAACTGGCCTTCTCCCATTGGCTTCTTATGAATACGCCGATGGGCTCCTCCTTTATGACCATGATGATGGACTCCTCTTTTTATCCATCTCTGGGTTTTAGCCCTATCTTTTGCCTAGACTGCCTTTTACAGGTTTTCGATCTAGCGGGCTGCCTTAATTTTTGCCTAGAATATCTTAGGGGGCTTTTGCCTTATCTTTTGCCAATACCGTTCTTTTGGGGTTTCCGATCTAGCAGGCTACCCTATTTTTTTCCTAAGAATATCCTAGCAGGCATTTATTCTTTCATTATTTTTATGCTTCCTCTCTTTTAGATGCATGCTTGATCTTTAATTAAAGGTCTTTGCGCATATTTATGATTTATCAATAAAGAGGCATTTCCATAATATTTGGTCAAGAGAAAGGAAATGAAAAGGAATTTTATTGATAAATGAGCAAAAGTTTTATTTCTTTTACAGAAGGATTTCAAAAGGTATTTAGAAGAATGGGTGGTCAGGGTTGGCTATACTGTATAGGCTTAAACAGTCATGTCCGTGATATCTGCCCCCTAGTTCTCCTAATTGCTTCAGTTGAGATGCCTGAGCTCAGAGTGAAGACTATGCAGACTGCTTGGTTCTGGAAGAATGTTACTTTAGCCGCCTTTTCGGTTTTCGACTAAAGTAACCATTGCTCTTAGTTAGCTTTTTTTTTTATTTACTTTTTTTTTACCTCTTCTTTTTGCCTAGGACGTATCCTAGCGAGGAATATGGACCCTTTTCTTTTGCCCAGGAATGTCCTTTGCGGATTTTCATTCCTGACGGGTCTTGAGCAATGTCTTCAAGCATAATACTTCTTCACCGCATTAGAATTGATCGGGTGTCGAAGTTCCTCTCCATCCATATTAGTGAGGATAAGTGCCCCTCCTGAGAAAGCTCGTTTGACCACAAAGGGTCCTTCATAGATCAATGCCCATTTTCCAATTTTATTGTTTTGGGCTTGAAGCAACTTATTTACCATTAAATCCTTCTTTTGATAAATATGAGGGTTGACCTTTTTTGTAAGCCTTTTTTTATTTTCCTTTGATAGGCTTGTCCGTGACATATAACATTCAGCCGTTTTTCTTCAATAAGGTTTAGCTGGTCATATCGGCTTCGAACCCATTCAACTTCTGTTTACTTCCATCATGTGCTTTTGTCAACATGATTAGCTGTACCGATTTGCCGTCTCGGATCTTTGCTATAACCGAAGAGTGATCATTTTGAATATAGAGCAATTGTCATATCAATGCCCCTCTTACTTTCCTTAGGGATTTCAATCCTCCTATTGATCACTATATTTCCACATTTCCCAGTCAATTACTTGAATGCTTTATAGTGAAGGGTCAAGAGAATAGAAAGAAAGGGGTTTATCACAAAGGCTTGTGTTTTAGTGAGATTCTTTTTATGAAATAATAGTTTCTGTAAGAATGGCTAGCCAAGGTTGGTTGGTGTTTCGGCTATTTTAAACAAGTGTTTTGCTTTTATGAGGTGGCGTCTTCAACTGCCTATTTATGACTGATTAGCTTTCCTAGTCTGCCCTTTTGGGTTTTCCGCCTAGGATTTTGCCCTTTTATCTTTTTGTCTTGGCCTTTGACCTTGACGGGCTTCTTTTTATAATAATTTCTTTTCTCAAACCATTGTCGAAACACGATTTTCTTATCCGTGTCTCTAGCTAATCAATCATGTTAAGTTTGACTTCATTTTGTCTATGTATTTTGGAACAAAGCGTTTGTCTAAACATGGTTATTTATGGGGTATAGATATGATTAGCGAGAAAAGAAGCAGATAGTAAGAATAGCATTCTTTTGTAATTCAAAGGGAAATGTGTGCCCTAAAGATGCTCGGGGGTCGGGCACACCCCGAGGAGTGATCTCTAATAGTCATTGGGTTTACATCCCTTAAAATCAGAAGAAGGACATCTAATGACTAATGCTACCCTTGATGCTAATATCCCTCTTTTTCGGAAGATCGTCTTTAAGGTGTGGAGGGGAGACTTCTCTTTTTCTTTGTACGACTTGATCTTTTGTAGGGTCGTACTTTAAAGAATTATCCTTAAAATCTGGTGGCTCTCTTATTCTTTGAGCATCCTTTCCAAGCCCTTGTCTGGGCTGTATCCATATCTCTTCATTATATGGGCCACTTTTAAATTGCTAGGAAGTCTTTCCATATTTTCAAATGTCTTCTTCAACCGCATCCATTTAAGGTGTGGTGGACGGCTCGCTGATTCGAATGTAGTCTTTAGCTTGAATCATGATCAACTTGTTGCTTGCCACAAATTTGATCTTTCGGTGGAGCGTTGAAGAAACTGCTTTAGCACAGTGAATCCAAGGTCTGCTTAATCTTCCCCTTGGATTCTTTTTTCTTTTCCTCGTCGGTTTCTTTATTTTTCCTTTGTTTTTAGGAGCATTATCTTGTAGCTCCTTTGGATGAAATTTTTTTTTATCATCCTGCCCCCAATGCTAGCTATATTGGAGATATCTTCATTGACGGGAAATTCTTCTGTGTATCTCAACGGTACAATTTTATCCGATGTATAAGGGAAAAGACGAGGCATGAATAAGCGTAAAGGCGTTATTGCTCCTTTCCTGACTTTATCAATTTGGGTACTGATATTTTCTTCTTTCCTATTATCTCTTTGTCCTAAATCGATGGCCTAAATTTTTTCTGATAGGACTGTATCAATTGAGCTTATTTTCCCAACAGTCTTTGCATGTCCGGGGAAATGGTCCCCTCCTCACTGTCTGACTCAATCCATTCGCCTTTGGCTTTCAGATCCCGCAGAGAGTTTTCAATCACAGACATGACTGTTTATATGGTCCATATTTGGGTTTAGATTTTATTTAATTATTTTGGAATGAGAAAGAAAAGAATGAGAAGCATATGAATATTATGAAAAATGCCTCATTGTATTGATGAAAAGATAAATATATACAGAGTCCCTTTAATCAAAAGATCTTGTGGCCATGAGCAGAGACCGCGAGAGATGCATCGGAAGCTTTTTTTTTATTATTATTATTTTTTTAACCAAAAGATGCACAAAATGAGGAGCCCTAGTTAGATGGCCTTCTCTACCCAAGCTCACTATTCTGGTTGTGACAGAGGCGTGTCATCCACCTAAGGACCTAAAGGTCGGGAGCATTGAAGGTGATCCACCCAGCATCTATCAGATTCTGGACCTTGTGCTTTAAGGCCACACAGTTTTCAATGGAGTGCCCTGGAGTGCCTGAATGATAATCACAGTTTTCATTAGGCTTGTACCATTCTGGGTATGGTGGCTCCATCTTCTATGGAGGGACATATGCTAGGAGATGGTCCTTTATCAGCTTTGGCAGCAGACTCCCATAAGAGGTTGGAATGGGGGTGAATTTCTTCTGTTGTCTGCGTGATTGTCCAGTCGATGGCGAAGAGGAAGAAAGAGTAGCAAAGTTCATGGCATTTACACTTCCCTCCTTTTTCTTGCCAAAGGGCTTCTTGAATGATGCGTGGGATTTCTTAAACTTGGGAGGGAATTGAGTATTTTTGACATCGGTTACCTCCTTTACATCAAATTTGTATCCCTCTAATGCCCTTAATTTCTCTTCTAGGGCAGAAATTCGTTGCTTGGAAACCTCATTGTGGAGGTATTGTTGGCGTATTAGTTCCATTAAATACGCTATCTCGCTCTTTACGTAGTTAAGCTCAATGGTGAGTCTCGTGGTTTTGTTTCTCTAACCACTCCTTTAATTGCGGCACTCGCTCCTTTATGGCGTTAAGCTCAGCGGTGAGCATACGGTTCTACTCCTCTAATTGCTCCATCTTCTTGGCTTTTTGAGCGCGAGTGAGAACAGGTAGAAGACCAGCCACTTTCTAAATGATTTAAAGATTTTTATTATTGTTTTTTATTTTAAATGATTAGTGTGAAATAGATATGGCTTAGACAATAGCTTTGGTATCTTCTCAAAAGCCTATGCTTTAAGGAGTACCATACCCACCTCAGTGTGCTAACTTCCTTTTTTCAAAGGTTGCCAACATACCTTAGCGCACTTACCTCTTCTAGGAAGGTTATAAACACACTTGGGTCTCTTTTGCCATTATCTAAGAATATCTAATGCATCCTAGAATGAATGTGTTTATGCATGCACTACAAAATATTTTTTTATGACATCAGATATTGAAAGTGGAATAACTTTTGACTGGGTTGTCTGATTTGGACGCACAACATATCAAAACAAAGAGAAAAGGGTGAAGAACCAAGTTGCAAATTCCCGGAGGGGATTTGGCCCAGTAATTTTCCCAAAAAATGCTCCTAAGACCTATTTTTTGGAGGTTTATTAAAATGATGTGGATGCTGCAATTATTTTCTCTCTTAGTTTTACCACTTATTGGATGATATGGTATGAATGATACGACTTTTCCAAGAATCTTTTTATTATAAAAGATATTTTTATGGCTTTAATTTGTTTTTATATTTTTTATGACCCTTTATCTCTGTTGTCGGTCAATGTGGCTACTTAGCTTACAAAGAACCTGAAACCAGGCTAGCTTAACTGAAGACTATCCGAGATAAAGTTGGTTTATCTTATCACTTTTTGATTTTTAGGGTTTTTCACTATTTTGTTTGTTGTATGATTACCCTATGCTAATGCATCAATACAAATGCAGCAAACGAATGCACACACAATTCATACATCCACGAGCAGAGCCATGCTTATTTAATCATGAGGTAGGGCTTTCCTGCAGAAACGTGCTTGGTTTAGGTGGTTCTAAACTGTTCTCACCAAGGCCAAAGGTCCCCAAGGTGCCCCCATTATAGGGACCTCTCAATCTCTCAGTCCTCGAGTCATGCACGGAACTCCGTGGCGACATCCTTAGACCAAAAGAAGAGAGTTATCACCTTGAGTTGGTGGTTTCCGACAACGGTTGTAGCCCCGTGTGCCAACAAGCCGGTCGTATCTGCCACCCACTCCCTATAGGTATTCACTCTTGCCCCCGGGTATAGAGGGACTGTTGTGTGCAAGGGTTTTTGTGTGCAATTTATATTTCAAACAATTTTGCAGAAAATAATCATACAACAATTATTAAAGCCATACAATAAAACATACGGAAAAGGGTAAAGGCGCGTAATTTCAAATCTTTACTTAGTTTGAATTTATCCGTCACTAAATGGGATCAACTCTCCAGCTTCCCCAGTGGAGTCGCCATCTCTCGTCGCCGTCCGTTCTGATGTCCAGGGACATCTCGAACGTTTAATGCGAGCGGTCGTGAAAAGATGGTTAAGACTCGCGTTTTTTGTTTAAAATATGTTCATTGCTTCCGAGGTGCTCAACAACTGAACTATCCTCTAATAAAAGCAAGGTTTTCGAAAAGGGGTTCTTTTGGAGTCGCCACCAATGTTTTGACCATAAACATTGGAAAAGGATAAAAAGGCGTTGATTTTATTAAAAACCAAACTTGGCCATTATAACCAGAGTTAGGTAAGGGAGTTAGTTACATGTGGGGAAGGTGTTAGCACCCCACAACGCCCCTTTCGGGTTCCCTATGACGGATTAATTCATTTAAGTAAAGATTATGAGAAATTACGCGATTACCCTATTTTATTGCATAATGTTAAGAATGGCTATCTACATGACTTTATTTCTTATTGCATACAGAAAGCAATAAATAAAGCAGTAAAAGAGAAGAGAATTGAACAGAACCTCCGTAGCAAGCTTTGTATTACGAATCTTGAATCGCAAGGATGCGTTTTGGCAATCCTTCACTCTACAAAGACTCTCCTCTCCAAATACAAGATCGACTCGACTCGATATTACAGATGAATCGAATGCTGGAATATGATTCCTTAACTGATTGGTACCTTATCAAGGCAATCAGAGAGTTCATTCGAAGAGGGAAGAGGATAGACAAGTACTAGGAGTTGTCTGGGGTGTGCAAAATGAGCAAATGAACCTCCTATTTATAGTTTTCGCTGCCTGGCACATCTGGGACGGTCGTCTGGGCTGGGACGGCCGTCTGGGTTGGGACGGCCGTCCCACTTGAATTTTTTACACAGAGCCAGCCCCCCTGGGACTTGGGACGGTCGTCCCACATTTGGGACGCGCGTCTCACTTGTCCTAGGTTAGTTGGGACGGTCGTCCCAACTCTGGGACGGTGGTCTCGACCTGTTTTGTCCAGTTTTTGCGTTCTGGGACCCCAGGAAGCTTTCCTTGCTTTTTTTGGACGTTGGTTGATGCCGATATGTGTCCGTTGAAGCTTTATCTTCATATAGGAAGTCTTCTTGGCCTTCATTAAGATGTGGGGCGAGCTTTAGCTTTATCTTGGCCTTCATATAGGAAGTCTCCTTAGCTTTTGGGTGATTGGGTGAACTCTATCTTGTTATGAGAGGTCTCCTTTTCTTTTATTAAGAAGCCAGGCAAAATTAGGGGTCTACAGTATTTAACTTACCCAAAAATGTATATTTGAGGTGAGCAGGTAGCTTTTTAAGTTCATCTGTACTTTGTGTTTGTTGCTCACTTTCTTTTCCACTTTCTCTTTCTGTATTTTCTTCATTTTCTTCCTTTTTGTGTGAATTTTCAAGTGTTATACCTACAGAAAACAAATCTAATAGAGTATCTACATCATGGTTAGTGTAAAACTTTGCAAACTGGCCAATGTAGCCGAACACTGCATATGAGTCTATGTTGCTCAACTGTACACAGTCCAAAGAGTCATCTACATTTATACAGTCCAAAGTTTTATCTACATCTGTACAATCTACACTATTCAAAGCATCTAAAACAAACAAAGAATGATCATATATTACAGAGTGACTCTCTATAGGAAACTTCAATGCAACAAATATGTTGAAAGTCACTTTCTCTTCTCCAAATTCCATAGTAAGTACACCAGCGTACACATCAATCTTTGTCTTTGCTGTCATCAAAAATGGCCTACCCAAAATAATGGTGGACTGGTTGGTCTTCCTCTCATCATCCATGTCAATTATGTAGAAGTCAGCAGGAAAAATTAAACTGTTTACCTTAACAAGCACATCCTCAAGAAGACCAAGTGGCTGCATAGTGGTTTTATTAGCAAGCTGAATCACCACACTGGTTTCTTTGAGTTCTCCTAACTGAAGCATCTTATACAAAGCTGTAGGCATGACATTTATACTTGCACCTAAATCAATTAAAGCATTTCCAAAAGTCAAATTTCCAATAGTGCAAGGGATAGAGAATGAACCAGGATCACCACACTTCTGAGGTAGTGGCAATTGTGATAGTGTAGAAACGACCTCAATGTTAGCTCCTTTAAGTTTCCTCTTATAAGTGCAGAGCTCTTTCAAAAATTTAGCATACTTAGGGACCTGTCTGATAGCTTCTAACAGGGGCAAATTAATTTCCACCTTTTTAAACATCTCCATCAATTCTGGATCTACCTCCTTATACTTAACAACACGAACTCTAGATGGAAAAGGAGGGGGAATCACAGGTTTAGCACGAACTTGTTGTGGTGGGACATCTTCCTCCAGTGATTTGTCCCGGACAAGTGGTAGGAATCGAACCGGTGCATCATCAAATTTTACCCGATTGCCACTTCTCGTGGTAATGACATTCAAATCTCCCCTAGGATTTACTTTAGGTTATGATGGGAGTGCACTGGAACCCCGTTGTTTCAATTGATTAAGCTCGGTGGATAACCGACCAATCCGAGTCTTCATGTCATTCATACCAGCCTACTATATTTTCCAAGCAATTTACCCACATCCGGGCTATTTTCTTGGTGCACTACCGGTCGCTGCAGAGGCTGCACATGCCGCTCGCGGTTCCTCGTGAATCGTTATACCTGGGTTGGTTCTCGTTGATTGTATAGTCTGTTGTGGTTGCTGATACCGGTGGTACATGTCCGGTCTAGAATACTGTGTAGGATAAGGATGGTCCGACCGTGTGTAATGCTCGTTGTTGCTTCGCCGCTGGGATGGAAAACATTGGCTCGTCCGGCCTTGACTAGGTGCACCATATCCGAAATTTAGATGATCTCTCCAACCTGGATTATAAGTGGAAGAATAAGGATCATACCTTGGCTGGTTAGACCGCATAGGTGGCTGCACCTGTCTCAAATAAGACTGTTGTCCCGCAAACATAGCATCGGCCGACTCAATATTATTAGCTTCTTGCAACCGGGGGCATGAATCTGTATGATGATCAAGAGCTGCACAAATGCCACAACTAGAATGCATAGGAGGCGTGTAATTTTGTTGCCGTGATGAATGAATAGGCCGCTGTGTAAGAGCTAGCCGCCTTACTAATGATGTCAACTCGTCAATTTATTCTCCGGACGCATAGTATCTTGAGTAGCCTCATAACTCGGCTAATCTCATGTAATCCTCTCGTGCTCTGTCTGGAATGAAACTGTTGGGAATTCTCAGCCATGTTAGAAATCAAGTACCTAGTTGCTGCAGGTGTTTTATCCATCAAAGCTCCTCCACTAGCTGCATCTATCATACTCCTATCCATAGCCATCAATCCCTCATAAAAATACTGGATCAACAGCTGTTCATTAATCTGATGGTTAGGAAAAGTAGCACATAATATGTTAAATCTCTCCCAATATTCAAACAATAATTCTCCCTGCTGTTGTCTAATACCACTAATCTCTTTTCTAATTGCAGTTGTTCTGGATGCAGGAAAGAATTTTTCAAGAAATTTTCTTTTCATTTCAGGCCATGAAAGAATAGGAACAACCTGACTATATAACCAGTCTTTAGCAACATCACATAAAGAAAATGGAAAAGCTTTCATCTTCACGTGGTCTTCAAGCACATTAGCAGGTCTCATTGTAGAACATACCACGTGGAACTCCATCAAATGCTTATGAGGATCTTCTCCAGCCAAACCATGGAACTTGGGCAACAAATGAATTAAACCAGATTTCAGCTCATAACCCACCATTCCTTCTCTTGGCGGAGACATCTGTATACATAACGGCTGGTAGTGCTCAGCGGTTGCTGCCAGCTCCTTCAAAGTCTTTTCTTGTTGTGAACCCATATCAGAATCAATACTCATCGAGTCCTGACCTGTTTTTAAGTTTTCTGTGTTTTGTTGTTCTTGTGTCCTCTGCCTCAGTCTTTTAGGCAAGTTCTTGATGCAAGTTCTGGCAATTTCCGGATCAAATGGAGCTAGGTCCACTTCGAAGATCTCGGTCATACACCTAGGTACCTGTATAAAAGCCGCAACAAAACAACACAAGTGCAAAAATGCAAATGCAATGCAGTACTAAACTATATGCAATGAAATGAATCAATCACAACTCCTACTTCTTAATGATCCTACTTCACACCAAGCAACGACGCCAATTTGAAAGAAGTTAAATTGATATGTCGCAGTTTCAACACTTTCAAATGAGTTCCCCTAAAACAGTAATAATGCAGTATAATGGGAACCCGAATATCAATCCGTGGAAGTAATAAGAGTATATGATTGAGTTATGAATGATTCAATGGGGAACTAAACTAAAAATGAAATTTACAATCTTAGACTAAATTAAAATCAGGTAAAATCCTAATATGCAGTGAATGAAAATACTGCAGAATGCAAAAATGGCTAAAAATATGGAAAATCACAAATCGACCCAAAATCACAAATCGACCGTGATGAACAAGTAACCACGGTCAAGTATCGTAAATCCGACCGACGTGAACAGTAATAACAATCGGGAATCACGGTCGAATTTTGTGCTCTCGGTCAGCATACAAAAACTAATGCGTTGTCTCGGCCAAAAATGGAAATTAGTGAACAAAATATATGATTGACCTATAAGAATGTAGACAGAAATGAAACAAAAATGCATATGAATGAAGTTAAACGAAATTCATAAATCTGACCACAATGAATAGTAACCACGATCAGAAATCACAGTCAGAAATGTGAACTCTCGGTCAGAATGAAATGTAAAAACAATTTCTCAGTCACAAATCAAATGCAAGGTGTAAAATATATGAATGACCGAGTAAAATGTAATTATTTTTGAGTTTTGAGTTTTTAAAATGTAAAATGACCAGTAGTGAACAATGATCGGTGGTCGAAAAGTGGTCGAAAAATCAACAAAATAAAAGGTCTCGGTCAAAATGAATATATGAAGAAATGCCTCGGTCAAGAATCAAATGAAGTGTATAAAATGTATGGTTGACCGATCTAAATGCAAATATTTTTGTATTTTGAATTTTAAAATTGTGAGATGACGGTGTGAGAATGTTTTGGTGCGTGTGGCTGAAAACCTGACCGAGTGACAGTGGTCACTTCGGTCAAAATGTTCAAAACAGTGGTAAATGTGTGATGTGAATGATGGAATAAGTGAAGTAATGTATATTTATGAGTTTTTTCAGTATTCAAGGGGAATTTGTAGTGCAGAAAATTAAAATGAGAACCTAGCTACACTTAAACTATTCTAATCTTATGCTAATCTATGACAGAACCTAAAACAATGCAGTAAAATCTATCTAAACCTAAAACTAAGCTTCTACAGAGATTAAAGCAAGTAAACAAAGCAATAAAACCTAGCTACCATGACTGTAAAGCAATTAAAACATCAAAACAGTAAAGTAAAAGCAGTAAAATGCAGAAAATTAACACTAGTGGAAAAATAGCATTCTATGACGAGTTTTTATCACGGTCGTAGTCCACCCGTCATAGTATGTAGCGCGGTGGCAATTTTGTAATTAAATCATAAACTTTCTATGTCGGGTAAATTTTAACCGACATAGTAAGTGGAAAGTTCACTTTCTATGTCGGTTAAAATTTACCCGACATAGAAAGTTAACTTTCTATGTCGGTTAAGTTTTACCCGACATAGAAAGTGTATTTGATGACGGGTGTTAGGGAAACCGACATAATATCCTCTGTTTTACACCTCCCGCGACACTCCATTTCTCACTTCACCCATAGCAGAGCTCCCTGTTCTCTCTGTATCTTCTACGAACGTCTTCGCCTTTGTACGTTTCTCCCCACCCAGCTCTACTCGTCACGCCACCTGCCAACTCTGTATGTCGTGCCGCCTGCTGCTACTTTCGTTGGTGCCCGTCGCCTGTGCACGTTTCTCCCCACCCAGCTCTGCACGTCACGCCAGCTGCCACCTCTGTAGGTCTTCAAGAGGTAAGTTTTCGTGCTTGCTTTAGCCATTGTAGGTTTACATTTTTTGAATCTGGTATGTAATAATGTTGTCAAGAGATGGAAGTTCGCGGGTGCCTTTAGCTAATTTAGAGACGTATTGTAAGTAGTTTAGTCATTTGAATGTGTTTCTGTAGGCATTCTTTCGTGATTTTGATGTTGAAAATTAGATTTGTATTATAATGTAGTTATTTTGAAAATTAGAAGGTAACAATGGATCGGAGTTGGATCAATTATAGACGAACAACAAATGAATATGAGAGTGGAGTAGAACAATTCCTTGAATTTGCTAAGATGAATGTTCCGGATAATGATGGAAGATTCTATTGCCCTTGTGTTAACTGCTTGAATGAGCGAAGATTACCGACTGAAGTTATTCGGGAACATGTTCTTTGTGATGTTCCAACTTGATAATGTATGCACTTTTTTTAATGTATTATTTTTTAATGTATGCACTTTTTTGTCTAAACTAATAACTATTATTTTTTTCTTTGAACACAGATATGGCAGATTCATCTAGTACCCCTCCTCCTACACAGTCCCCCCCTCCTACACAAGGTGGTGATCAGAGTCAGCCGTCTACCAGGAAAAAGGGTAGGCGTGCTACACGGTTGAGGGAGTTGAATATCAGTCGTAGCTCCGATCAGAAATTGCCTATCCAGTTTGACATGCAAACAGGTAGAGCCACAGGAGAGCACAATGCTAGATTCACTAGCTATGTGGCCTTGCTTGGGAGAAGCAAGGTTAGTATTCTTATTGAGGATTGGGACCATGTTCCAGAGACATTGAAGAACCAGATTTGGCAGAGTATCCTGGTACCTACTCTTATTGAGCATTTAACATGTATATATATTTAACTTTTTGGGAACTTCATGTTATTTTTATTGTGTAGGTCACATATGATGTCCCTAACACCACTTTGTTGTGGACAAAGTGGATCTCATATGCTCGGGGAACGCTGGAGAGGTTTTAAGAGTGATCCGACTAGTCGATACATATATGGGGCATTGAGCAACAAGAACCCATGTGACCGAGTATCGCTTTTTGGATGAGGAGACATGCCGGGCATTTCGGACTCAGCGTTTAGACGCTAAGTTTCAGGTTAGCACATTTGTCATTTGTTTGCAGTAATTTTTTTTAAATAGAGGTTTTAAATTTGGTATTTAACATGGAATGCAACAGAGCCAAGCTGCAGAAGGCACAGGATATTCGGAGAAAGAATATCCACCCCCACAGAGTTGTCTCGTGGGGGTTATGAGAAATTGGAGGAGAAGATGCTCGAAGGAGACTTCTTCAAGTCTACCTTCGGATGACTCGGTTGTGAGTTCCGTCACCCGCCCTTCACGCCATGATAAATGGAAGAGAGCTCGCCGGAACTCATCGTGGAATTACTTATCCGAGCAAACTAATGTTGTTGCTCAACGCATTGTAAGTAGCATATCCTAAACTAATTATATATGTTATACTACAATAGGCATATGTATTTGCTAAAAAATCATTCCTTTGTGTTGTAGGATGAGTAGAGCACTCGAGGATCATTCCACCCACATGGCCGTCAAGATATATTGGCAGTGGCCATTGGTACCCCGGAGCATCCCGGACGTGTTCGTGGTGCCGGACAAGGGGTGGGCATCGAGACAGTACTTTGGTGCCCCATCCGTGGCAACTCCTTCTTTGAGGCATCCGAATGAGCAAGAGTTTGAGTCCCTCAAACAACAAATTAGGAAGGAGATTCGAGATGAGGTGTACTCGACCCGAAGGCAGAGTTATTGAGCTCAATGCGAGCGAGTTGGCATCTTTGTCCTCTCAACCTTCCGTCCCCGCACGAGAGGCATCCCCGATTCATGTCAGCACAAAGGAGAGTTGTGATGCTCCCGATAGAGGGGCAAAGGTTGCTCCTACCGACACCGTCGATCGTGAGTTGTATGTTGCGGGTCCTCCCGAGCATTTGGTGGCATACGGTACGTATTATATCTTTGACATGTATTTGGTACGAGTGTTAAGCATTATATAGTCTAAAATATTTTATCCTTTGTTTACCTTAGGGAAAATGTATGCATTGGGGTCAACCATCCACCACCGGAGTATTGGAGATGATATGATAAGAGTGGTGGTTGTAGATGTCCGGGATGCTGCCGCCTCAATCCCTATTCCCACTGAAGAGGTTCAAACAATGGGACAGGCACTGGAAATTTTATCTTATGGCCAGTTTCATTAACAAGACCCATCCCAACACATGCACAGAGTTGATTTATGCATTGAACGATAGTACTTATTATTTTTTGATAGGTTGATGTATATTAATGTTATTGATTTTTGGTACTTGTATAGAAAGAGGCTGAAAAAGCAAAGGAAGTTGTGCATGAATCACCACCACCACCATCTCGCTTTACAACGACTCGGTGCATCGGCAGCGACTATCGGGACCACTTCCATACGCTTAGATATGCCACCCGAAGTCGTATGCAGGACCAAGACGATCCCTTTTTTCTTACTCCAAAGGGATATTTTTGATCTTCTCGCTGGTACTCGATATGTTATGTGTATCGATGTTGCAGCTTTGGGAATTGTAAGTATATTTACATATTTTTTATATTCTCACTCGGTACATTATTTTATAACTTTATTTATTTTCAATGTTGAAGGTATTTACATCGTTTGTGTGTTGAGAGGAAGATCCGCTTTCTCTATGGATTTGTTGACCCTGTTGCCATTCGATCCGTTGGGAATAAAGTCGAAGAGGTGCAAACGTACTTAATAGAGGCATTTCAAACTGGAGGCAAAGAAGTCTACTTAGCACCTTACTTGCATCAGTAAGTATACATCTTATAAATTAATGCACATTTATGTAAAATTGAAATTTTACTAATATTATTTCAACGTGCAGGGGTCATTGGCAGCTCATAATCATTGTTCCTCGGCAATTTCTTGTGATTCTCTTGTATTCATTACACAAGAAACCAAATGATTTGGATATTAGAAAGCACATAGACGCGTAAGTTTGGTTTTTTTAATTGTTGTATCATATGTGCACTACTTACACCAAAATTATTTGTCCTTTTGTAGAGCTTTGGAAGCTCACCTAAGGTTGCAAGGCCTTCCATCTCATGCTAGAAAGAAGTTGACGTATATTGCACCAAAGGTGACCAAACACCTCTTACTATTGTTCAATTTGTCATTTAAAGTTAAACCGACATGTATTTAACTTGTAGTGTCCACGCCAACCGGAAGCCATGAGTGCGGGTATTATGTGATGAAGCACATGCACACCATCATAGACAAAAATATTATGGGCTCATGGAGGGAGGTAAATATACTATAATTAAGTTAAATATGCCAATTATGTAAATGGTTTCTAAATCTGAAATGTTTCAATATGTAGGCATTTACAGACTCATCTCCAATGGAGATTGAAGTGTTAGACGATATTAGAGAGCAGTGGGCTTCTTTCCTTTTAAGTATTCAATCTTCATAGCAAATTTGACTTGTAACAATTTAGATTGAATTGATTTAAGTTAGCAATTTTACATTCGTTTAAGTAAATGAACTGTCTGGAACTGAGGTATATATATTGATTTCAATATGTTTCATATGTACATATCTGTCTGTAACTGGATCTGTCTGTACTGGATATATATCTGTAGCAAATTTATATATGAACTATGCATATCTGTCTGTACTAGATCTGTGAATATTTGTCTGGAACTGTGATGAATAGGCAGGTCTACTCGAAGAAAGGTAGCATCTGTAAAGAAAATGCAGTTATTTTAAAAAAAAATAACACTTTCTACGTCGATTATGTCATTACCCGATGTAGAAAGTACTTTCTATGTCGGTTAATGACATAACCGACGTAGAAAGTGTAACATTTTATGTCGGTTATAGGCATACCCGACATTGATAAGACATACAATCACGGTTACTTTTAACCGATATAGATACTAGGGTTATAGAAAGTTAGAAAGTCAGACTTTCTATGTCGGTTATAAGTTTAACCGACATAGAAAGTAAGACTTTCTATGTCGGTTTTAAGTTTTAACCGACATAGAAAGTATTATGACAGGTCAGAATCAGTTATGATCGATCAGAATAGCTCTATGACCGATCAGAATAGCTCATAGAAAGTAGGACTTTCTACGTCGGTTCCCTGACTAACCGACGTAGAAAGTCTTTCTATGACTGATCAGAACCAGTTATGATGGATCAGAATAGCTCTATGACCGATCAGAACCAGTTTTGACCGATCATAGTAGCTCATAGAAAGTAGGGCTTTCTACGTTGGTTCCTAATAACCGACGTAGAAAGTCTTACTTTCTACGTCGGTTATTAGGAACCGACGTAGAAAGCCTTACTTTCTATGACCCTCGTATCTATGTCGCCGCTTTAACCGACGTAGAAAGCCCATTTTAACCGACGTAAAAAGCCTTTTCTGTAGTAGTGTAAAGAAAGCAAGAACAAGAACTGTGGAGCAGATTCGGTGTAAGCAAAATTGCAAAACTACTGCGTTTTTGACATTGTGAAAACCTAATTAATCAATCAAGCATTCACCATACAGTTCACCAAAGTGATTGCAAGCTTCAATCCTCAACCGAGAGACATCCACAAGCTAAAGCAAGTCAAGAACACAAGTCTTAAACAAGTTGTCACATGCAATTCAGTTCCAGCAGATTTTGTTCGGTAAAAACCTAATCTAATTCATGAATTCAGTAAATAAAAACAATTAAAGATGATAGAAGAAGGAAATCCAGATCCAATTCGTGAAGAACAATGAAGAAGAATGAACACATACATGGAAGATTGAGATGCAAGCAAGTAGAAAGAGCCATGATGCAGTGGAGAGAACAACTGAGAGAATTCTGATCGATTTGATTTAATCTGAATTTTTAAAACTTCGACTATCAGTTATTACATTAAGTTAATTTAATATATACTTCAACTAATGTACAATTACAACTTACAAGGCCCATAACCGGACCTAATCCAATAAGATGTTGAAGAGTCGCACTGTCTTCGTTTCAGTGCAGTACTGCGCGATTCGAAGCTTTCAGTTTTCTCAATTATTCTTCAAATGAAACGATTCTGGTCTCAGTAGAAAGCTTGTTAAGTTATCTTTCAAACTCCACCGTTTTGACTAATTTTGGCGGTCTATCGAATTTATGATAATTATTTTACTGAGGCATGCCCGGTGGACCGACTCGTGCGCGTAACCTCCCTTAAATAATTTATATAAAATTCAATTTAGCTTCGAATTGAGTGTTTCTTGATCCTCTGGAAAGATGAATTTGTCTAGCTTTCACTTCTTCAAGAATAATTATTTTAGGATCTCTGTAGAAAAAATAATAAATAAAACAAGTAAACTAATAACTCGTACCCGTATACAATAAAATACAGACTAATTTATTGTTTTTATGCAGAATTTTATATTACGGCTTCTAAAGGCCTAGTAATACAAATTATAGTTAATTAAGCTTTATTAACATATTATAAACAATATTATAACATTATAAGCTACTTAAGATGTGCTGAAAATCAGTCACATCAGGCATCACGTTCAAGGATGACCCGTTATCCACAAGAACTTTGGCGATGAGGTACTCCTTGCACTTGATGGAGATGTGCAAGGGCTTGTTGTGATTTGACCCTCGAGGGGGAGTTCTTCCTCTGTGAAGGTGAGGTGATCGCTTGCCGTAATGTGATCGACAATCCTCTCGACCTTTTCTTGGGATATGGTGTGAGTCACATGCGCTTCGCTCAAGACCTTCATCAGGGCATTTCTGTGCAGTTCCGAGCTCATCATTAGAGATAATAGGGTTATCTTTGCAGGTGTATGATTGAGCTGGTCAATAATGGAATACTCGTTTTGCCTTATAAACTGGAGTAATTCCTTTGTCTCCTCCTTGGATTCTTTATTTTCTTTTTCTTCGGTCTTTTTATTTTTTCCTTTATTCTTGGGGACGTCTTCTTGTAAGTCCTTGGGGGAGTAGACTCTTCCACTTCTAGTCATGCTCCCAATGCCGGATATATTGGAGATATCCTCCTTTATTGGTGAAGATTCTCCATATCTCCACAGTACAACTTTATTTGATTCGTAGGGGAAAGGACGTGGCATAAATAGTCGCACGGGTGTCCCTGGCCCCTCTTCCTTATTTTTGAGGACCAACAGTCGAGGCTTATTGTCCTCTTGTGGCGGTTCAACCATTGGGGGAAGCTTGATTAGGAGTGGCTTTCTCTCCATTCTTCTGATTTGGAAGACGTGTCAGTTAATCCTTCCTTTTTATTATCTTATTTATTAAGAGTGAAGGAGGGGAAATTAAATATGCAAATGAATGATATGCATGCAAGTAGACAATTGGTGAATAAAGAAAAAATCATTTATCCGTAGAAGGTGTACATTCCCCTATTCCATACTACGAAGCAACTTTTGACAGAAACAGAAAAGCCTAAAGAAACCCACAGGAGGGTCTTGATCTCTATGTAATTCCCTTTCAGCTTCCCGGACGTGACGAGCGAGTGCTTCGCTTTGCTTCTGGACCGCCTGGCTCATATCTTCACAGTACTTTTGAGCCTCTTTGATCTTCGCCTCTTAATGGACGACCAAGGCTTGTAGTTTGTCGGGTTTTGCAAGGGCTCGGTCCTTTTCTTGTAGTACATGGCCATACTGAGCTAGCCCGTCTCTTTCTTTGCAACGTAGCTCAGCGAGACTTTTGTTGAGTCTCTGATTGGCCTCTCGCTCTTGGCGTATTTCTGACCGAGTCCTTGTGAGGTCTTGTTAGAAGTCCTTGATCGTCTGAGCCTGTTTTGCTGATTCGGCCTCAAGGCGTGCTGATTTGGCGGTTATTTCTTGGAGTTGGCTATCCGAGCTCGTTCTAGCAGCTTTGGATGCTCGGATAGCTTGCTCGTTAGAGTTAGCACACTGATTCTTGAGGCGTTCTATTTCATGATCCTTTTTCTTGCATTGCCTTTGAAGACCGTCTATGGTGAGGATAGATTCTTGTTCTCTTTCTTCAAGGGCCCTCATCTGGGCTCCCATGATTTCTATCCTCTGGGTCAAGGCGTCGACTTGAGTTGGAAGCTCTTCACTATTGGCACATGTAGCGAGTGAGGTGGATGGTTGAGACTTCCCTCTTCTTCTTCTCCATACCTCATAGTCACTGGAGGCAGCTACCCGAGCTTTTCCTAGCTCTCTATCTCCCATAAAGACTGGTCTCTCCCATGCTCTTCTCACAGCTGGTGAGTTAGCAATTGTGCATGGGTCTCCGAAGAAACACAGTCCTCCGAGCTCCCCTCGAGATATTGTAGTTTGAGTCCTCATGAGTTGTCTCATAGCTACTCTAGGTGAATAGGCTATGCAACCCCTGAGTCCTATCAACGGTATGTTCGGATAATCCCCACATCTGATGAGGACTGGGCCAGGTCGGAACCAAGGGCAGACCCAAGATAATTGGTTGGAGTCCCATTGTTCCAACTCGTCCTTCTACTATGAGGTTAGGCGTCGGTGGAGAGGGATTTTGGAGAAGTTCCTCAAAGGGTCGGGGAACATTCCCATGTGACTAGAGGCGTAGAAATGTGTGATGCCCCACACGAAAAGTAGTGAAGAGCATCAACGGAGTGTTTTTCCTTGCTTTTGGCGGCAAAATTCCACCGAGAGCAAGGTGTCAGCAAGAATTGCAGGCAAGGGACTCTTCGAGTTCACGTCCCAGGCGAAGAAGGCGTCCATGACGGCTTGATCCACTATGTCGATGTGGAAGGGAAACAAGATTGTCCCTGTCGCCGTCGTCAAAAACGAGGCGGTCGGAGCGACGCGATGGTGTTATCGACCCTCTTGTTTTCACGTTTTTTATTGGTGGTTACAACGCCTTTAGGTTGTCCGATAACCGGGCTAACCTAGGGGCGAGGTTTTCGAAAAGTGTCCTTGGGCTGTCCGATAACCGGGCTAATCCAAGGACTTATTTGTTTTGGGTTCTATGGAGTCGCCACCGATATTTTTACCATAAACATAGGAAAAGGGGTTTTAAAAAAGGCGTTGGTTTTCGAAAACCAACTTTGGTCATTAGAACCAGAGTTGGGTAAGGGAGTTGGTTACGTGCAAAGGGAGTATTAGTCCCTTTACAACGCCCCTTTCGGGTTCCCTATGATAGGCCGACTTATTTTTATTGATAAACTAAAAAAAACGCTTTTGCCCTTGTTATTTTGCGGAATTTAAGAGTATGACTACATGGCCCTACTGTCTACTGCATAATTTAAGATAAAAGCGGTAAAGGTGGAAAGGGAGAATTTGAACCTCCGAAGCACGCTTTTTATATTAATTCTCCGGAAAAAGAGGGTGCTTTATGGCAGCCCTTCACTCTACAAGACGTCGGAAACCTCTCGAACGCCGAAAATCACTCTTTGAAAACACTCGAAACTCCGAAATGCGTCTGAGGGATTCTAGAGAGAAGTTTTAGAGAGAAGGGAGAGCTATGCAGCTGTGGTGTGTGGAAATGAGGGGGAGAGCCCCTATTTATAGGTTTTCGCGCTGTCGGATGGCGAGACCGCCGGTCTCGCTCGACAGGTCGAGACCGCCGTCTCGTCCAACGAGACCGCCGTCTCGTTCTTTACTGGCAACGAGACCGCCGTCCGGGTGGACGAGACCGCCGTCTCGTTTTCGTAGGCAACGAGACCCCGGTTTGGGTGAACGAGACCGCCGTCTCGTTTTCGTAGGCAACGAGACCTCGGTCTCGTTAGACGAGACCCCGGTCTCGTTAGACGAGACGGCGGTCTCGCTTGCTACGCGAGACGAAACGGCGGTCTGGGTCATCCAGAAGGCGGTCTCGTCCCTTCGAGGCGAGAAAACTTATTTTTTGGCCCGAAAAACCTTCCTATCTTGGTACGGGAGCCTAATAGTCTCTCCTAGTGGCTTGTTAGGCTTCAGCTCGCCTTCAAATAGGGGGTCTTCCGACTTTATTTGGAGCCCGGCAAGATTTGGGGTCTACAGCTGCCCCCTTTACCCGGTCCAGTCGACCGCCGGCCTTCGTTGTCGGGATGATCGACCGGGGGTAAAGGAGTTGACCCTCTTGCCCGGCTGCCTTTCGGATGTCCCATCTTGTGGCGGATGATCCTCCGGGGAGATGGTCGTGTGCCTCCGAGAGACTATTTCTCGACGTAGCCGACCCCTTTGGTGAACAAGTGGTAGAACCTCCGGATACTACTTCGACGTAGCCGATCCTTCTGCTGATGGGTATAAACCCCTCATCAGCCGGGTACGGTCCGTTGTGTGGGACCGGATGGGCATGAACCCCCCATCGTGGTGGTACGGTCCGTTGTGTGGGACCGGATGGGTATGAACCCCCCATCGTGGTGGTAATGGCGCTTACAGCTCATGTGGCCCATGCGCCGGTTAGGCGCTTCTCGTGTGCCGGTTGATAGGTATAAACCCCCTATTCGGCCGGTACAGCCCATTGCGTAGGACCGGTGGTAGTGGCGGCTCATCGCTCGGGTGGCTCATGCGCCGACTCTCCGGGAATGATTTCGTGCTCGTGCACTTCCAGGATACTACTTCGACGTAGCCGATCCCTTCGATGGACACGTGGTGGAACCTCCGGATACTACTCCCGATGTAGCCGATCCTTCTGCTTGATGAGTATAAACCCCCCATCAGCCGGTAGTTGCGAGTCCGCTGTGCGGGATCGGATGGGTACGAGCCCCCCATCGTGGCGGTACAGTCCGTTGTGCGGGACCGGATGGGTATGAACCCCCATCGTGGTGGTAATGCGACTTATTGATCCGGCTCGAGCGCAGATCGGCGCATTCTTCCGGAGAATGCCGTCTTGTGTTGATTTGACTCGCTCGGATTTCTTGAATAGTCATCCGGCCATGCCGGGATTTTGTTGGTGATCAATCGGCCTTTGCCGATTGCCGGGGTCCTTTGTTTTTGTTCTTTTGGTAGTGATCTTCCAATCCCGGCCGGTTGGTTGGATGGATCTTGGTTTTGTTTGGCTTTTGCTCGGTGGTCGAAACTTTATTGGTTGGTGCGATGGCTTAATCCCGCCTTGTTCTCGCGTTTATCTCTCTTTCTCGCGATTTAGGATTTTGGCTTTTTTCATTGAGCGTATGTCTTTTACTCTTAGTTTTCTTTTTGTTACGCCGACTTTTGGAAAGGGTGGCAAAGAGATGCATGAAATAAAATTTTATTTATTGGGAAAATTTTATTACAACCCTATTTTTGGAGCTACTATCCCTAAGGGCTATCTTCCGGGCCCGATCCCCGGGGAGGGTAATGCTCGGTACATATGGTATCCGAAGTCCTCCATCTCTTGGACTTCATCCCGGTACCTCTCGCCGAAAAGTCGCCCAGCCTTGGCGCATGCTTTGTTGGTGCCGGTACATCTCCCCAGCCGGGTGTCAAAGGCCTCTTGCCTTTGGGACAATTGCTCCACCGTTTGGAATAGCCGCTCACGCCTCGGGACACCTCGTTCTTGTCTCACAGCCATACCATCGAGCCGCCGGCACAGTCGTCCATGTGGAGGTGCATGCCAAGCAAAGTCGTCCGAATACCGGGCGGCCGCGCTGCTGCCGTCGCTGCCGTCGGGAACCAGGGGATGTGGGCACAACTCGCATCACATCCCGGAGCTCTAAGGCAAAATCCAGTGGTGGGGTGGAGAGCCACTGGCTCCTCTCGCGGATCAAGCATTCCCATGCCGACCAAGATTGTTCCGCCGATTGATTCGGTCGCAGGTTATGGGCCGCCTCTTCCCGGCCAGTGGCACCCAATCCTTTCTGCTAAGGGGGTGATGAGGGGAGCAACGAGGACGCCCTCGCAGATCTGTTCCCGAAGTCCCCGAGGGCTTTCGTGAAGAAGTACCCGGATTGCAGCGCCGTCTCTCGGCTCATGCAAGATAGTATGAAGAGGTCGTGGAGGGATATCTTGCCTTGACTTTCTTTCCTCCCATGGATAGTTCCAGCCAGCCAGCCTTGTGGCGTATGCGAGTGCCGGGGGAAGTGCGAATCCCCTCATCGGCCGTGGGCAATGTGGTGGCTCCCGTGAGCTCGCGCCACATCTCAGCCAGCAGCAAGGTGGGCGGGCCGTGAGCGGATGGCGTCACGGTACTCCCGGGTCATGGCCTCCTCGGCCGGATGAACCCGATGTCCATGTTGAATTCTTTGAGGGTGGAAGTCCGGTACCGCCCATTCATAAAGTAGGTTACCATCCGAGTGGGTGGTAGGCCCGGGACAGTGGAGGGGCTCTCGAGTAGGAGACGGAGGCTAAAACTCCAAGACCGCCCGCGGTAAACATGTGTAGGTGGTGGGTGCAGCAGAATCCCCACCCAATGCCGTCTAGGTGGGCCCTGACGTCGTCCTCCCATCCGAACTCAGCCAGCATGTTAAAATCCAGCTTGAGCATAGGGTGCCACCGGTAGGTCCCGATATTCTCAAGACGGGCCTCGGTGCCGTGGCGCAAGCCGGGAAGGGTCCCGGGATGGCGGTGCCGCGGAACTACTAGCACCTAGCAATGCCCCTTCTCTTTCTAGAAGCGCTTCTTCCAAACATATTGACTAGAGGGGGCTTGGGAGTGCAGGAGTTGAGGGAGAGGAGGTTCTGGGGCCAAAATGAGTTGTGAGGAAGCCCAAAGCCGCGCCCCTATATATAGGGAAAATTTCCGCATCGAGACCGCCGTCCGGGTGGACGAGACGGCGGTCTCGTTTTTCTTCTGGGACGAGACGGCGGTCTGGTGCGATGAGACGGCGTTCTCGTTTTTGACAACAACGAGACGGCGTTCTGGTTGGCCCATACGGCGGTCTCGTTTTGTCGTGCAACCGAGACGGCGTGCTCGGTGCGCCGAGACGGCGGTCTCGCTTTCGCGAAGAGAAAATTTTCATTTTTTTGTATTTTTATTGCTTTTTTGTTATTTTTTGAAAGGAGTAATAGGACCTGGTCTAAAAACATTTTATGCATGCAATGTTTTTATGTTTTGATGTCCTATAATGCCTATTTTGATTAAGTTTTCGTAAGGATTTAACCGACGTGTCTTGTTGTGCCGAAAGCCTTCCGATTTGCCGCATTTTTCCTTTTTGGCCGTACCATGCCGGATTTTTGTGACCGAAGGATAATCTCTTTCTTTCTTTCTTTCTATTTTTCTTTCTCTATTTTTTCTTTCTCTCCTTTTTTCTCTTCTTTTTTGGTTTTTTTCTTTTGGTAGAGCACTTTTTGTCATGTAGTGTCCCTTTTTCCTTGCTTTAGGGGTTTCAATCCTCTTGTTGACTATACGCCTCCATATTCCTAAATTAATTATTAGAATATTGTCGTGAGGGTCAAGAGAAGAGAAGTAAGATGAGGTAAAAATCAATGGTTTGTGTTTTAGAGGGTTGATTTTTATTGATAAAGAATTTGTAAGAATGGTCGGTTAAGGGTTAAGCATGAGTGTTTAAGCTTTTGTCTAAGCAAACCTTTTCCCTCTCTCTTTCTTTTTGTATTTGTTTTTTTTTTTTGCGCTCTTTGGTTTTATTTCCATCGCTTTTTGGATAGCCGATCGATTTCCCTAGATCGCCCTTTGGGTTTTCGAACTAGGATACCGTGTGTTGGCCCTAACTTTTGTCTAGGTTTACTCTCTTGTAAAATTTTGGAGAAATCCTAGCGGACCTTTATTTGTAACCCTAACTTTTGCCTAGGCTACCCTTTATTGTCGTTCGGTATCCTACCGGTTGACCCTAACTTTTGTGTAGCCCCTTAGTGGGTTTCCTACCGGTAATTTGCCCTTTTCTTTGGCCTTTGGCTTCTTTGGGCTTTTTCTTTTTATGGATTTATTTTTTGGTTCACGAGATCGTCGAAGCGTGACTTTCTTTTATGGTTTAGGTGAAGTCTTTATTTTTATGTGCTTCTAATCGCCTAACTTGATGATGATAGCAATGGTTCAATCATTTGGAAGCGCTTTTTATTCTTTTCTTTTCTTCTCTTTTTTGTGTTTACTTAGACAGTGGTTATTTATGTGGTCTAGTCGAAAGTAGAAAGAAGAGAAGCAGATAGAAAGAATCATTCTTTATTAATTAATAAGGGAATATGTGCCCTAAAATGCCCTGGCTCGGCTCGCCCGGGGATAGTCTCTAACAGCTCATGGGGTTTACATCCCTTAAACAAAGAAAAAGGTTTCCTAATGACTAGAGTGGCTCTTGACGCCCGCACTCCTCCACTTCGGAAAATCTGCTTGAGTGTGCTGAGAGGGGACTTCCCTTTTATTCTTCCCCGCTCGACCCTTGAATGGGTTATATCCTAGGCCATACTTGTGAGGATTGTCTTTGAATTCCGGGGTTCCCTCATTCCTTGGGAATCCGCCCCCAGCCCTTGGCCAGGATGGTAACCATGTTTCAACATCATACGGCCGCTTTGGTGTTTCGGGAAGTCGCTCTATGTTGGCAATTTCGAGCGCTTGAAAAGACGTTTCAAGTGCCTCTTCTGCCGCATCCACATAGGGTTGGGTGGAGGGTCCACCGATCGTGATATCGTCTTCTCGCTTGGACCGTGACCAGCTTTATCCTCCACTATGAATTTGACTTTTGGTGGAGCGTCGAAGGTACCGCCTTAGCGTCATGAATCCAAGGCCTCGCCGAGGAGACAACTATATGCCGGAGTAATGTCCATTATATGGAAATCGACGTCGAAGATAGTGGGTCCAATCTGGATTGGCAAATTAATCTCTCCCACTACTTCCCGTTTTGATCCGTCGAAGGCTCGAACGATGGTGCTACTTGGGCGCAGATGGGTCCCTTGGATAGTTAACTTATCCAACCGTGCATTTGGGCATTACGTTCGTGGATGACCCGTTATCCACAAGAACTTTGGCGATGAGGTATTCCTTGCACTTGACCGAGATGTGCAAGGGTTTGTTGTGCTTTGACCCTTCGAGAGGGAGTTCTTCCTCTCGTGAAGGCGAGGTGATCGCTTGCCGTAATGTGACCGACGATCCTCTCGACCTTCTCTTGGGATATGGTGTGAGGTACGTGCGCCTCGCTCAAGACCTTCAACAGGCATTTCGGTGCGGTTCCGAGCTCATTATCAAGGATAACAACGTGATCTTTGCAGGTGTGCGATTGAGCCGGTCAATAATGGAATACTCGCTTTGTCTTATAAATTGAAGTAATTCCTCTGTCTCCTCCTTGGATTCTTTATTTTCTTTTTCTTCTTCTGGTCCTTTTATTTTTTCCTTTATTTTGGAGGACATCTTCTTGTGTGTCCTTGGGGGAGTAGATTCTTCCACTTCTAGTTGTTCCCCCAATGCCGGCTATGTTTGTTATTTCTTCTTTTATTGGTGAAGATTCCCCATATCTCCATGGTACAGCCTTTATCTCGATTCGTAGGGGAAAGGACGTGGCATAAAAAGTCGCACCGGCGTCCTTGCCCCCTCTTCTTTATTTTTGAGGACCAACGGCCGAGGTTTACTTTCCTCTTGCGATGATTCGACCGTTGGGGTGAGCTTTATTAGGAGTGGCTTTCTCTCCATTCTTCCGAGTTGGAAGACGTGTTAGTTAATCCTTCCTTTTTATTATCTTATTTATTAAGTGTGAAGGAGGGGAAATTAAATATGCAAATGTATGTATGCAAGTAGACAAATGTTGAATAAGGAAAAGATTTCATTAATTCAATGGGAGGTGTACATTCTCCTACTCCATACTATGAAGCGTCTTTTGACGTAGCTTTAAAAGCCTAAAGAAACCCACAAAGCGGGTCTTGTTTTCTTTGTAATTCTTTTCGGCTTCCCGGACGTGTTGAGCGAGCGCTTCGCTTGCTTGTGGATCGCTTGGCTCATTTCTTCGCCGTATTGCCGAGCGTCCTTGATCTTCGCCTCTTGATGTATGACCAAGGCTTCTAGTTCGTCGAGTCTTGCGACAGCCTCGGTTCTTTTCTTGTAGCACTTGGTCATATTGAGCTAGCCCGCTTTTCTCTTTAATGCGCAGCTCATAGATACCTCTACTGAAGTTTTCTCGTTGTTCTCTCGCTCTTGGCGGAGGTCTAGCCGGCCTCGGAGGAGTTGTTCCGATAACTCCTTGATCGTTTGAGCGTGCCGAGCCGCTTCCGCCTCAAGGTGTGCTGTTTTGGTAGTTATCTCTGCAGCTTGGCTATCCGAGCCGGTTCTCGCGGATTTGGATGCTCTGGATAGCTTGTTCGTTGGCGTCGCACATTGGTCCTTGAGGCGTTCTATTTCATGATCCTTTTTCTTGCCTTGCCTCCGCAGACCGTCGATTGTGAGGATAGAGGCTTGTTCTTTTTCCTCAAGGACCCGTATCCGGGCTCCCATTATCTCTACCCTCCGGGTCAAGGCATTGACTTGTGCCCGCAACTCTTCGTTGTTGGCAATTGGAGCGGTGTGGTGGATGGTCTGGCCATCTCTCTTCTTCTCCTCCATGCCTCATAATCACCGGTGACAACCTACCCGAGCCTTTCCTAGTTCTCTGTCTCCCATATAAACCGGCTTCTCCCATGCTTTCCTCACAGCTAGTGAGTTGGCCATTGTGCATGGGTCTCCAAAGAAGCACAGCTCCTCCGAGTTCCCCTCGGAGATGGTAGTTTGGGTCCTCATAAGTTGCCTTATAGCTACTCCGGGTGAGTAGGCTATGCAACCCCGAGTCCTATCAAGGGTACGTTCGGATGGTTCCCGCATCCGACGAGAACCGGGCCGGCCTGAACCAAGGACAGACCCAAGATATGTTGTTGGCATCCTTTTGTTCTAACTCATCCCTCCATTCTATGGTCAGCGTCGTTGGAGGGGGATCTTGGAGAAGCTTCTCAAGGGGTCTGGGAATATCCCCATATGACTCGGAGGCATAGAGGTGCGTGATGCTCCACACATAAAGCAGACGAAGAGCAAGCAATGAAGTGTTCTTCCTTGCTTCGACGACAGGTCTACCGAAAGCAAGGTGTCGGCAAGAATGGCGGGCAAGGGACTCTTCGAGTTCACGTCCCATGCGAAGAAAGCATCCATGACGGCGTGGTCGACGTTGTCGAGTTGAAAGGGGAACAGGATTATTCCGAAGATTAATAGCGCCAGGGTTTTGTTGAAGGCAACCCACTCGCCCTTTCAGCCAGTGTAGGACAGTGGTCTTCTAACATTGCTACTTTCCACCCTCGGGTGTTCCCTCTTCCCATCGTGGTACTCGTCGGTATGGCGGATGGATAAGGGCAGCGACCGGTGCCGCAGGAGTATACGCCTCGTGGCGGATATGGACCCCAACTGATTTGGGCCATTTTAACATGATTTCATACTCCTCTAGGGTAGGCACCATGTCGAACCGCGGAAATTCAAAGCACCGCAGACTTGAGTTCCGTAAGTGAACCAAGCACTCGAGAAAGACTTGGTCGACACCGATTTTCGTAAGGTCTAAAATCCGTCCATAGGATTTTTCAAACTCGTTTGGACCTCTCGGGGGCATTGTTGCACTAAGTCGCTCTAGCTTCTCAGCATGGCTTCTGAGAATGTCCACCTTCCCCACTTGTCTACTTGACCCCTCCATCTTCTAAAACCAAAATGTATGATTTGATGAAGATGATGTTTATTGTATGAATGTGAGTGTTTATTTCGCTATTTTATCATGTTTTTTCTTCTACATGATGTATGGTATTTGCATTTAGTTTTTGGAAGAATAAACTATCTATATGAATGTTTTATGAATACAATGTTTTGAACCAGGTCTTATTTGTGAATTTTGAAAAAATGATTTTTTTTGTTTTTTTTTTTTGCTTGTATTTTATTGTTATTTGTTTATTTTATAGCCTTTTATCTCTTCTCGTCTGAATCGCGTGACTACTTAGCTTACAAAGAACCCGAAACCAGGCTAGCTAAAAGGCAGATCGTCCGAGATAAAAATATGGCTTTATGAAAGAATATTTATCGTCCCTTATCTCTTCTCGTCTGAATCGCGTGGCTACTTAGCTTACAAAGAACCCGAAACCAGGCTAGCTAAAAGGCAGACCGTCCGAGATAAGGGTGTTTATTTGTGAAATATTTTTGCGATTTTGTTCCGTTGTTTGTTTATGCAACAAACATATGCAACAATCATATGCACACACAATTCGATCATCCCCGAACAAAGCGAGATTTCGTTTTTATCACGAGGTAGGGTTTTCCCGCAGAAAGTGCATTGGTTTAGGGTAGGTTCTAACTCGTTCTCACCAGGCTAAGGCCCCTAAGGTGCCCCCATTATAGGGTCCCCACTCTCCGAACCGTCCGACCATGCTCAACACTAAGGTCGAGTCGGTCTTGTTGCCAAAAGAGGAAGGTTATCACCTTGAGTGGTGGTTTCCGATCACACCGGTGGGCACACGGCCCTAACTCGCAGCGAACCGTACTCGCCACCCACTCCCTATGGTTATCTCACTTGCCCCCGGTATAGGAGGAACCGTAGTGTGCAAGGGTTTTGTGTGCAGTTTATATTTCAATCAATCGCGTAAATATAAACAAACAACAGTTTATTGAAAGCCAATCAATAAAACATGTTATAAATACAAGTTAAGGGCAAAAGTGTTTTCTTGGTCTATCTATTGTTTAAGCCGGCCCATCACTAAATGGGATTAACTCTCTAGGCTTCCCCAGTGGAGTCGCCATCTGTCGCCGCCGTCAAAAACGAGGCGGTCGGAGCGACGCGATGGTGTTATCGACCCTCTTGTTTTCGCGTTTTTATTGGTGGTTACAACGCCTTTAGGTTGTCCGATAACCGGCTAACCTAGGGGCGAGGTTTTCGAAAAGTGTCCTTGGGCTGTCCGATAACCGGGCTAATCCAAGGACTTATTTATTTTGGGTTCTATGGAGTCGCCACCGATATTTTTACCATAAACATCTGAAAAGGGGTTTTAAAAAAGGCGTTGGTTTTCGAAAACCAACTTTGGTCATTAGAACCAGAGTTGGGTAAGGGAGTTGGATACGTGCAAAGGGAGTATTAGTCCCTTTACAACGCCCCTTTCGGGTTCCCTATGATAGGCCGGCTTATTTTTATTGATAAACTAAAAAAAACGCTTTTGCCCTTGTTATTTTGCGGAATTTAAGAGTATGACTACATGGCCCTACTATCTACTGCATAATTTAAGATAAAAGCGGTAAAGGTGGAAAGGGAGAATTTGAACCTCCAAAGCACGCTTTTTATATTAATTCTCCGGAAAAAGAGGGTGCTTTATGGCAGCCCTTCACTCTACAAGACGTCGGAAACCTCTCGAACGCCGAAAATCACTCTTTGAAAACACTCGTAAACTCCGAAATGCGTCTGAGGGATTCTAGAGAGAAGTTTTAGAGAGAAGGGAGAGCTATGCAGCTGTGGTGTGTGGAAATGAGGGGGAGAGCCCCTATTTATAGGTTTTCGCGCTGCCGGATGGCGAGACCGCCGGCCTCGTCTCGACAGTGGTCGAGACCGCCGTCTCGTCCAATGAGACCGTCGTCTCGTTCTTTACTGGCAACGAGACCGCCGTCTGGGTGGACGAGACCGCCGTCTCGTTTTCGTAGGCAACGAGACCCCGGTTTGGGTGAACGAGACCGCCGTCTCGTTTTCGTAGGCAACGAGACCTCGGTCTCGTTAGACGAGACCCCGGTCTCGTTAGACGAGATGGCGATCTCACTTGCTACGCGAGACAAAACGGCGGTTTGGGTCATCCAGAAGGCGGTCTCGTCCCTTCGAGGCGAGAAAACTTATTTTTTGGCCCGAAAAACCTTCCTATCTTGGTACGGGAGCCTAATAGTCTCTCCTAGTGGCTTGTTAGGCTTCAGCCGTCTTCAAATAGGGGGTCTTCTGACTTTATTTGGAGCCCGGGCAAGATTTGGGGTCTATAGTCCCGAATATAATCAGGGCCAGGGTTTTGTTAAAAGCGACTCATTCTTCCCTTTCAGCAAAAGTGGACAGATGGTCTTTTAGCATTGAAACTTTCCAACCCTGGATGTTCCCTTTTTCTGCTGGAATGGCAATCGGATGATGGCAGCGACTTGTGCTGCAGGAGTGTATGCCCCGTGGCGAATATGGACCCCGGCTGACTTGGGCCATTTTAGCATGATTTCGTACTCCTCCAAGGTGGGCACCATATCAAACTACGGAAATTCGAAGCAGCGTAGACTGGAGTTCCAGAAATGAACTAGAACCCTGATAAAGATAGGATCGACACAGATCTTCAGCAGGTCGAGGATCCATCCATAGGATTTTTCAAAGTCGGAGCGGACCTTTGGTGGCATTATCGTGCAAAGTCGTTCCAACTTCTCAGTATGGTACCGAGGAATGTCCACTTTCTCCAACTGTCTACCAGTCCCCTCCATTTTCTAAAACCAAAATCCATGTTTTATGAATATGATGCTTATTGTAGGTATGAATGTGAGTGTTTATTTTTCCTATTAATCATGTTTTATTTCTACAAGATGTATGATGGTATTTGTGTATTTATTTTTTGGAAAAAGAAACTATATGTATGAATGATTTATGAGTGTAATGTTTATGAACAAGGTCCCATTTATTGTTTTGAATTGGGTTTTTTTATTTTTATTATTTTTATTTTGTAGCCTTTTATCTGTTCTGTCAGACTGTGTGGCTACTTAGCTTACAAAGAACCTGAAACCAGGCTAGCTAAAAGGCAGACTGTCTGAGATAAGGGCGTTTATTGCGAAAAATGTTTTTTTGTGATTTTTCTGTTGTTTGGTTATGCTATGCAACAATCAAATGCAATAAACAAATGCACACACAATTCAATCATCCGCGAACAGGCAAGAAGTCGTTTTAATCACGAGGTAGGGTTTTCCTGCAAAAAAGTGCTTTGGCGAAGGTAGGGTCTAACTGTTCTCACCAAGGTTAAGGTCCCCAAGGTGCCCCCATTATAGGGTCTCCACTCTCCAGCCTTCCAACCATGCTTAACACTAAGGGCATAGTCAGTCTTTATGCCAAAAGAGGAAGGTTATCACCTTGAGTGGTGGTTTCCGATCACACTGGTGGGCTCAAGGCCATCACTACAGCGAACCGTACCTGCCACCCACTCCTTATGGATTTCTCACTTTCCCCCGGGTATAGAGGGAACTGTTGTGTGCAAAGGTTTGTGTACAGTTTTTATTTCAAGCAATTGCATAAAAATAAACAAACAACAGTTATTAAAGCCAAGCATTAAAACATGTTATAATACAAGGTAGGGTAAAAGCGTAATTTCTTGGTTTATTTATTAATCTGGCCCATCACTAAATGGGATCAACTCTCTAGGCTTCCCCAGTGGAGTTGCCATCTGTCGCCGCCGTAAAAAAGAGGCGGTCGGAGCGACGCGATGGTTCTGACTTTCCAATTTTCGCGTTTTTATGGGTGATGTTACAACGCCTTTAGGTCGTCCGATAACCGGGCTGAACCTAGAGGCGAGGTTTTCGAAAGGGTGTTCTTGGATTGTCCGATAACCGTGCTAACCCAAGAACTAATTTGAAGGGGTTCTTATGGAGTTGCCACCGATGTTTTTACCGGAAATATCGAAAAAGGGGTAAAAAGGCATTGGTTTTCGAAAACCAACTTTGGTCGTTAAAACCAGAGTTTAGGTAAGGGAGTTAGTTACGTGCAAGGGAAGTGTTAGTTCCCTTACGACGCCCCTTTCGGGTTCCCTATGATAGGCCAACTATTTTATAAATAAACTTTTTGAAAAGACACTTTTACCCTTTTATTTACGGAATTAAAGTAACAACTACATGACCCTAATGTCTATTATGCAATTCAATCATAAAAATAAAGACAGTAAAGAGAGGGAGAGAGTGAAGAACCTCCGAAGCAAGCTTTTTTATTAATATTCTAGAAAGTAGGGTGCGTTTTGGCAGCCCTTCGCTCTTTACAACGCCGAAAACTCTCTCAAAACGCTATAAAGAAACTCTCAGAAACTCCGGAAATGCTTCGGAGGGATGCTAGAAAGAGAATTTGGAGAAAGTGTAGAAGGGAAACTGGAAGAACTGTGTGAAATGAGCGGGGGAGCACTCACTATTTATAGGGATTCGCACTTGTCAGGTCGAGACGGCCGTCTCGTCTGACAAGGTCGAGACGGCCGTCTCGCCATTCGGGATGGCCGTCTCGACTTGCAAAAGTGGCGAGACCGCCGTCTTGCCAAACGAGACGGCGATATCGACTTTTCCAGAAACGAGAAGGCCTTCTCGCCAAACGGGAGGGGGGTCTCGCCATTCGCAAGTGGCGAGACGGCCGTCTCGCCAAACGAGACGGCGGTCTCGACTTGTTGGAATGGCGAGACGGCGGTCCCGAAAAGCGAGACGGCAGTCTCGATCCCTGAAGGAAAAAATCCTTATTTTAATGCAGAAAATTCTTCCTATCCTATTATGGGGCCTAATAGTCTCTCCTAGTGGCTTCTTAGGCTTCATCCATCTTCGAATAGGAGGTCTTCTGTTCTTTATTATGAGGCTGGGCAACATTTAGGGTCTACATCGCCGTCTCGAATTCCCAGACAGCGGTCCCGAACAGTAGCGAAAATTGTATAAATAGGGGCCTTTGGGGAGGGTTTCAACCATTCTCTCCTGCACTCCTACACACATTTCCCCTATATTTGAGCACTTTCTTACCAAAATGCATAGAGGCGAGGATTCAAGAAAGAGAAGGGTTCCTGGCCCAAGCGCTTCCACAGTCCCAATCCCACAGGACCCGAATCAGCTCTCGCCCCAACACTAGGCCCGCTTAGAGCACATCCAGGGGTACACGTGGCATCCCATGCTAAAATTGGACTTCGGCATCCTCGCCGAATTCGGATGGGAGGATGATGTCCGTGCCTACCTCGACAACATTGGATGACGCTTCCTCCTCTAGTCTCCTCACCCACATCTACCCACAAGCGGTGATGGAGTTTCTCGCCTCCATCACATACTACGAGGTAACAGGACTCCCGCCGACCAAAATGGTGTCCTACTACATGAATGGGTCGTACCAGACGACGACCCTAGACGAATTCAACGTGTCTATTGGCTTCGTCCGGCCGGAGGACATCCTGACCCAAGAATACCGAGGGACCATCTACGAGCGCCCCCCTACCCTTACAGCCAGTGAGATGTGGGAGGACCTCACCGGGATGCGCACCTTGCCATCCCTGCTGAAAGGGTCCGCGCTCACTCCCGCTCTCCGTATCTGCCACAAGCTACTGGCGGGAACTCTCCATGGGAGGAAGGAGAGTCAAGGGAATGTCACCTACCCGGTTATCGAACAATCTAAGAACACCCTTTTGAAAACCTCGCCCTTAGGTTCAGCCCGGTTATCGGACAACCTAAAGGCGTTGTGACCTCACACCATAATTAAACGCGAAAAATGGAAAGTCGGAACCATCGCGTCACTCTGACCGCCTCTTTTGACGGCAACGACAATACAAAAGGCAGTAAAAGAGAGGGAGAAGTGAAGAAACCTCCGGAGCAAGCTTTCTTGATTAATTCTTTTAAAATTGGATGCTTTTTGGCAGTCCTTCATTCTACAACGCTATAAAAATCTCTCTAAGAACACTCAGAAAACTCCGGAAATGCTTCGGAGGGGCTCTAGGAGAAGAATTTTAAGAAATGCTAGAAGGAAAGGTTGAAGAACTATGTGAAATGAAGGGGGGAGCGCCGTCCTTTTATAGGGATTTGCGCCTGTCAGGTCGAGACCGCCGTCTTGCCTGGCAAGGTCGAGACTGTCGTCTCGCCAATCAGGACGGCGGTATTGATTTAAAAAATGGCAAGAAGGCCGTCTCGCCAAACGGGAAGGCAGTCTTGCCATAGCAAGTGGCGAGATGGTCGTCTCGCCAAACGATACGGCAATCTCCACCTTGCTAACGGCGAGACGGAGGTCTCGACCCTTCAAGTGAAAATCCTTATTTTTTTGTACAGAAAAGCCTTCCTACTCTAATATGGGGGCCTAATAGTCTATCCTAAGGACCTTTTAGGACATGCCCATCTTCGAATTGGAGGTCTTCTGCTCTTTATTTTGCGACCGGACAAGATTTGGGGTCTACAACTGCCCCCCCTTTACTCGACCAATTGATTATGGGCTTTCATACCACAAGGTCGATGTAGACCCCTAATTTTGACCGGCCTCTCAATAAAGACCAGAAGACTTTTCTATCTGAAGATAAAGCTTCGATGGACGTCGATCGGCATCAATCGGCTTCCGTTTGAAGAAAAGAAAGCTTCCCAGGAGTCCCAGAACACAAAATTTGGCCAAAACACTCGAGACAGCCATCCTAGAAGTCGGGACAGCCGTCCCAGTCAGTCCAAACGGTCGTCCCAGTCAGTCCAGACGGCCGTCCCACATGGCAGACTACCGTCTCACTCAATTTTGACACTTGGGACGGCCGTCCCAAATCCCAGACGGCCGTCCCAACTTCTGCAGACGGCGGTCCCTATTTTCTGCACCCCAAACGGTCGTCCCGAGCTGGCAGGCTGAAAAAACTATAAATAGGAGCTCATTTGAGCATTTTTTGACACACCTGACTCTTCTCTTCTCTCCCTCTTTCGAATGAACTCTCCGATTTCCTATAAGGTAACAATCGGTTAAGGAAGTGTAGACCCCTAATTTTGCCCGGCCTCTCAAAATAAAGGCTAGGGAAACTTCACACGAAAATAAAGTTCACCCGGCTTCATATCAAAAACCGAGAAAGACCTCCCGCAACAAGACGGGGTTCACCCATCCACACAATAAAGACTAAGAAGACTTCCTACACGAAGATAAAGCTCGCCCGGAATCTTAATAAAGGCCAAGAAGACTACCTATATGAAGATAAAGCTTCAACGGACATCTATCGGTATCAATCTACGTCCGAAAAAGGAAAGGAAAGCTTCCCAGGGGTCCCAGAACGCGAAAACAGGCCAAGACAGGTTGGGACAGCCGTCCCAAACTTGGACAGCCGTCCCAAACATCAAAAGACAAGTGAGACGCACGTCCCAAGCCCCAAAATTCAAGTGGGACGGCCGTCCGAACCCAAACTGGCCGTCCCACTCTCCCCCCAGCTTGGCCAGTGCAAAACGCACAGTTGGGACGGCCGTCCCAACCCAGACGGCCGTCCCAGATTTCCAGGCAGCGAAATCTATAAATAGGAGCCTCATTTGTCATTCTCCACACCCCAGACAACTCCAAGATTTGTCTTCTTCTCTCCCTCCTTCGAATGATCTCTCTGATTGCCTTTAATAGGTAACAATCAGTTAAGGAATTTGTATTCCGGCATTCGATTCTTCTAGAAAATTTTAGGCAATTCGAGTTTATTCGAGAGGAGAGGCATTGTAGAGTGAAGGATTGCCGCAAAGCGTCCTCTGTGTAAAAGACTTATAATATAAAGCTTGCTTCGGAGGTTCTTCTCAATTCTCTTCCCTTTTACTGCTTTATTTACTGCTTTCTGTATGCAATGTAGATAAACCATGTAGATAGCCATATTTAAATATTGTACGAATAAAATAGGGTAATAGCGTAATTTCGTGTAATCTTTACTTAAAATGAATTAATCCGTCATAGGGAACCCGAAAGGGGCGTTGTGGGGTGCTAATACCTTCCCCACACGTAACTAACTCCCTTACTCAACTCTGGTTATAATGGCCAAGTTTGGTTTTTATTAAAATCAATGCCTTTTTCTCCTTTTCCAATGTTTATGGTTAAAACATTGGTGGCGACTCCAAAAGAACCCTTTTCGAAAACCTTGCTTCTATTAGAGGATAGTTCAGCGTTGAGCGCCTTGGAAGCAATGAACATATTTTTAACAAAAAACGCGAGCCTCAACCATCTTTTCGCGACCGCTCGCATTAAACGTTCGAGATGTCCCAGGACATCGGAACGGACGGCGGCGACAGATGGCGACTCCACTGGGGAAGCTAGAGAGTTGATCCCATTTAGTGATGGATAAATTCAAACTAAGAAAATATTTGAAATTAAGCCTTTACCCTTTTCTGTATTTTTATTGTATGGCTTTAATAACTGCTGTATGATTACTTCTGCAAATTGTTTGAAATATAAACTGCACACAAAAACCCTTGCACACAACAGTCCCTCTATACCCAGGGGCAAGAGTGAATACCTTTAGGGAGTGGGTGGCAGATACGACCGGCTTGTTGGCACACGGGGCTACAACCGTTGTCGGAAACCACCAACTCAAGGTGATAACTCTCTTCTTTTGGTCTAAGGATGTCGACACGGAGTTCCGTGCATGACCCGAGGACTGAGAGATTGAGAGGTCCCTATAATGGGGGCACCTTGGGGACCTTTGGCCTTGGTGAGAACAGTTAGAACCGCCTAAACCAAGCACGTTTCTGCAGGAAAACCCTACCTCGTGATTAAATAAGCGTGGCTCTGCTCGTGGATGTATGAATTGTGTGTGCATACGTTTGCTGCATTTGTATTGATGCATTAGCATAGGGTAATCATACAACAAACAAAAAAATAAAAAAACCCTAAAAATCACAAAAAGTGATAAGACAGAAGAGATAAAGGGTCATAAAAAATATAAAAACAAATCAAAGCCATGAAAATACCTCTGTTACAAAATAAAAGTTTTTTAACAAAAGTCCTATAATTCATACCACTTGTTGCTCATAAAAATAAAAAGAGAAGAAAATAGGACTCTCTTCATTAAAATCCATAAACATTCATATAGATAAGCTTTCTTTTCAAGAAAAACCCAGTACTATCATGCATCATATTAGGAATAAAACATGATAATACTTAGAAAAATAAACACTTGCATACATGCATTTACAAAAAATTCATCCTCATATCATGCATTTTCACTTTTGCTAGATAATGGAGGGATCCGGTAATAGACAATTAAAGAAAGTGGAGATCCTTCTATGCCGTGTAGAGAAGTTAAGGCAGTTGTGTACATATATGCCGCCAGAGGTCTGTGCTAGTTTTGAGAAGTCTTATGGAAGAATTCTTGACCTCTTGAAGATCAGTATTGATCCGATATTTGTTAGAGCATTGGTCCACTTCTGGAGTCCCAATCTACACTGCTTTGAGTTCTCGCAATTTGACTTGGTACCAACCTTAGAAGAATATGAACTCATGGTCAGATGGCCTCAGTCAGTTGGGGTCTATGTTTGCTCGGGAGTATACGTAGCCGTGAGTAAGGTTGCTACTATCATACGATTGCCTCCTCATCAATCCACCCTAGAGGGAAAAGGGAATATCAGATGTTGGAAAATGGCTGTAATAGAAGACCACTTGACCTCTTTGGCTGAAAAGAAAGATTGGTCTACATTCAACAAAACTCTAGCATTGGCAATATTTGGAATCATATTATTCCCATTTCATGTGAACATTGTGGATCATGCTGCAATAGATGCATTTTTTGCCTGGGATGTGTACTCAAAGAGTCATATACCTGCAATCCTCGCTGACACCCTGCTTTCCGTAGACTTCTGCCGACAAAAATAGGGGAAAACACTTAGATGCTGCACTTCATTGCTATACGTATGGGGCGTCACTCACTTCTACGCTTCAAGCCACATGGGCGTATTTCCTGATCCTCTAAGGAGTTTTTCAAAAATCCCTCTTCAACATCGTCAAGCCTTAGAGTGGAAAACCGAGTTAGAAAACTGGAACATAGAGCATGTATCATGGGTTTGCCCTTGGTTCCGACCCGGTTATATTCTCGTACGATGCGGAGATTACCTGAGCATACCACTTGTAGGTCTTAGAGGTTGTATAGCCTATTCTCCTAAGATGGCTATGAAACAACTTATGAGAACCCAGACCGCGCCAATTCAGGAAGAGCTCAGAGGGTTGAGTCTATGCCATTATTCCCATAGCTTTGAGGAAGTATCCGCTGTCCAGAAAGCATGGGAAAGACCAGTCTATGTGGGAGATAAAGAACTCGGAAAGGTTCAGGTATCTACATCCCATGAATATGAAGAATGGAGGAAAAGTAGAGGGATACCCCAACCATCTGCTGCATTCACCACAACGTTAGTCAGTGAAGAGCTACAATTGCAGGTCAATGCCTTAAACAAGAGGGTTGAAGTCATGGAAGCACAGCTAAGGGCTTTTGAAGAAAAAGAGCAAGAATTAACCCTTATAATAGATGGTCTAAAAAGGCAATGTAGAAAGAAGGACCACGAAATAGAGCGTCTTAAGAATGATTGTGCTGATTATCAGGAAGAGACTAAACAAGCATTGAAGATTCCGAGACTTGAGCAAGATAGTCTGTTCCGGGACATGAATGACGAAATAGCACATCTTGAGAGCACGCTTGCGTAACAGTGCAAGAACGATCAAGTTAATACAGGATGACCTAGCAAATACTCGATCGAAGCACAAAAATGGTGGGAAACCGCTGAAAAATACAGAGTAGACCTAGAGGAGCTACATGAGAAAGAAAAAGATGGATTAGCTCAAGATGGTCAATTACTTGAAAAAGACCGAATAATAAAGAGGTCTCGATCAGGCAGCATGCCTTGATCGTTCATCGAGAAGAGAAGATAAAAGAAGCTCGTCGATATAGTGAAGATATGAGCCGAGCGGTATCTCGAGCAAATCAAGACGCTCGTAAATCACGTGATAACAACTGAAGACGAATTACGAAGAAAGCCTAATTTACCTATAGGATTCTTCAAGCTTTTTCGCTTCTGTCAACACTTGCTTCAAAGCATTGTATAAAAGGATATACACTTTCTAATAAAAGGATTTTTTTTCTCCTTAAATTGTCTATTGCATTCATAAGTTGCATACATTCACATATCCCTCCTCGTTTTAATAATAAAAATAATAAAAAGAAAGGATTAACTGATGTGATTTCCACAAATCAGAAAAATGGAAAAGAACCCTTTCGTCATCAAAATCTCTACGACGGTCGATAAACCCAAAGATAATAACAAACAAGCACTGTTAATCATTCCAATCGATAAAAGGGAAGAAGCAATAACGCCTTTACGTTTATTCGTGCCGCGTCCTTTCCCTTATTCATCAAATAAAGCTGTACCTTGAAGATACTCAGAAGAATTGCCAGTTGATCAAGATATCTCCAACATAGCCGGTATTGGGGGCATGACTCGAAGCGAAAGAATATACTCCCCCAAGGAATTACAAGAAAATACTCCTAAAGAGAAGGCGAAAAATAAGGCCGAAGAAGAAAAGGAATCCAAGGAGGAGACAGATGAGTTACTCCAATACATAAGACAAAGTGAGTACTCTATCATCGATCAACTCAATCGTACTCCAGCAAAGATAACTTTGTTATCACTCATCATGAGTTCGGAACCACATCGAAACGCATTGTTAAAGGTTTTGAATGAATCATTCGTTCCGCATGCAATATCCCAAGACAAGTTTGAAGGAATTATTGGTAATATTACAGCCAATAATCACCTTACCTTCACTAATGAAGAACTCCCTATTGAAGGGTCCAATCATAATAAGCCCTTGCATATTTCTGTCAAATGCAAGGAATACCTCATTTCCAAAGTTCTTGTGGATAATGGGTCATCCTTAAATGTTATGCCTAAAAGTACACTCGACAAGATAACAGTGCAAGGAACCCACATGCGCCCGAGTAATACAGTTGTTCGAGCCTTTGACGGATCAAGACGTGAAGTAGTAGGAGAGATTAGTCTACCAATCCAAATTGGACCTACTATTTTCAACATAGACTTCCACGTGATGGATATCACGCCAGCATACAGTTGTCTCCTTGGTAGACCTTGGATTCATAGCGCTAAGGCAATACCTTCAACGTTCCACCAGAAAGTCAAGTTTGTGATAAATGATAAACTCGTCACAGTTCAAGCTGAAGAAGACTTTCTAATAAGCAAACCGTCTGTCCAACCATATGTGGATGCGGCTGAAGAGGCTCTTGAAACATCTTTTCAAGCGCTCGAAATTGCCAACATAGAAAGATTCCCTGCTAATATAAAGGTGGCCCATATGATGAAAAGATATGGATATCGCCCAGGACAGGGGCTCGGAAAGAATGCTCAAGGGATAAGAGAGCCACCAGATTTCAAGGATAATCCGCTAAAGTATGGTTTAGGGTACGACCCCACAAAAGATCAAACCATACGGAAAGCAGGGAAGTCTTACCCCTCGAAGACGATATTCCGAAAAGGAGGGGTATTAGCGCAAAGGGTAGCGTTAGTCATTAGGTGTCCTTCTTCTGATTCTAAGGGATGTAAACCTAGTGACTATTAGAGATCACTCCTCGGGGTATGCCCGGCCCCCGAGCATCTTTAGGGCACACATTTCCCTGAAATTACAAAAGAATGCTATTCTTACTATCTGCTTCTTTTCTTACTAAATGTATCTATACCCCATTTTAATAAACAAGGTTTGGGTAAAACGTTTTGTTCCAAATGTGTCCGAACAATTAAAGCGCCGCAAAGTAAAATAAAAAATGATTGACTAACTAGAAACACAAATGAAATCTATCTTGACAAAATCAAGTTTCGACAATGTTGTGCAAAAAAAAAATATATATATGCATATAAAAGAAAAGCCCGTCGAGGCCAAAGGCCGAGACAAGAAAATAAAAGGGCAAATATACCCGGCAGGAAACCCACAAAGGGGGCTGCACAAAAGTTAGGGTAAACCCGGCAGGAGACCCGAACAATAATAAAGGGTAGCCTGGGCAAAAGTTAGGGTTATTAAAAGTCCGCTAGGTATTCCTTAAAAATAAATACAAAAAAGGGAAACCTAGACAAAAGTTAGGACATAAGCACAGCATCCTAGACTGAAAACCTGAAAGGGCGGCCTAGGGAAGTTATTCGATCGCAAAAAAAGGCGCCATAAATCAGTAAACAACGACGCCACATCATAAGAATGAAACGTTTATCTAAACTAGCCTAAACACAGACCAACCTTGGCTAGCCATTCTTACAAAAACCTCTATTATAAAAAATATGCCTCTAAAACACAAGCCTTTGTTGTAAATCCTTTTCTTTCTCTTCTCTTGACCATTTCACTATAAAGCATTCAAGTAATAAAGGGGAATGTGGTAGCATAGTGATCAATAGGAAGGTCGAAATCCCTAAGGAAAGGAAGGAGGGCATTGATATGGCAGTTGCCCTATGAACAGAAGATAGTTCTTCGGCCATAGCAAAGAAAATTCCGAGACGGCAAATCAATACAGCTTAGCTTGTTGATCAATAAACAAGATGATGTAAAGGCACAACACCAAGAATGCGCCCAAAGTCAAAGCACATCAGTTAAAACTTTTGAAATATTAACTGAAATAGATCATAGGATGCATATCATGAAGCATTACATGCATTAAAGCATCAATGAATGGAGTCCTATCCTCTTTTCCAAAAAAAAAAAAAAACAAAAAATCAACATAAGAAGCTTGAGACGGCCGTCCCAAAGTCCAGACGGCCGTCCCAAGTGCCCAAATTCAGTTGGGACGCACGTCTCAAGTGGGGGTTGGCCTGTGTGCATTTTTTTCAGTTGAGACGGCCGTCCCAACCCAGACGGCCGTCCCAAACCTCCAGGCGCGGCCTATATAGGTGGGGCGCGGGTTTTGGCTCCAGTACCTCAATCCAAGCTTCCTATCTTGCTTTTCCTCCTTCTCTATACACTTTTAGCATCCCTAAGAGAGTAGAGCTCACAATGGAACGTGGAGAAGCCTCATCCAGGAGAAAACGCACCGAGATCGCCGCGTGAAGAACTCCTCGTCACCAGCATGTTGCTAGCAGAAGCACATCAACAACGACCGGCAAATATCCAACAATTTGCCTGGTATCCTATGTCGCGACTGGATTTTGAAATTTTAGCTACATTCGACTGGGAGCAAGATGTCGAAAGTTCATCCACAACATAGGATGGGACTTTCTCGCTCCGTGAGCCACCTACTCGGATCCACCGCATTGCCACAATGGAATTTCTTGCCTCTGTCAACATGATGGAAATGCCATCCGCAACTCCCGGAGTGCCACCAACTCAAGCCGTCTCCTACTGGATGGAGGGAGCCTACCAGACCACTATTCCGGATGACTTTAATGTCATAATTGGTTTCCGCCAACGAGCAGATACAAGAACACCGTAATACCGGTCCGCATATCCGGAAAAACCCGTTGTTCTCACCACCACTAGCATGTGGAAAGAGATCACTGGAGCTCACAACCTGCCAACTCACTTGAAAGGGGCATGCTTCTCTCCTCCGCTCCGCATATGCCATAAACTGCTCGCCGGGACCATACACAGCCGGAAGGAGAGCCAGGGGAAGGTAACGCTGGCTGACCTTTTCATCGTCTACTATATGCACCAGGGGCATAAGTGCAACCCGGGATACGCATTCCCGAAGGCCATAAAGGAATGCGGTACTCGGGACCAGCAGAGCTATCATGATAGCTCCCCTCCTTACCCCTTTGGCCGAGTATTGGGGATGCACCGATGGAGAAGATCTCCCAGCTGAACTCCAACCGGAGCCGATCAACGGAGGAGTGCCGACGCACATGAACATCCTCAGCAGGCAAGGAACAGGGTTCATCTTAAACCCTATCATCTCGATTTCATGGGATATGCGCGACTTCGATACGCCGCAAGACATCCCTACTACCTCCGAATCCCAGCAGCAGTCACGCGATCCAGACTTCCCCAGCCTGTACCGACGCCTGGATGAGGAGCATGCATACATGGAAGGAGAGTTCCAGTTCATACGCCAGCAGTTTAGTCTGCTGACTGTTAGGCAAGATAGGACGGACCGCCACATAGAAAGCTTGGTCCGGAATCGGCGAGGTTCCGCGCCGCCTACTCCGCCGCTTCCCTTTGCCGCACCATCCTCCCACTCCAGCTCCGTAGGCGGATGATTAGGAGGAGTCTTTTATAATTTTTAGTATTTAAAAAAAATGCTTGAATGTATCAAACAAAAAGTAGTAATAAATAAAAGTAGTTATTTCTGTTTCATATTTCAAAAGCCCATGTGTACAAAAACTATAAAATAAAAGGCACACATGATATACTAAAAAGCCGGATTTCAAAAATTCGCGATAAAATTAAATCGCGATAGAAAAAGGCAAAATCAAAATTATCTTCAGCAGAATAAGGAGCTTCAAGGAAACTAGTTCCAACCATCAACCTTCTACACCAATAAAAGAAGGAGAAGAAAAGCCAATGGAAAAGGCTTGATCATCCTCAAGAGGATCCTTGCCTATTCAAAGGCAGAAAAATACTCCCCGACTCAACACCACCACATGAGTCGTCAAACATAAATCACTTGGAGCCGCAATCAGCATCCTTCCACCCAGAAAAAACATCAACAAAGAAGAAAGGCCGACGGAAAGGCTCGACCATCCCCAAGAGGATCCTTGCCTACTCCAAAGGCAAAATGAAAAAGACTACTTCATGACTCAGCTTCATTACCACATGAGTCATCAAGCACACTCATATAAGGATCTCCGCTTCATTCCCCAACGGAGAACAAGGGTTACACAAGAGCCCATCATACGAAGTCAAGTTCCCTATATCACCAGGGGGCAACAAAAAGAAAAGAAAGAAAATTTTTCATCCGCAACAGAGGCCACTACAGAAAAAAGGCCAAATAAATGTCTCTAAACAGAGCATATCAAGAAAAATCTCCACAAAGAGGACAAGAAGAAAAATCTTCACCCCCAATCAATAAAAAGCTTCACAAAGCCAAGAGCCAAGACTCCATCATCAAAGTTGGATCCCCAAGAAATAAAGGAAAATTCCCCAGGGATCACCAAAAAGAAAAAAGAAAAAGATATCTTTTCATTCAAAGAAGAAGCCAATGTGCATAAAAGAGCACACATGCAAAAAACCAAATCGCAAAAAAAAAAGAGAAATCGCGAGAAAAGGGTAAAAACCCATTCCCCAGCAAAATAAGAGCTTAGGCAAAACCAGCTCAAACAACAGCAGCCAATAAGGATTCGAAAAACTCCATTTCTCCCTAGGGGGACAATTCAAGACAGATCTCCGGAATGAAATTAATTCCCCAGTGGATCATCAACAAGAAAGCTACCCCAGTGAGCCTACGACAAAGGCAAACTACAAAATTATATCCACAGGGAGTTAATCGCTCATAACGCCTAAAGACGGATATCCATAGTGAAGCACAAAGCCTTCACTTGCAACAAGCAAGCAAAAAACTAATATCCCCAAGAAATGGGAAATCAACCTATGCAAGAGGCAATCCAAACACTAGTGGAAAAATAGCATTCTATGACGAGTTTTTATCACGGTCGTAGTCCACCCGTCATAGTATGTAGCGCGGTGGCAATTTTGTAATTAAATCATAAACTTTCTATGTCGGGTAAATTTTAACCGACATAGTAAGTGGAAAGTTCACTTTCTATGTCGGTTAAAATTTACCCGACATAGAAAGTTAACATTCTATGTCGGTTATAATTTACCCGACATAGAAAGTGAACTTTCTATGTCGGTTAACTTTTACCCGACATAGAAAGTTAACTTTCTATGTCGGTTAAGTTTTACCCGACATAGAAAGTGTATTTGATGACGGGTGTTAGGGAAACCGACATAATATCCTCTGTTTTACACCTCCCGCGACACTCCATTTCTCACTTCACCCATAGCAGAGCTCCCCGTTCTCTCTGTATCTTCTACGGACGTCTTCGCCTTTGTACGTTTCTCCCCACCCAGCTCTGCTCGTCACGCCAGCTGCTACTGTCATCGTGCCGCCTGCTGCTACTTTCGTTGGTGCCCGTCGCCTGTGCACGTTTCTCCCCACCCAGCTCTGCACGTCACGCCAGCTGCCACCTCTATAGGTCTTCAAGAGGTAAGTTTTCGTGCTTGCTTTAGCCATTGTAGGTTTACATTTTTTGAATCTGGTATGTAATAATGTTGTCAAGAGATGGAAGTTCGCGGGTGCCTTTAGCTAATTTAGAGACGTATTGTAAGTAGTTCAATCATTTGAATGTGTTTCTGTAGGCATTCTTTCGTGATTTTGATTTTGAAAATTAGATTTGTATTATAATGTAGTTATTTTGAAAATTAGAAGGTAACAATGGATCGGAGTTGGATCAATTATAGACGAACAACAAATGAATATGAGAGTGGAGTAGAACAATTCCTTGAATTTGCTAAGATGAATGTTCCGGATAATGATGGAAGATTCTATTGCCCTTGTGTTAACTCGCTTGAATGAGCGAAGATTACCGATCGAAGTTATTCGGGAACATGTTCTTTGTGATGTTCCAACTTGATAATGTATGCACTTTTTTTAATGTATTATTTTTTAATGTATGCACTTTTTTGTCTAAACTAATAACTATTATTTTTTTCTTTGAACACGGATATGGCAGATTCATCCGGTACCCCTCCTCCTACACAGTCCCCCCTCCTACACAAGGTGGTGATCGAGTCAGCCGTCTACCAGGAAAAAGGGTAGGCGTGCTACACGGTTGAGGGAGTTGAATATCGGTCGTAGCTCCGATCGAAATTGCCTATCCAGGTTTGACATGCAAACAGGTAGAGCCACAGGAGAGCACAGTGCTAGATTCACTAGCTATGTGGCCTTGCTTGGGAGAAGCAAGGTTAGTATTCTTATTGAGGATTGGGACCATGTTCCAGAGACACTGAAGAACCAGATTTGGTAGAGTATCCTGGTACCTACTCTTATTGAGCATTTAACATGTATATATATTTAACTTTTTGGGAACTTCATGTTATTTTTATTGTGTAGGTCACATACGATGTCCCTAACACCACTTTGTTGAGGACAAAGTGGATCTCATATGCTGGGGAACGCTGGAGAGGTTTTAAGAGTGATCTGACTAGTCGATACATATATGGGGCATTGAGCAACAAGAACCCATGTGATCAGTATCAGTTTTTGGACGAGGAGACATGGCAGGCATTTCGGACTCAGCATTTAGACGCTAAGTTTCAGGTTAGCACATTTGTCATTTGTTTGCAGTAATTTTTTTTTAAATAGAGGTTTTAAATTTGGTATTTAACATGGAATGCAACAGGCCAAGCGGCAGAAGGCACAGGATATTCAGAGAAAGAATATCCACCCCCACAGGTTGTCTCGTGGGGGTTATGAGAAATTGGAGGAGAAGATGCTGAAGGAGACTTCTTCAAGTCTACCTTCAGATGACTCGGTTGTGAGTTCTGTCACCCGCCCTTCACGCCATGATAAATGGAAGAGAGCTCGCCATAACTCATCAGGGAATTACTTATCTGAGCAAACTAATGTTGTTGCTCAACGTATTGTAAGTAGTATATCCTAAACTAATTATATATGTTATACTACAATAGGCATATGTATTTGCTAAAAAATCATTCCTTTGTGTTGTAGGATGAGTTGGTTGAGCAGAGCACTCAGGGATCATTCCACCCACATGGCCGTCAGGATATATTGGCAGTGGTTATTGGTACCCCAGAGCATCCTGGACGTGTTCGTGGTGCTGGACGAGGGGTGGGCATCAGACAGTACTTTGGTGCCCCATCCGTGGCAACTCCTTCTTTGAGGCATCTGAATGAGCAAGAGTTTGAGTCCCTCAAACAACAAATTAGGAAGGAGATTCGAGATGAGGTGTACTCTGACCTGAAGGCAGAGTTATTGAGCTCATTGCGAGCAGAGTTGGCATCTTTGTCCTCTCAACCTTCTGTCCCCGCACGAGAGGCATCCCCGATTCATGTCAGCACAAAGGAGAGTTGTGATGCTCCTAATAGAGGAGCAGAGGTTGCTCCTACTGACACTGTTGATTGTGAGTTGTATGTTGCGGGTCCTCCCGAGCATTTGGTGGCATACGGTACGTATTATATCTTTGACATGTATTTGGTACAGTGTTAAGCATTATATAGTCTAAAATATTTTATCCTTTGTTTACCTTAGGGAAAATGTATGCATTGGGGTCAACCATCCACCACCAGAGTATTGGAGATGATATGATAAGAGTGGTGGTTGTAGATATCCGGGATGTTGCTGCCCCAATCCCTATTCCCACTAAAGAGGTTCAAACAGTGGGACAGGCACCTGGAAATTTTATCTTATGGCCAGTTTCATTAACAAGACCCATCCCAACACATGCACAGGTTGATTTATGCATTGAACGATAGTACTTATTATTTTTTGATAGGTTGATGTATATTAATGTTATTGATTTTTGGTACTTGTATAGAAAGAGGCTGAAAAAGCAAAGGAAGTTGTGCATGAATCACCACCACCACCATCTCGCTTTACATCGACTCGGTGCATCGGCAGCGACTATCGAGACCACTTCCATACAGTTAGATATGCCACCCGAAGTCCTATGCAGGACCAAGACGATCCCTTTTTTCTTACTCCAAAGGGATATTTTTGATCTTCTTGCTGGTATTGATATGTTATGTGTATCAGTGTTGCAGCTTTGGGAATTGTAAGTATATTTACATATTTTTTATATTCTCACTCGGTACATTATTTTATAACTTTATTTATTTTTAATGTTGAAGGTATTTACATCGTTTGTGTGTTGAGAGGAAGATCCGCTTTCTCTATGGATTTGTTGACCTCGTTGCCATTCGAATCCGTTGGGAATAAAGTCGAAGAGGTGCAAACGTACTTAATAGAGGCATTTCAAACTGGGGGCAAAGAAGTCTACTTAGCACCTTACTTGCATCAGTAAGTATACATCTTATAAATTAATGCACATTTATGTAAAACTGAAATTTTACTAATATAATTTCAACGTGCAGGGGTCATTGGCAGCTCATAATCATTGTTCCTCGGCAATTTCTTGTGATTCTCTTGTGTTCATTACACAAGAAACCAAATGATTTGGATATTAGAAAGCACATAGACGCGTAAGTTTGGTTTTTTTAATTGTTGTATCATATGTGCACTACTTACACCAAAATTATTTGTCCTTTTGTAGAGCTTTGGAAGCTCACCTAAGGTTGCAAGGCCTTCCATCTCATGCTAGAAAGAAGTTGACGTATATTGCACCAAAGGTGACCAAACACCTCTTACTATTGTTCAATTTGTCATTTAAAGTTAAACTGACATGTATTTAACTTGTAGTGTCCACGCCAACCGGGAAGCCATGAGTGCGGGTATTATGTGATGAAGCACATGCACACCATCGTAGACAAAAATATTATGGGCTCATGGAGGGAGGTAAATATACAATAATTAAGTTAAATATGCCAATTATGTAAATGGTTTCTAAATCTGAAATGTTTCAATATGTAGGCATTTACGTACTCATCTCCAATGAAGATTGAAGTGTTAGACGATATTAGAGAGCAAGTGGGCTTCTTTCCTTTTAAGTATTCAATCTTCATAGCAAATTTGACTTGTAACAATTTAGATTGAATTGATTTAAGTTAGCAATTTTACATTCATTTAAGTAAATGAACTGTCTGGAACCGAGGTATATATATTGATTTCAATATGTTTCATATGTACATATCTCGCTCAGAATCGGATCTCGTCTGTACTGGATATATATCTGTAGCAAATTTATATATGAACTATGCATATCTGTCTGTACTGGATCTGTGAATATTTGTCTGGAACTATGATGAATAGGCAGGTCTACTCGAAGAAAGGTAGCATCTGTAAAGAAAATGCAGTTATTTAAAAAAAAAATAACACTTTCTAAGTCGGTTATGTCATTACCCGACGTAGAAATTACTTTCTACGTCGGTTAATGACATAACTGACGTAGAAAGTGTAACATTTTATGTCGGTTATAGGCATACCCGACATTGATAAGACATACAATCACGGTTACTTTTAACCGATATAGATACTGGGGTTATAGAAAGTTAGAAAGTCAGACTTTCTATGTCGGTTATAAGTTTAACCGACATAGAAAGTAAGACTTTCTATGTCGGTTTTAAGTTTTAACCGACATAGAAAGTATTATGACAGGTCAGAATCAGTTATGATCGATCAGAATAGCTTTATGACCGATCAGAATAGCTCATAGAAAGTAGGACTTTCTACGTCGGTTCCCTAACTAACCGACGTAGAAAGTCTTTCTATGACCGATCAGAACCAGTTATGATGGATCAGAATAGCTCTATGACCGATCAGAACCAGTTTTGACCGATCATAGTAGCTCATAGAAAGTAGGGCTTTCTACGTCAGTTCCTAATAACCGACGTAGAAAGTCTTACTTTCTACGTCGGTTATTAGGAACCGACGTAGAAAGCCTTACTTTCTATGACCCCCGTATCTATGTTGCCGCTTCAACCGACGTAGAAAGCCCATTTTAACCGACGTAAAAAGCCTTTTCTACAGTAGTGAAACCCTCAAAGTCTTCACCACTATTGAAGCATTCGCCTAATCAAGAGGCACAACAAAATCCCCAAATGAATCTTCGCCTAATCAAGAGGCACAATCAAGAAGAGAATTCAAAATCCCTAGAGGATTCCCGCCTAAAAAGAGGCAATCAACAAGAATCCCCGGTCAAGACCGGACGGCTAAAAGGAAAAGCCAAAAATCCAAAGAATCCCCGGCAAAGCCGGATGGCTAAACAAGAAAAGCCAAAAACAAAAATCCCCGGCAAGGTCGGATGGCTAAACAAGAAAAGCCCATCAGAACCTTGCAGAACGGGGTTCGGACTAGGTGGGGGTAGGTACCCATCGAATCTTGCGTAACGAGATTCGGACCGGGTGGGGGTAGGTACCCATCGGAACCTTGCGTAACGGGGTTCGGACCGTGTGGGGTAGGTACCCATCGAACCTTGCGAACGGGGTTCGGACCGGGTGGGGTAGGTACCCATCGGAATCTTGCGAACGAGATTCGGACCGGGTGGGCGTAGGTACCCATCGGAACCTTGCGGAACGGGGTTCGGACCGGTGGGGGTAGGTACCCATCGAGCCTTGCGGAACGGGGTTCGGACCGGGTGGGGGTAGGTACCCATCGAATCTTGCGGAACGAGATTCGGACCGGGTGGGGGTAGGTACCCATCGTAACCTTGCGAACGGGGTTCAAACCGGATGAGGGTAAGTACTCATCGGAATCTAGCAAAAGTGCAGATTCGTACCGGTGGGGGTAGGTACCCACCAAAACCTTAAAATATAAGGTCTCGTACTGGATGAGGGTAAGTACTCATCGAATCTAGCAAAAATGCAGATTCGTACCGGGTGGGGGTAGGTACCCACCAGAACCTTAAAAAAATAAGGTTTTGTACCAGATGAGGGTAGATACTCATCAAAACTAAGCAAAATGCATCGGGTAGAGTAAAAATACTCACCAGAAGCATTTCTAAAAAGTGGGTACAAAGACTTGCTTCTATTAGAGGATAGTTCAGTGTTGAGCACCTCGGAAATAAAGTACCCACAAGAGTTTAGCGAAATGCGAACTCATACCAGGTGAGGGTAGGTACTCACCAAAACCTTGTAAGAACAAGGTTCATACCTAGTGGGGGTAGGTACCCACAAAAGTCTAGTAAAATACAGACTTATACCGGGTGAGGGTAAGTACTCACCAGAGCTTTATAAAAGGAGGCTCAAACCAAATAGGGGTTGGTACCTATCAAAATATTTATCATCCAGAGGATCAGCAAAGAAGCAGCATCCGAAGGATAACCGGGCAAAAGGGTTAACTCCTTCCCCTGCCGAATAATTTTGTCGGTATATTAAAACCAACAAATTAATTAGGCAGGTGAAGGGGGGGCAGCTGTAGACCCCTAATTTTGCCCGGCCTCTCAAAATAAAGGCTAGGGAAACTTCACACGAAAATAAAGTTCACCCGGCTTCATATCAAAAACCGAGAAAGACTTCCCGCAACCAGACGGGGTTCACCCATCCACATAATAAAGACTAAGAAGACTTCCTACACGAAGATAAAGCTCGCCCGGAATCTTAATAAAGGCCAAGAAGACTACCTATATGAAGATAAAGCTTCAACGGACATCTATCGGCATCAATCTACGTCCGAAAAAGGAAAGGAAAGCTTCCCAGGGGTCCCAGAATGCGAAAATAGGCCAAGACAGGTTGGGACAGTCGTCCCAAACTTGGACAGCCGTCCCAAACATCAAAAGACAAGTGAGACGCACGTCTCACCTTTGGGACGCACGTCCCAAGCCCCAAAATTCAAGTGGGACGGCCGTCCCAACCCAAACTGGCCATCCCACTCTCCCCCCAGCTTGGCCCAGTGCAAAACGCGCAATTGGGACGGCCGTCCCAACCCGGACGGCCGTCCCAGATTTCCAGGCAGCGAAATCTATAAATAGGAGCCTCATTTGTCATTCTCCACACCCCAGACAACTCCAAGACTTGTCTTCTTCTCTCCCTCCTTCGAATGATCTCTCTGATTGCCTTTAATAGGTAACAATCAGTTAAGGAATTTGTATTCCGGCATTCGATTCTTCTAGAAAATTTTAGGCGAGTCAAGTTTATTCGAGAGGAGAGGCATTGTAGAGTGAAGGATTGTCGCAAAGCGTCCTCTGTGTAAAAGACTTATAATATAAAGCTTGCTTCGGAGGTTCTTCTCAATTGTCTTCCCTTTTACTGTTTTATTTACTGCTTTCTGTATGCAATGTAGATAAACCATGTAGATAGCCATATTTAAATATTGTACGAATAAAATAGGGTAATAGCGTAATTTCGTTTAATCTTTACTTAAATGAATTAATCCGTCATAGGGAACCCGAAAGGGGCGTTGTGGGGTGCTAATACCTTCCCCACACGTAATAACTCCCTTACTCAACTCTAGTTATAATGGCCAAGTTTGGTTTTTATTAAAATCAATGCCTTTTTCTCCTTTTCCAATGTTTATGGTTAAAACATTGGTGGCGACTCCAAAAGAACCCTTTTCGAAAACCTTGCTTCTATTAGAGGATAGTTCAGCATTGAGCGCCTTGGAAGCAATGAACATATTTTTAACAAAAAACGCGAGTCTCAACCATCTTTTCGCGACCGCTCGCATTAACGTTCGAGATGTCCCAGGACGTCGAAACGGACGGCGGCGACAGGAAGTTTCTTTCGGCATTCGATTCTTCTTAGAATTTTAGTAGAGTCAGTCCTGTATTCAGAGAGGAGAGTCTTTGTAGAGCGGGGGATTGCCAAAACGCATCCTCACAGTCGAAGAATTGTAATAAAAAGCTTGCTACGGAGGTTCTTTTCACTTCTCTTCTCTTTTATTTCTATATTTACTGCTTTATGTATGCAATAGAAAATAGAATCATGTAAATAACCATTTCTTAATATTGTATAATAAAATAGGGTAATAGTGTAATTTCTCTTAATTTTTACTTCATGAATTAATCCGTCATAGGGAACCCGAAAGGGGTGTCGTGGGGTGCTAACACCTTCCCCACGCATAACTAACTCCCTTACCTAACTCTGGTTATAATGGCCAAGTTTGGTTTTTCTTAAAATCAACGCCTTTTCATCCTTTTCCAATGTTTATGGTCAAAACATTGGTGGCGACTTCATAAGAACCCTTTTGCGAAAACCTTGCTTTTATTAGAGGATAGTTCAGTTGTTGAGCACCTCGGAAGAAATGAACACATTTTTAATAAAACGCGAGTCTAAACCATCTATTCGCAACCGCTCGCATAAACGTTCGAGATGTCCCTAGACGTCGGAACAGACGGTGGCGACAGTCGATTGACGGGTAAAGGAGTTAACCCTCTTGTCCAACTATCCTCTGGATGCTCCTTCGATGCGGTAGCTGACCCTCAGGATGATGAATGTAGTCTGGTACTGTCTTCAGGATGCTTCCTTGTTGCGGAGGCTGACCCGTCGGACGAGATTGAGGCTTCAGAATGTTCCTTTGATGTGGCAGCTGACCCTTTGGTTGATGGAGATTTTCTTTTGGGATGCTCCTTTGATGCGGTTGCTGACCGCTTAGGTGGTGGTGAGTTGTATCCTTTGGATACCCTTTTGCAATAGGGTTGATCCTTGGATGCGGTGGCGGCTTACTGTTCTAGCCCATGCGCCGATTGAGAAACCTTAGGATACTCTTTTGATGCGGTAGTTGACCCCTTGGTTGATGAGTATGAACCCTCATCAGGTTAGGTGCCTCAAGATGCTCCTTCGATACAGTAGCTGACCCCCTGGCTGTGGTGGCAGCTTACTGATTCCAATCATGCGCTAGTTGATAATTGTTTTCTTCTGGTAGAGTCCTCCGATGTGTCGGGGATCTTTTGATTTTTGACTATTCTGATAGTCATCCAGCTTGTTGGTTGCTGGGAATCTTTGTCTTGTTCTTTTGATATTGTTCGTTCGACTTCACTGGTCGTTGGGAAATTTCGGTAAATGTTGGTTGTCTTGCCAGTCTGCCTTGGCTAACGTTTTGGCTTTAATCCTACATTTTTCCGCGATTTATCTTTTTTCTCACGACTTTGGATTTTGGCTTTTTCGGGACTAAGCGTGAGTCTTTTTATTTTTTAGTCTCTTTTTGTTACGCTAACTTTTTCGGAAAGAGAGAGTAAAGACGAACAAATTTACTAAAAGATTTTATTCATGATGAAAATTTAGTACAACAGTTATTTTGGTAATGTCCCTAAGACGGCGGTGGACTCGAGCCAGGAGACGATCCAGGAGGGGGGAGCTACCAATACATATGTCTTTGAAATTCCTCCTGGCTCTGGATTGAGCTAAGCTGGTCTTGCCAGATTAGCGCCAGGTCTTGCCTCCTCCCCTCCTGCATTTGGCCGAAGGTCTCTAGCCGGGTCTCGAATACATCTTGTCTTAGGGGCATCTGGTCCAACTGCTGCCACATGTCGTAGATGTTGCGGTTGATGCCAGCGAAGTCGTCCCCGTACTGTTGTTGCTACTGCCGCTGCTGTTGTTGTTGTTGCTGCTGGAATTTTGGGGGCGTCAAAATGTCCTGCATCGCCACCAAGTCTTGGAGGTCTAGGGTCATGGCGAGCGTAGTGTGGAGGGCCATCTGGGTCCCCTACCGGATGGGCATCCCCATGCTGACAAGCATGGACCCACTGATGTATTTGGGTCGGAGATCAGAGGGGATGTTCTCTCTGTCGCGACACCCCCACTTCTCAGCTAGTGGGGTGATGAGAGGACCCATGAGGATGGCTCCCACAGGACGACACCCGAAATCTTTGAGGGCCTTCACGAAGAAGTAGCCAGGATTGCACCGGTGCCCATGGAGCATGCACTGCAGGGCGAAGAGGTCAAGGTGGGTGACCTTTCCCTAACTCTCCTTCTGCCCATGGATGGTTCCCGCCAACAACTTGTGGCAAATGCGGAGGGCGAGGATAAGTGTGGACCCCTTCAGTAGGGTCAGCAGGACTCGCCCTCCAGTGAGATCTTCCCACATCTCACCGGCTGTGAGGGTAGAGGGCCACTCACAAACTGCTCTGTGGTACTATGGGGTCAGGACATCCTCGGGCTGGATGAAGCCAATGGAGACATTGAATTCGTCCAGCATCGTCGTCCGGTAGGACCCGTTTATGAAGTATGAGACCATCTTGACCGGAGGGATGCCCGGGATCATCGTGGGGAGCTCGAATGATGTACTGGAGGTGAGAAACTCCATTACTGCTTGCGTATATATGCGGGTGGGGGGAGGCTCGAGGAAGAAGCCCCACCCGATGCTCTCAAAGTAACCGCGCACTTCATCCTCCCATCTGAATTCGACGAGGAGGTGGAAGTCTAACCTCAGCATAGTGTGTCAGGCGTAGCCCCAGATGTGCTCGAGATGGGCCTAGTGCTGGGGTGTCAGCTGGGTCAGGTCCGGAGGAACCAGGGCCGCAGATGTATAGAAGAAGCTCATAAATATAGAAGAAGGTGCAGAGAAGGCAAGAAAGGATGCTCCAAACCACACCCCATGCCCTTGTATCTATAGACTTTTCACTACAGCTCGAGACCGCCGCCTGGGATTTCGGGACGGCGGTCTCGATTTAATGAGACTCGGGACCGTCGTCTGGAAGTTCAAGATGGCGGTCTCATTTTTGGCTTATGGCGAGACAGTCTTCTCGCCAAGCGAGAAGGCAGTCTCATTTTTGTCCAATAACGAGATGGCGGTCTCGGTTCTACGCTAGTCGAGACGGTGGTCTCGCTTTTTAGAAGGATTTTTTTTTTTGAAAAAATAGGACCTTGTTCAAAAACATTTTATGCATGCAATGTTTTCATATTTGATGCCCTATAATGCTATTTCATTAGTTTTTTTTCAGAAGGATTAATTGGTGTGTCTTTAAAGAGATGGGGGCCCTTTGATGTTTGCTTCTTTGTTGTACTTGTTTGTGTCGTTCCGAAAATAACGTGACCGAAGAATGACTTTTGGTTTGGAGAGCACACTTTGCCACGTCGGTACCCTTTTTCCTTGCTTTAGGGATTTCAATCCCCTTGTTGATTATACGCCTCCATATTCCCAAACTAATTGTTAGAATAATGTAGTGAGGCTCAAGAGAAAAAAAGTAAAGGGGATAAATTCAATGGCTTGTGTTTTAGGTGGTTGATTTTTATTTAGAAGAGATTTTGTAACAATGGCTGGCTAGGGTTGACTCGAGTGTTTAAGCTACTGTCTAAATAAGGATTTGCGCCTTAGTCTATTTCCATTGCTTTCATGGCCAATTGATTTTTCCAGACCGCCCTTCGGGTTTTCAGACTAGGATATTGCGTTTTGGTCCTATCTTTTGTCTACATTCCTTTTTTCTTGTTTTGGGAATCTTACCGGACCTTATTTTGTAACCTTAACTTTTGCCTAGGCTACCCTTTATTTTTGTTTGAGTGTCCTAACAGGTTGACCCTATCTTTTGTGTAGCCCCCTTAGTGGGTTTCCTACCGGGTATTTTGCCCTTTTTTTCTTTTTTGCCTTTGGCTTCTATGAGCTTTTTTTTTATTCTTACACAACATTGGCGGAACACAGCTTTATTTATGATGAGGTAAAACCTTATTTTGTGCTTCTAATCAACCAGCTTGATTATTACGGAAATGGTACGTTTTGATTATTTGGACGCATTTTTATTCTTCTTCTTTTTTTGTTTGCTTAGACATGGTTATTATGAGGTATAGACATGAAGTATCAAGGAGAGAAATGAATAGTAAGAAATGTATTCTTTATTAATTAGTAAGGGAATATGTGCCTGAAAGATGCCCAGGGGTCGGGCTAGCCCCAGGGGATAATCTCTAACAATCACTGGGTTTACATCCCTAAGAAAAAAAAAATAACTCCTAATGACTAGGGTTGCTCGTGACGCTTGCATCCCTCCGCTTCGGAACATCTACTTGAGTGTGCGGAGGGGAGACTTCCCTTTTCTTCTTTCTGTTCGGCCCTTCGTAGGGTCATATCCTAGGCCAAACTTTAGAGGGTTATCTTTGAATTCTTGGGGTTCCCTCATCCCTTGGGAGTCTGCCCCCAGTCCTTGGCCAGGATGGTAACCATGCTTCATCATCATGCGGGCTACCTTTGTATTATTGGAAAGTCTCTCAACGCTGGCAATTTCGAGCGCTTGAAAAGATGTTTCAAGGGCCTCTTCAGCCGCATCCACATAAGGTTGGGTAGATGGTCCACTGATCAGGATATCATCTTCTGCTTGGATCGTGACCAGTTTGTCATCCACTATAAACTTGACTTTCTGGTGGAGCGTTGAAGGCACTTCCTTAGCGTCATGAATCCAAGGCCTATCGAGGAGACAACTATATGCCGGAGTTATATCCATTACGTGAAAATCAACTTTGAAGATAGTGGGTCCGACTTGGATTGACAGATTGACTTCTCCCACTACTTCTCATCCGGATACGTCGAAGGCTCGAACGATAGTGCTGCTTGGGCGCAAGCGGGTTCCTTGAATAGTTAGTTTGTCAAGTGTGCACTTGGGCATAACATTCAGGGATGACCCGTTATCCACAAGAACTTTAGCGATGAGATACTCCTTGCACTTGATAGAAATGTGCAAGGGCTTGTTGTGGTTTGATCCCTCTAGGGGGAGCTCTTCATCTGTGAGGTGAGGTGATCGCTTTCCGTAATGTAACCGACGATCCTCTCAACTTTTTCTTGGGATATATTATGAGGTACATGCACTTCTCTCAAAACCTTCATCAGGGTGTTTCTATGCCATTCCAAACTCATCATTAGAGATGTAGACCCCTAATTTTGCACGGCCTCTCAAAATAAAGGCTAGGGAAACTTCACACGAAAATAAAGTTCACCCGGCTTCATATCAAAAACCGAGAAAGACCTCCCGCAACAAGACGGGGTTCACCCATCCACACAATAAAGACTAAGGAGACTTCCTACACGAATATAAAGCTCGCCCAAAATCTTAATAAACGCCAAGAAGACTACCTATATGAAGATAAAGCTTCAACGGACATCTATCGGCATCAATCTACGTCCGAAAAAGGAAAGGAAAGCTTCCCGGGGGTCCCAGAACGCGAAAACAGGCCAAGACAGGTTGGGACGGCCGTCCCAA
>OY731400.1:38868176-38900700 GCA_963425845.1 Sphenostylis stenocarpa
AAATTGTGTTATTACCCTATTTTATTTATACAATATTTAAAAATGGATATCTACATGATTTTATTTTATATTGCATACATAAAGCAATAAATAAAGCAATAAAAGAGAAGAGAAGTGAAAAGAACCTCCGTAGCAAGCTTTGTATTGCAAATCTTTAACTGTGAGGATGCGTTTTGGCAATCCCCTGCTCTACAAAGACTCTCCTCCCTGAATAAAAGATCGACTCTACTAAAATTTAAAGAAGAATCGAATGCTGGAAGAATATTCCTTAACCGATTGTTACCTTTTTAGGCAATCGGAGAGTTCATTCGAAAGAGGGAGAGAAGACAAGTGTCTGGAGTGTGAAAAATGCTCAAATGAGTTTCCTATTTATAGTTTTCGCAGCCTTGCAGTTCGGGACGGCCGTCTGGGGTGCATAAAATAGGGATGGGCGTTTGGGGAGGCCGGGACGGCCGTCTGGGATTTGGGACGGCCGTCCCAAGCATCAAAACAAGTTGAGACGACCATCTGGCATGTGGGATGTCTGACTTGGGCCATCTTAACATAATCTCATACTCCTCCAATGTGGGCACCATATCAAACTACAGAAATTCGAAGCAATGTAGATTGAAGTTCCAAAAATGGACCAGAATTCTGACGAAAATAGGGTTGACAAAGATCTTCAGTAAGTCGAGAATCCGTCCATAGGATTTTCAAACTTAGAGCGGACCTCTGGTGGCATCAACGAGCAGAGTCGTTCTATCTTCTCGGCATGGTATCGGGGAATATCAACTTTCTTCAACTGTCTACTAGCCCCCTCCATTTTCTAAAAACAAAAATGCATGCTATGAATATAATGTTTAATGCAGGAATGCATGCAAGTGTTTATTTTTCCTAAACATTATCATGTTTTATTTTCTACACGATGCATGATAGTGTTTGGTTTTTTGTATTTTTTTCAAAAGAAAAAAAACTACCTGTATGGATGTTTATGAGTTTAATGTTTATGAACAAGATCCCATTTTTGGATTTATTTGGTTTTTATTTGTTTTATTCGGTTTATTTATTTGGTTTATTTTATAACCTTTTATCTCTTCTGTCGGACTGCTTGGCTACTTAGCTTACAAAGAACTTGAAACCAGGCTAGCTAAAAGGCAGACTGTCCAAGATAAAAATGGTTTATTACGAAAGAATAATTTTAACGTCCCTTATCTCTTCTGTTGGACTGCTTGGCTACTTAGCTTCCAAAGAACCTGAAACCAGGCTAGTTAAAAGGCAGACTGTCCGAGATAAGGGTGTTTATTGTGAAAATATTTTTTTGAGGTTTTTCTATTTTTATCTGTTGTATGTTTATGCTATTCAATAATCGAATGCAACAAACAAATGCACACACAATTCACTCATCTGCGAACAAGTAGGATGATGTTTTTAATTACGAGGTAGGGTTTTCCTGCAGAAGAGTGCATATTCAGGGTAGTTCTAAATTTCCTCACCAAGGCTAGGCCCCCAGGGTGCCCCCATTATAGGGTCCCCACTCTCCAACCTTCCGACCATGTATGGTACTAAGGCGTTAGTCAGTCTTTGGGCCAAAAGAGGAAGGTTATCACCTTGAGTGGTGGTTTTCGACCATATCGGTGGACTCATGGCCCTCACTACGACAAATCGTACCTGCCACCCACTCCCCTACGGATATCCTGACTTGCCGGCTCCTGATAGGGGGAAATTGTGTGCAAGGGTTTGTGTAACAGCTTGTATTTCAAACAATTGCATAAAATAAATAAACAACGAGTTATTAAAGCCGAGGAATTAAATCATGTTATAAAACAAGGAAGGAGTAAGGATTCATTTTCTTTTTATTAAGCCCTATCTTTTGCCTAGACCGCCCTTTTTTGGGGTTTTCGATCTAGCGGGTTGCCTTAATTTTTTCCTAGGATATCTTAGCGGGCTTTTTCCTTTTTATGAATGCCTTAAATTTTGCCTACACTTCCCTTTGCGGGTTTTCGATCTAGTAGGTTGCCCTAATTTTTGCCTAAGAATCTCCTAGCAGACATCATTCTCTTTTATCTTTATTTTTCCTTTTATTTTCCTTTCTTATGCTTTCTTGTATTGGTTCTTTATGCATGCTCATGTTTCATTAATATAGAGGCATTTTCATATATTGGTCAAGAGAAAAGAAGTAAAAGAAATCTTTATTGATATAAACAAATGGTTTATTTTTACAGAAGGATTTTCAAAGGGATTTAGAAGCATGACTGGCCAAGGTTGGCTACACTGTATAAGCTATAACAATCATGTCCCTAACATTTGTCTTTATGTTTCTCCCAGTCGCTTTAGTTGAGATGCTTGAGCCCGGAGTGAAAACCACGCAAAGTCTACTTGCTTCTGGAAGGACATTACCTTAGTCACCTTACGATTTTTGGCTAAGGTAATCATTGCTCTTCGTTTTTGTTTTTTTGTTTTTTTTTAACCTCTAACTGTTGCCTAGGACGGGTCCTAGCGAGGGATATGGACCCTATATTTTGCCCAGGACGCTCTTTCGAAGTTTTTGTCCTGACGGGTCATGAGTAATGTCTTCAAGCATAGTACTTTTTTATCTGAGTTGACCGGGTTTCGAAGCTCTTCTCCGTCCATGTTGCTGAGGATAAGAGTTCCACCTGAGAAAGCTCGCTTGACCACAAAGGGTCCTTCGTAGTTTGCTGCCCATTTTCCAAGTTTGTCCTTCTGGGCAAGAAGCAGTTTCTTTATTACTAAATCCCCCTCTTGAAAAGTGCAGGGACTGATCTTCTTATCGTAGGCCTTCTTGATCTTCTTTTGATAGGCCTGTCCATGGCATATGGCATCCAGTCGTTTCTCTTCGGTTATCTTTGCTTCCATAATGACTCTAAGGGAGGTTATTTCGACTTATACCGGCAATACTGCCCCCATGCCATATACGAGGGAGAATGGAGTGGCCTCGGTGGAGGTCCGCATGGAAGTCTGATATCCGTGCAAAGCAAAGGGGAGCATTTCATGCCAATCCTTGTATGTCATCACCATCTTTTGGATGATCTTTTTAATGTTTTTGTTGGCTTCCTCCACTACACCGTTAATTTTGGGTCGGTATGGAGAAGAATTGTGATGTTGAATCTTGAAATCTTGGCATAATTCTTCCATCATCTTGTTGTTTAGGTTGGTCCCATTATTAGTAATGAGTCGATGAGGGATACCATACCGACATAGAATATTCCTCTTGGTGAAGGTGGTTACCACTTTCCTAGTCACGTGTGTGTATGATGTCGCCTCTACCCATTTGGTAAAATAGTCAATGGCCACCAAGATAAAACGGTGACCATTAGATGCTTTGGGCTCGATGGGTCCGATAACGTCCATGCCCCACATGGAGAATGGCCATGGCGTAGCCAAGATGTTGAGGGGTGCAGGAGGAACGTGAACATTATCGACATAGACTTGGCACTTGTGACATCTTTTAGCATATTGGTGATAATCGCCTTCCATTGTTGACCAGAAATATCCTGCCCTTAGGATCTTCTTTACCATGACATACCCCGGTGCGTGGGTCCCGAAAGCTCCTTTATGAATTTCCTTTATCAGAGTTTGAGCCTCCTCATGATTCACACACCTTAACAAAGTGGAGTCGAAATTCTTTTTATAGAGGGTTTCTCCAATCAGTGCAAACCTTGTGGCCCTTTTCCGGATGGTCCTTTTGTCATTATCACTGATTCCTTCGAGATTTTCACCCTTCACAAGGTATCGCTTAATGTCATGATACCAAGGGTTTTTGTCTTGCTCGCTATTTATTGTCATGCAAAAAGCTAGTTTGTCATGCAGCTTGATTTGAATAGTCGGCATCTCATGCTCTTGATCTAAGGAGAACATGGATGATAAAGTAGCGAGGGCATCTGCAAACTGATTATCTTCCCGAAGGATATACTTGAAAGTGACGCTTTGCAACCTCGAAATCAAATCGCGAATATGTTCTAGATATGGGATTAAATTGGAATTTCGGGTTTCCCATTCACCCTTGAGTTGATAGATGACAAGGGATGAATCGCCAAAAACTCTGAGTTTGGTCACCCCATGATCTAGATCTGCTTGGATTCCCAATGCACGGGCTTCGTTTTCGGTCATATTATTTGTACAAGCAAAGTTTAAGCTGACCGTTATCGGGATATATTTCTTTTCTGGGGATATCAAAATGGCTCCGATCCAATGTCCAAGCATGTTTGAGGCTCCATCGAAAAACATAGTCCATGCATCTTCTTTGGTCTCTTTGTGTTCAATGGCATGATATGTTCATCGGGAAAGTCGTCTTGCAGGGATTGATATTGGTTTGTCGATCCATGTGCTAGATAGTCCGCTAGGGGACTACCTTTAATAGCTTTCTAGGTGACATGAATGATATTGAATTCTGAGAGGAGCACTTGCCACCTAGCTATTCTTCCGGTCAAGATGGGCTTTTCGAAAAGGTACTTGATTGGGTCCATTTTGGAGACCAACCATGTTGTATGTCGAGCCATGTATTTTCGGAGATGTTGAGTTGCCCACACCAATGCACAAAATGTTTTTTTCGAATGGCGTATAATCGGTCTCATAGTCTAGGAACTTTTTGCTGAGATAATATATGGCTCACTCCCTTTTCCCTGTTTCATATTGTTGACCGAGCACACATCCCATGGATTCTTTGAGTATTGACAGATATAAGATCAGAGGTTTTCCTTCAACGGGTGGCACCAATACTGGTGGATTGGTCAAGCATATCTTGATCTTATCGAACGCTTGTTGACATTCTTCATTCCACATCATTGGCTGGTTTTTACGCAATAGCTTAAAGATGGATATACATTTGTTTGTCAGCTGTGCGATGAACCTGGCAATATAGTTGATTTGGTCCAAAAATCCTCTAACCTCCTTTTTTGTGCTTGGTGGGGGCATTTCCAGAATTGCCTTTGTTTTGTCAGGCTCTACTTCGATTCCCTTTTGGCTGACGATGAACCCTAGGAGTTTGCCTGACCGTACTCCGAAAGTACATTTTGTTGGGTTCAGTTTAGGCTGATACTTTCGAAGTCGATCAAACAGCTTCTTAAGATATTGAATATGATCCGCCTCATTTCTGGACTTGGCAATCATGTCATCCACATATACTTCTATTTATTTGTGGATCATGTCGTGGAATAATGTGACCATAGCCCTCTGATAGGTAGCCCCTACATTTTTTAGCCCAAAAGGCATTACCCTACAGTAAAAGGTACCCCACGGTGTGATGAAGGAGGTTTTTTCCGTATCTTCGATGGCCAACTTGATTTGATTATACCCCGCATATCCGTCCATGAAGGAATAAAGCATGTTTGTAGCGGTGTGATCCACTAAAGTGTCAATGTGTGGTAGGGGGAAGTCGTCCTTTGGACTTTCTCGATTTAGGTTCCTATAATCCATGCATACTCTGATTTTACCGTTTTTCTTGATGACAGACACTATGTTTGCTATCCATTCAGGGTATTTATACACGATAAGGAAGTTGGCGTCTAGTTGTCTTTGCACTTCCTCCTTGATCATTAAGGACCAATCTGGCTTGATTATCCTGAGCTTTTGTTTCACGGGGCAAAATCCCTCTTTTAAAGGCAAACGATGTTCCACTATGCTTGTATCGAACTCGGGCATGTCATGATAAGACCAAGCGAAAATTTCCACGTATTCTTTCAAAATTTCTATCAATCCCTCCTTGATGTCACTATCAATCTGGGTGCCGATATTTATCTGTTTCTTATCGTCACCTTGTCCCAAATTGATAGTTTCTATTTCCTCTTGATGCGGTTGTATGATGCGAGTTTCTTTCTCTAGCATTATCTGTATGTCTGGGGAAATGGTCCCCTGCTCACTGTCAGACTCGACCCATTCGCCTTTGGCTTCTGGGTCCTACAGAGATTCATCAATCACAGATATGATTGTTTTTAGGTTCTATTTTAGTCATAGATTTTATTATTCAATTATTTTTGGAAGAATAATAAATAGAAGAGGGAAAAGAATGAGAATGAATATGATATGATGAAAAATGCCTCATGTAGCCCTTTTAATCAGTGTTCCCATGGCCACGGGTAGGGACCGCGGGAAATACAAGAAAAGATTTGAAAAAAGAAAAAGAAACCCTATAAGCTGATCCTCCCAATCCTTCCCTCCTTTCACTCTAGCTTTGTGAGAGGTTTGGCATCTACATCGGAGGTGGAGGCATCAAATGTTATCCACCCGACATCGATTAGGTCTTGGACCCTATATTTCAGGGTCAAGCAATTCTTCGTTGAATGCCCGGGCGAATCCGAGTGGTAGTCGCATTTCTCATTTGGTTTGTACCACTCGGGATAAGGAGGCTCTATCTTCTCGAGAGGGGCATGGGCCAGGAGCTTGACCTCTAGCAGCTGGGGCAGCAGCTTCCCATAGGAGGTTGAAAGAGGAGTGACTTTTCTTTCCTTTTTGCGTGGTTGTTGAACCGTCTGTAGGGAAGAAGAAGGAGTAGCGAGGTTAATCGCATGCACAACCTCCTCCTTCTTTTTGTTGGAGGGCTTTCTGAATGAGACGTTGGAAAGGGAAGATTGCGCTATCTTCCCGCTTCTTAACCCTTGTTCCACTCTCTCCCCCACAATGACTATATCCGAAAAAAGGTTGGATGTAATGGCTATCGCCTTGTCATAGTAAGCTCTTGTCAATGAATTAATGAACATAGCCATCGTCTCCTTGTTTATCAGTGGGGGACTCTATCTGGGCAGCCATCTCCCTCCACCTTTGGGCGTATGCCTTGAAGGACTCGTCGTTCTTCTTGCTAAGCGTCCTAAGATCTAACCTATCTGGGGTCAAATCGATGTTATATCGGTAACGATGGAGGAAGGAATCCGCCAACTGCTTCTAATTTTGGACTTGCCCCTTCTCTAGCTGCATGTACCAATTGAGGGCTAAGTCAGCCAGGCTCTCTTAGAAGCAGTGGATCAGGAGTTTCTTGTTTTCATTGTGTGCAGCCATCTTATGATAGTACATCGTAAGATGATTCTTAGGGCAATTCATTCCAGCATACTTGGGGAAGTCTGGGACTTGAATTTTGGTGGGAACTGGATGTTCTTGACCAAACACATGTCTGCCTCCTCCTTGACGTCGAAGCTATGTCCCTTGTCGCCGCCGTCAAAAAGAGAGAGGCGGTCGGAGTGACGCGATGGTTTCGACCCTTTTTGTTTTTCGCGTTTTTTATGGGTGGTTACAACGCCTTTAGGTTGTCCGATAATCGGGCTAACCTAGGGGCGAGGTTTTCGAAAGGGCGTCCTTGGGTTGTCCGATAACCGGGCTAACCCAAGGACTAATTTTGAGGGGTTCTACGGAGTCGCCACCAATGTTTTTACCAGAAACATCGGAAAAGGGGTTTTTAAAGGCGTTGGTTTTCAAAAACCAACTTTGGTCATTAGAACCAGAGTTGGGTAAGGGAGTTAGTTACGTGTAAAGGGAGTATTAGTGCCTTTACGACGGCCCTTTCGGGGTTCCCTATGACAGGCCAACTTTTATTGTTAATAAATAAACCGAAAAATATGCTTTTGCCCTTTTTATTGTGCGGAATTTAAAGTGATGACTACATGGCCCTAATCTATTGCATAATTAAAATTAAAGCGTTAAAAGTAGAGAGGGAGAAATTAAACCTCCGAAGCAAGCTTTTTATATTTCTTTAAAAGAAATGGGTGCTTTTTGGCAGCCCTTCACTCTACAAGACGCCGAAAACTCTTCTGGACGTCGAAAAAATGCTCTCAAAGACACTCAGAAACTCCAGAAATGCGTCGGAGGGATTATAGAGAGAAGTTTTTAGAGAGAAGGCAGAGTTAATGCTTGAGGTGTGTGGAAATGAGGGGGGGAGAGCCCCTATTTATAGGTTTTCGCGCATGTCAGTGGCGAGACCGCCGTTCTCGTCTGACAGGGTCGAGACCGCCGTCTCGCCCAACGAGACCGTCGTCTCGTCCTGCGCGGATGGCGAGACCACCGTCTCGCCAAACGAGACCGCTGTCTCGCCATTCGCAGGTGGCGAGACCGCCATCTGGGGAAGCGAGATCGCCGTCTCGCCATTCGCAGGTAGCGAGACTGCCGTCTCATCAAACGAGACGGCGGTCTCGCCACTTGCCTGAGGCGAGACGGCGGTCTCGTCCCAAAGAGGCGAGAAAACTTATTTTCGTACGAAAAATCCTTCCTATCCTAGTATGGGGGCCTAATAGTCTCTCCTAGTGGCTTTTTAGGCTTCATCCATCTTCGAATAGGAGGTCTTCTACTCTTTATTTGGAGGCCGAGCAAGATTTGGGGTCTACAGCTGCCCCCCCTTTACCTGACTAGTCAGTTGTTGGCCTGTTGTGCCAGACAGATTGACAGGAAGGTAAAGGAGTTGACCCTCTTACCCGGTTGCCCTTCAGATGCCCCGTCTTGCGGCGGTTGATCTTCTGGGGAAAACTTTGGTGTTCGTGCACTTCCAAGATACTACTTCTGACGTAGCCGATCCCTTTGGTGGACACGTGGTAAAACCTCAGGATACTCCTTCTAACGGTAGCCGATCCTTCGGTTGATGGGTATGAACCCCCCATCAGGCTGGTAGATGCAGTCTGTTGTGTGGGACTGGATGGGTATGAACCCCCCATCAGGCTGGTACGGTCCGTTGTGTGGTACAGTCTGTTGTGTGGGACTGGATGGGTATGATCCCCCCATCAGGGTGGTACAGTCCGTTGTGTGGGACTGGATGGGTATGATCCCCCCATCAGGGTGGTAGTGCGACTTACTGATCCGGCTCGAGCGTTGATCAGGCGCAACGCGTGCGCAGGTTGATAGGTATAAACCCCCTATCAGGCTGGTACAGTCCACTGCGTAGGACTGGTGGTAGTGGCGGCTTACTGTTCAAGTGGCCCATGCGCCGTTGTTGAGATGTGTTCTGTCTTTGTTTTTTGTCTTTTCTGGGAATTGTCGTCCGGTCTGTGCCGGGGATTCTGTTGGTGTTCGTCCAGCTTGTTGATTGCTGGGGATTCTTTGTTTTTGATCTTTTGTGGTGGTCATTTGACTTTGCTGGTTGTCGGGAATTTTTTGATGAGTGCCTCTTAGGTAGGCAGGAATCCTCTAGGGATTTGTTGATCTTGGTGACGCCTCTTGAGTAGGCGGATATCCATTGAGTTTTTGGTAATGCCTCTGAGTAGGCAGATGTTCCGTTTGGAGGTGAAGACTTTTGGTTTTGCTTTTTTCTTTGCCTCTGAATAGGCTAATGTTGCTATTTTGCTTGCAAGGTTTTGCCTATGCGTTCCACTAGGGATATCCATATTAGGCAAGTAGCTTTCTGAGGATATGCGTTTCAAGTTTTGCCTTTGCAGTAGGCTCTCTGGGTAAGTTTTTTTGGTGATCTACTAGGGAGTTGGTTGACTCCTTGGGGATCTAATTTTGGTCGCCTTTTGGGGAATGGAGTTGTGACTCCTTGTTTGGTGTTGATGAGAGCTGGTTTCTTCAAGCTCTTATTTCTCTGGGGAAATGGAGTTTTTTTGTTTTTTTGTTTGCTGTGCCTCTGAGTAGGCGGATGCTTCATTAGTGGTGAAGACTTTATACTTGCTTGCCTCCGAATAGGTTGATGTCCCTTTCTGGGGAAATTGGCTCTTGTTCGCCAGATCTTGCCTATGCCTAGGCAAATGACTCTTCTAAGGATGTGAGTTTGGAATTTGCCTTTGTCGTAGACTCACTGGAGATGATTTTTCTCTTTTTGGTGATCCACCGGGGAATTGATTGCCTTTCCAGGGATCTAATTTTGATTTGCCCCCTGAGGGAATGGAGTTCCTTAATTGATGTGGGTGCGAGCTGGCTTATGTGGTGCTCTTATTTTGTTGAAGGAATGGAATTTCCAATTCCTTTTTTGATTCTTTCTTTTCCTGAGGTGACCCGCTTAGGGAGCAAGGATTTTCATTTGATTTCACCTTTTTTCGCGATTTATCTCTTTTTTTCGCGATTTTGAAATTTGGCTTTTTCGGGATAATGCGTAAGCCTTTTTACTTTTTAGTCTCTTTTTATTACGCTGGCTTTTTCCTTCTTTTGGTTGGTCCACTAGGGATGCGTTTTCTTTCTTTGGTGATCCACCAGGGAATTGGTTGACTTCCTGGGGATCTGATTTTTGCTTTTCTAGGGATGGAGTTTTGTCTCCTTGATTGATGTTGATGCGAGCTAAACTTATGAAGCTCTTATTCCACTGGAGAGTGGGAATTTCTGATTCTTTTTTTGTTGAATTTTTTGGAGATCCACTTGAGGATTTTTATTCGGCCTTCTCTGTCATGGCCTTTTTGGACATCCGCTGGGGATGCAAGGGTTTTCTTCTTTTTTCCTTTTTTTGTTGAGCCCTTGTTGGTATGGAGATTGGACTCTTTTGACTGTTGATGATGATGGGCTCTTGAAGCCTTTATTCTCCATTGGGGAGTGTGGAGGAGACTTTGGGTGAGTGTGCTCGATGACTCATGTAGTGGTAATGCTGAGCTGTGAGGAATGTTTTTGTTTTGCCTTCGGAGTAGGCAGGGATCCTCTTGGGGATGACTAAGCCTTTCCGTTGGCTTTTCTTTTATGATGTCTGATGATTGTGCCCTCTTTTATTGGGTAGAAAAATGATGACTGGAGCTTTGGCTTCTGGAAGTTTCTTATGACAACTCGCTCTTCTTTCTTGAGGGAGAGCAATGTTTGGAGACTTATTACTTTCTTGTGCCTTCTTTTCTGGGTAGAAGGATGGTAGCTAGAGCTCTTAATTTTCAGAAGCTCTTATTCCGCTGAGTTGCTTGATTGACGACTTGCTCCGTTTTCTTGAGGGCATTATTTGGAGACTCAGTCTCAGTGATCCTTTTTTTCAATCACAAACACGGAGCTAGTCTCCTTATATGCATGAATTCTTTTAGTTTTTTGTTATTTGTCTGAAGTAATTTTTATTTCTTTCATTTTTGACATTGACAAAGTCGTTTTGTGCGACTACTTGTGTGTGGATGCCCTGAATGTAATCTATTCTTTTTTATTGATGCATCTGGAAAAGTGACTGGCATTCTCCTGCTGGACTCTTTACGATTATGATGAAATACCCCTCTCTTTTATTCATTTTTTGGTTTAGCCCTATCTTTTGCCTAGACCGCCCTTTTGGGATTTTCGGTATAGCGGGCTGCCTTAAATTTTGCCTAGGATATCTTAGCGGGTTTTTTCCTTTTTTATGAATGCCCTAACTTTTGCCTAGACCGCCCTTTGCGGGTTTTCGATCTAGCAGGCTACCCTAACTTTTGTCTAAGAATCTCCTAGCAGGCATTGTCATTTTTTCTTTCTCTTCTTTTTTTGAGAGATAGGAGCCTATCATATGCATGCAATGTTGGAGATACGCATCCTATAACACTATTTCAATTAATTTTTCAAAAGGATTAACCAATGTGCTTTTACTTCTGATGAGCTTCTGACGTTATGTGCTTTCGTCGACAGGGATAGGCTGTACCCATTTTGCCGTCTTGATTTTACCGTGACCGAAGAATGATTGTGTTGATTTCAGAGCGACTTGCCATGTCAGTGCGCCCCTCCCTTTCCTTGGGGATGTCAATCCTCCTATTGATTACTATCTCCACATTTCCCTACTAATTACTAGAATGTTGTAGTAGTAAGGGTCAAGAGAAGAGAAAGAAGAGGATATTTAATTCAAAGGCTTGTGTTTTAGATTTGTTTTATTTTGACAAAAATGGTTTTTGTAAGCACGGCTAGCCAAGGTTGGTTAGAGTGTTTAGGCTAGTTTAGACAAACGTTTTGTTTATGGAGTGACGTCTTATTCTATGGCGCTTGCTATGACTGATTGACTTCCCCAGTCTGCCCTTTAGGTTTTCAGTCTAGGATGTTGTGTTTTGGCCCTATCTTTTGTCTAGGTTCCTTCTTTTTGTATATTTTCGGGGAATCCTAGCGGACCTTATTTTGTAACCCTAACTTTTTCCTAGGCTACCCTTTATTTTTGTTCGGGTGTCCCCTACCGGGTTGACCCTATCTTTTGCGTAGCCCCCTTAGTGGGTTTCCTACCAGGTATCTTGCCCTCTCTTTTTGGCCTTTAGCTTTTTATGGGCTTCTTTTGATTTTTGTTTTCTTTTTGTACAACATTGGCGAAACACGACTTTATTTATGACGAGATAAAATTTTATTTTGTGTTTCTAGTCAATCAGTGGTGATGAGTGGTTTGATTATTTTGACTATGGCGCATTTTGACGCATTTTTGAAAACGTTTGCTTAAACATGGTTATTAATGAGGTTTAGACATGAATAGCAAGAAGAGAAGCAGATAGTAAGAATGACATTCTTTGTAATTAATAGAGAAATGTGTGCCCTACAATGCTCGGGGGTCGGGCTAGCCCCGAGGAGTAATCTCTAATAGTCATTGGATTTACGAACCCTAAGAATTAGAAGGAGAACATGACTAAAGTCTCTTTTGATGCTTGAACCCCTCTATTTGGGAAAATCTGATTCGAGCTTCAGAGGGGAGACTTCCCTTTTCTCCATGTAGCTTGATCCTTTGTAGGGTCATGCCCTAGACCATGCTTTAAAGGATTGTCTTTAAAATCTGGTGGCTCCCTTATTCCTTGAGAGTTTCTAATGAGCCCTTGGTTTGGGCGATATCCATATTTTCTCATCATGTGGGTCACCTTCATATTGTTGGCGAAGTCTTTTCATATTGGCAAAAGATATTTCAAAAGGTCCTCTTCCGCCGCATCCATTCAAGGTAGGGGAGACGATTTGATGATCTGAATGTCGTCTCTAGCTCAAACTGTGACTAGCTTGTCGCCTACCCTGAGTTTGTCTTTTTGGCGGAGCATCGTGAATTGCCTTAGCGTCATGAATCCAAAGTCTCTTCAGTTTCCTCTTTGGATTATGTCTTTCTTCGGTCTTATTATTTTTCCTTTATTCTTGGGAGCATTGTCTTATAGCTCCTGGAGGTGTAGATTGTTTCACTTCCAATTTTGCCCCGAATGTTGGCTATGCTGGAGATTGATGGACGATGTTTCTGTGTATCTCAATGGTACAACTTTATTTGGTTCGAGACATAAATAAATGTAACGGCATCCTTGCCCCCTCTTCCTTATTGACTTGGATATCCAATGGTTGAGGCTTGTTATCCTCCTTAGGCGGATCAACCATTGGGGAGAACTTGATGACGAAAGGCTTACTCCATTTTATTCTGATTCATAGAAAGCACATCGACTAATCCTTTCTTTTTATTATCTTATTATTGTTAAAGTGAGAATGAATGCAATTTATGAATGTAATAGACGTTTGAAGAGATGATGAAAACAAACAATTTTATTTATTTCATCCAGACAATGTACATTCCTCAATGCAATGTTTCGAAGTACATTTTTTTTTTAAAAAAAAACGGAGAAGCCTAAATGAACCCATAGGCGGGTAAATATTTTTATTTATTTTCTTTTTTACTTCCCTTGTATGGCATGCGAATGCCTTATCCTCTTCACATGGTATTGAGGAATGTCCACTTTCTTCAACCGCCTACTTCTAGATGATGTTATAAGGATGAAGATTGGTGGATGCATGTATGCAATTGTTTGTTTTTTCCTAAACATTATCACGTTTTATTTTCTAACATGATGTATGATAGTGTTTGAGATTTTGTGTTTTTTGTATGCGGATGAGGGTATGAAGAATGCCAGCCGCTTTCTAGAATGCAAAGAGATTTTTATTGAATGATTTATGAGATGGATATTCCTTAAGACAATGGCTTAGGTATCCTCCTTAAAGCTTACGCTTTGTGGGGTATCCTACCCACCTCGGTGTAATGGTTCCTTCCCCATCACAGATTTGACAAGTATAATGGCAATCACCATCTCACCTTAGTACACTTGTCCCTTCCTTGTCGCGAAGGTCACAAATGTGTTTGGGGCCTCTTTCGCCATTGGCTTAGGGATATCTAGTGCTCCCTAGAATGAATGTATTTATGCATGCACCAGTACAAAAGGGCAGTATATGTTCAAAGTGCGATAACTTTTGACTGAGATGTCCGATTGGGACGCACAACATATCAAAACGAAGAGAAAAAGGTGAGGAATCAGGCTGCAAATACCCGAAGGGGATTTGACCCAGTAATTTTCCCAAAAAATGACTCTAAGACCCATTTTTTAGGGGTTTATTAAAATGTTGCGTATGCATACTTTCCTTACGCACTTATTTTTCTCTCTTGATTTTTCCACTCATAACATGATGCGATGTGAATGATACGACTTTGTCAAGATTATTTTTATAAATGTTTTATTGTTATTATTTTATTTATTTTGGATTTTTATTTTGATTTTTATTGCTTTTTATTTTATAGCCTTTTATCTCTTTTGTCGGAACTGCGTGGCTACTTAGCTTACAAAGAACTCGAAACCAGGCTAGCTAAAAGGCAGATCGTCCGAGATAAAATGTGGCTTTATGCGAAAAAATCTTTTAGCGTCCCTTATCTCTTCCGTCGAACTGCGTGGCTACTTAGCTTGCAAAGAACCTGAAACCAGGCTAGCTAAAAGGCAGACTGTCCGAGATAAGGGTGTTTATTTGCGGAAATGTTTTTTGTGATTTTTCTTCTGTTGTTTGTTTATGCTATGCAACAGACAAATGCAGCAAACATATGCACACACAATTCGATCATCCACGAACAAGCGAGAATTCGTTTTTTATCACGAGGTAGGGTTTTCCTGCAGAAAAGTGCATTGGCAAGGGTTGGTTCTAACTGTTCTCACCAGGCTAAGGCCCCCAAGGTGCCCCCATTATAGGGTCCCTACTCTCCAGCCGTCCGACTATGCTTAGCACAAAGGCTGTAGTCAGTCTTGTTGCCAAAAGAGGAAGGTTATCACCTTGAGTGGTGGTTTCCGATCACACTGGTGGGCTCAAGGCCCTCACTACAGCGAACCGTACCTGCCACCTACTCCCTATGGTTTTCTCACTTGCCCTCAGGTATAGAGGGAACTATTGTGTGCAAAGGTTTGTGTACAATTTGTATTTCACACAATTGCACAATTATAAACAAACAACAGTTATTAAAGCCAAACCATAAAACATGTTATAATACAAGTTAAGGGCAAAAAGTGTTATTTTCTTGTTTTATTTATTATTTAAGTCGGCTCATCACTAAATGGGATCAACTCTCGAGGCTTCCCCAGTGGAGTCGCCATCTGTCGCCGCCGTCAAAAAGAGAGAGGCGGTCGGAGCAACGCGATGGTTTCGACCCTTTTTGTTTTTCGCGTTTTTTATGGGTGGTTACAACGCCTTTAGGTTGTCCGATAACCGGGCTAACCCAAGGACTAATTTTGAGGGGTTCTATGGAGTCGCCACCGATGTTTTTACCGGAAACATCGGAAAAGGGGTTTTTAAAGGCGTTGGTTTTCAAAAACCAACTTTGGTCATTAGAACCAGAGTTGGGTAAGGGAGTTAGTTACGTGTAAAGGGAGTATTAGTCCCTTTACGACGCCCCTTTCGGGTTCCCTATGACAGGCCAGCTTTTATTGTTAATAAATAAACCGGAAAATATGCTTTTGCCCTTTTTATTATGCGGAATTTAAAGTGATGACTACATGACCCTAATCTATTGCATAATTAAAATTAAAGTGTTAAAAGTAGAGAGGGAGAAATTAAACCTCCGAAGCAAGCTTTTTATATTTCTTTAAAAGAAATGGGTGCTTTTTGGCAGCCCTTCACTCTACAAGATGTCGGAAACTCTTCTGGACGTCGAAAAAATGCTCTCAAAGACACTCAGAAACTCCGGAAATGCGTCGGAGGGACTCTAGAGAGAAGTTTTTAGAGAGAAGGCAGAGCTAATGCTTGAGGTGTGTGGAAATGAGGGGGGAGAGCCCCTATTTATAGGTTTTCGCGCCTGTCAGTGGCGAGACCACCGTTCTCATCTGACAGGGTCGAGACCGCCGTCTCGTCCTGCGCGGATGGCGAGACCGCCGTCTCGCCATTCACAGGTGGCGAGACCGCCGTCTGGGGAAACGAGACCGCCGTCTCGCCATTCGCAGGTGGCGAGACCGCCGTCTTCACCGTACCGGAGTTGATTAGGTGTCGAAGTTCTTTTCCATCCATATTGATGAGGATAAGAGCCCCTTCCAAGAAAGCTCATGTAACCCCAAGGGGTCCTTCATAGTTCACTGCCCATTTTCCAATTTTATTGTTTTGGGCTGGAAGCAACTTATTTACCATTAAATCCTTCTTATGGTAAATATGAGAGTTGACCTTTTTTCGTAAGCCTTTTTTATTTTCCTTTGATAGGCTTGCTCACGACATATAACCTTAAGCCGTTTTTCTTCCATAAGGTTTAACTGGTTATATCGGCTTTTAGCCTGTTCAGCCTCTGTTAATTTTGCTTCCATCATCATGTGCTTTTATCAACATGATTAGCTGTACCGATTTGCCATCGTGGATCTTTGCTATAACCGAAGAGTAATCATTTTGAATATAGAGCAATTGTCATATCAATGCCCCTCTTCTTTTCCTTAGGGATTTCAATCCTCCTATTGATCACCATATTTCCACATTTCCCGGTCAATTACTTGAATGCTTTATGATGAAGGGTCAAGAGAATAGAAAGAAAGGGATTTATTGCAAAGGCTTGTGTTTTAGTAAGATTTTTTTTTTTTGAAATAATAGTTTTTGTAAGAATGGCTAGCCAAGGTTGGTCGGTGTTTAGGCTAGTTTAAACAAACGTTTTGTTTTAATGAGGTAGCGTCTTCAGCTGCCTATTTGTGACTGATTAACATTCCTAGTCCACCCTTTTGGGTTTTCAGCCTAGGATGTTGTGATGTGTCCTAACTTTTGTCTAGGTTCCCCTTTTTCATTTTTTGGGATACCTAGCGGACTTTATTTTGTCTATGACGCTTTGATTATTTTGACACGTTTGTCTAAACATGGTTATTTAATGGGGTATAGACATGTTTAGCAGGAAGAGAAGCAGATAGTAAGAATAGCATTCTTTTGTAATTTCAGGGAAAATGTGTGCCCTAGAGATGCTCGGGGGTCAGGCACACCTCGAGGAGTGATCTCTAATAGTCATTGGGTTTACGTCCCTTAAAATCAGAAGAAGGACATCTAATGACTAATGCTACCCTTGATGCTAATATCCCTCTTTTTCGGAAGATCGTCTTTAAGGTGTGGAGGGGAGACTTCTCTTTTTCTTTGTACGACTTGATCTTTTGTAGGGTCGTACTTTAAAGGATTATCTTTAAAAATCTGGTGGCTCTCTTATTCTTTGAGCATCCTTTCCAAGCCCTTGTCTAGGGTGTATCCATATCTCTTCATTATATGGGCCACTTTTAAACTGCTAGGAAGTCTTTCCATATTTTCAAATGTCTTCTTCAGCCGCATCCATTTAAGGTATGGTGGACGGTTTGCTGATTCGAATGTAGTCTTTAGCTTGAACCATGATCAACTTGTTGCCTACCACGAATTTTAACTTTCGGTGGAGCGTTGAAGAAACTACCCTAGCACCGTGAATCCAAGGTCTGCTCAATCTTCCTCTTGGATTCTTTATTCCTTTTCCTCTTTGGTTTCTTTATTTTTCCTTTGTTTTTAGGAGCATTATCTTGTAGCTCCTTGGATGAATAAATTTTTTTTGCTTATCATCCTGCCCCCAATGCTAGCTATATTGGAGATATCTTCATTGACGGGAAATTCTTCTGTGTATCTCAACGGTACAATTTTATCCGATGTATAAGGGAAAAGACGAGGCATGAATAAGCGTAAAGGCGTTATTGCTCCTTCCCTGACTTTATCAATTTGGGTACTGATATTTTCTTCTTTCTTATTATCTCTTTGTCCCAAATCGATGGCCTAAGTTTTTTTCTGATAGGACCGTATCAATTGAGCTTATTTTTCCAACAGTCTTTGCATGTCCGGGGAAATGGTCCCCTCCTCACTGTCTGACTCAATCCATTCGCCTTCGGCTTTCAGATCCGCAGAGAGTTTTCAATCACAGACATGACTGTTTATATGGTCTATATTTGGGTTTAGATTTTATTCAATTATTTTGGAATGAGAGAGAAAAGAATGAGAAGCATATGAATATTATGAAAAATGCCTCATTGTATTGATGAAAAGAGAAATATTTACAGAGTCCCTTTAATCAAAAGATCTCGCGGCCATGGGCAGAGACCGCGAGAGATGCATCGGAAGCTTTTTATTATTATTTTTTATTTCTTTTTTTAACCAAAAGATGCACAAAATGGGGAGCCCTATTTAGATGGCTTTCTCTACCCAAGCTCACTATCCTGGTTGTGATAGAGGCTTGATGTTTACGTTTGGGTCGACAGTATCGAAAGTAATCCACCCGACATTCAATAATTCTTGAACCCTATATTTCAGGTTGACGCAATTCTCCACGGAATGCCCAGGAGCACCTGAGTGGTAATCACATTTTTCGTTGAGTTTGTACCAACCGGGGTAAGGTGGATCTTTCTTCTTTGGGGAGATACGTGTTAAGAGTTTGGCCTCTAAAAGCCTTGGCAGCAGACTCCCATAAGAGATTGGGATGGGAGTGAATTTCTTCTCTTGTCTGCGTGACTGTCCAACTGATGGCGAAGAGGAAGAAAGAGTAGTAAAGTTCATGGCATTTACACTTCCCTCCTTTTTCTTGCCAAAGGGCTTCTTGAATGATGCGTGGGATTTCTTAAACTTGGGAGGGAATCGAGTATTTTCGACATCGGTTACCTCCTTTACATCAAAGTTGTATCCCTCTAATGCCCTTAATTTCCCTTCTAGGGCAGAAATTCGTTGCTCAGAGACCGTATTGTGGAAGCATTGTTGATACATTAGCTCCGTCAATTGCGCCATTTGATCTTTTATGGCATTAAGCTCGGCGGTGAGCATACGGTTTTGCTCCTCTAATTGCTCCATCCTCTTAGCTTTTTGAGCACGAGTGAGAACAGGTAGAAGACCAACCACTTTCTAAATGATTTAAAGATTTTTATTATTATAGTGTAACCCCCCTTACAGATTACATTTATTAATTCTAATTTATTATCTAAGTTAGTAATATTTTCAATATTCATAGAAGGTTAATAGAAAATATACTAAGTGAACAATTAATTTAGGTAAGGTTTTATATTAAATCAAGCAACAAGTTCTAGTACAAAGTTTTCAAAATATTACAAGTCATGAAGTTATACTTATATGTTATACAATTCCCAGCCTAAGCTCTGGATTTTTGCATCTGACATCTATCTCTTGGACTATATATTCCTGCATCATATGTCACCAACATCTGGGATTGAAATATTTATGGGGTTAGACATTTAATTTTATCCACAACAAATAAAGCAAACATTCATACGATAAAATCAACCAATGAAAAATTCCTTCTAATAAATATACAACCGTATATAATTTAATTTAAAAATTAATTATGAGAAACAAATAAATAAATCATGGAATCATAATAGAGAATATCGTACAAATCATGAATAATTTACAATTTTATCATGCAATATGTTTATGATATGCACATGTGACTCCAAACGTAAAACTTTAAAATCATGCTTTTGACTCAAAATAAAAAATTATTTTTGACTCAGTGCTCCATGGAGACTCATTTGAGTGTCTAGTGGAACCAGAGCTTAACATCACCCTGTCCAGTGATTCGGCAATGTCCCACTAAACGCGAACAAGTAGACAAGTAGTCGAGTGTCGGTGCACCCAGCAGCTACCACTGCACGTAATCAAATAAAGACTGGCCACTTATGGAATTGCCCATGCCCAAACACTCCCTAGACCAGAGGTCCATCCCCATAGACCAGAGGTCCTGTCTTACCTATTCTACTCCCCCATTTATTATCGGAGATTCTGGTAGCTCAATTTTTAATAATTCATTCTCTGTCTCATTTGGCCAGCCCATTTTCATAGTCATATTTCACTACCGGATGCTCTTGATAGTAAATTGACTCACGTAAAATGTAAAAATTCTGTTTTACACATCATTATTCCTACCAACCGTCCTTGGTAGCAACTTAAGAGAAATTTCCAAATACTTTTCTGTAAAAACTTTTCTCGTGACTTCCAGAAAACATTTCATGCACTATGTTTATGTCTCATATGAAACAAAACAATCTATCATCAATTAAATACTTAAAAACATCTCCTTCATATATTCAAAATTTTAATTACAATTCATAGTTGTTTTAAGCAAGACAATTTTTATTAATAATTTATTTCATAGGGTTCAGTGTTTTGTCCATATCTTGAGTTCTATACCTCATTTTAAGATGATTCCAATTGTGTTGAAAAGATAACATAATAATCTATAACTTTGATGAAGGCACTATCCTCAAATTCTAACGTTTATTGAGTCGTTTTCCTAGTAAACAAAGAGGAGGTAATATACTATTTGACTTTATTTCGATTATACCCTTAACCTTTTTCAAAATTCCATTTATGTCCCTAATATGTGAAATGACTATTTTACCCTTGATCTTTTGCAAAAATTCCCACCTAGTCCTTTCTTCTTCCTTCGCTCGCTCAAGCGAGTACACCGGTCGCTTGAGCGAGATGGAACCCGAGAGTCCCCTTTTGTTTGAAGGCTTCGTCGCTCAAGCGAGTACATCGGTCGCTTGAGCGAGTAATGACCCGAGAGTCCCCTTTGTTTGAAGCTTTCGTCGCTCAAGCGAGTACACTTTTCGCTTGAGCGAGACATGACCCTTAGTCCCCTTTGTTTGAAGCTTTCGTCGCTCGAGCGAGTACACTTGTCGCTTGAGCGAGACATGACCGTTAGTCGCTCAAGCGATGTAATTATCGCTTGAGCGATAAAGAACCCGAGAATCCCAAATTTTCCAGGTATCCTCGCTCAAGCGACATATTTTTCGCTTGAGCGAGTTTTGCAGATTTTCATCAGTTCGCCATTTTCGAAATCCAAGTTTCAAATTTCTCAGTTTCAATCACTCAAATTTGTTCCAAATCAAAATTAAACCATAAATATGTTCAATTTAAGTTAAAAACAACAATTTTATTATATAATTCATCCTTAATTGAAAGAATTTCAACAATATTTCAATCTTTGCAATTGATGAATAGTAATCTCCAATTACGTACTTTCGTATGAATAAAACTAAACGTCTAACCCATACCCGATTCCTCAATATCTTATTACTCTCCTAATTTTGTATGCTCCTCCTTTCCTCCTTTCTCTCGAATTCTTCTTCCAAGAATTCCGGTGTCTCTCGGTTTATTCTTCAAGTTGGTCGTGAATTGTGTTGGTGTATGTTTCCAGCTTCCTCCTATTTATAAACTTACTCACCGACTTAATTCTTTCTAGGATTTTCTTCGCTGTCTTTATTCTCCACCGCCTTAATTTAATTCCGATTCTTCACCGACTTAATTCAAATGTATTTAGGCCACTACCGACCTTCTGTTTCTCTCTTCTTCTTTTTTTTCTTTTTTTTCTAAATATTTATTTACTCATTTATTTAATTTTTATTATTAAGAATTATTATTAAATTATTATTTGACACAATATTAACCTTGGATTTTATTTTATAATTTTCTTAAGACAAAATTACTATAAAAATCATGTTTTATTTTTATAATAACTCTACATAATATTCGGTACATATTTATAACTTACAAAATTTATTTATATAATTGATTACAAAATTTAGGATATTACATATAGCTTTTTTTATTATGAATGATTAGTGTGGAATAGATATGCCTTAGACAATAGTTTTGGTATCTTCTCAAAAGCCTATGTTTTAAGGGTACCATACCGACCTTAGTGTGTTAACTTCCTTTTTTTAGAAAAGGCTGCCAACATACCTTAGCGCACTTATCTCTTCTAGGAGGGTGATAAACGCGCTTGGGTCTCTTTCGCTATTGTCTAAGGATATCTAATGCATCCTAGAATGAATGTGTTTTATGCATGCACTAAAAATATTTTTTATGACAGCAAATATTGAAAGTGGAATAACTTTTGACTGGGTTGTCCGATTTGGACGCACAACATGTCAAAACGAAGAGAAAAGAGAGAAGAACCAAGTTGCAAATACTCGAAGGGGATTTGACCCAGTAATTTTCTCAAAAAACGCTCCTAAGACCTATTTTTTGGAGGTTTATTAAAATGATGTGCATGCATACTTTTCTTAGTGCATTTATTTTCTCTCTTAGCTTTACCACTTATTGGATGATGTGGTATGAATGATACGACTTTGCCAAGAATCTTTTTATTTATAAAAAAGGCATTTTTATTGCTTTAATTGTTTTTTTTATTTTTTTATGACCCTTTATCTCTTTTGTCGGTCAACGTGGCTACTTAGCTTACAAAGAACCTGAAACCAGGCTAGCTTAACTGAAGACTGTCCGAGATAAAGTTGGTTTATCTTATCACTTTTTGATTTTTAGGGTTTTTCATTTTTTTGTTTGTTATATGATTACCCTATGCTAATGCATCAATACAAATGCAGCAAACAAATGCACACACAATTCATTCACCCACGAGCAGAGCCACGCTTATTTAATCACGAGGTAGAGTTTTCCTGCAGAAACGTGCTTGGTTTAGGTGGTTCTACACTGTTCTCACCAAGGCCAAAGGTCCCCAAGGTGCCCCCATTATAGGGACCTCTCAATCTCTCAGTCCTCGGGTCATGCACGGAACTCTGTGTCGACATCCTTAGACCAAAAGAAGAGAGTTATCACCTTGAGTTGGTGGTTTCCGACAACGGTTGTAGCCCCGTGTGCCAACAAGCCGGTCGTATCTGCCACCCACTCCCTATAGGTATTCACTCTTGCCCCCGGGTATAGAGGGACTGTTGTGTGCAAGGGTTTTTTGTGTGCAATTTATATTTCAGACAATTTGCAGAAAATAATCATACAACAATTATTAAAGCCATACAATAAAACATACGGAAAAGGGTAAAGGCGTAATTTCTAATCTTTACTTAGTTTGAATTTATCCGTCACTAAATGGGATCAACTCTCTAGCTTCCCTAATGGAGTCGCCATCTGTCGTCGCCGTCCGTTCTGACGTCCAGGGACATCTCGAACGTTTAGTGCGAGCGGTTGCGGAAAGATGGTTTAGACTCACGTTTTTTGTTTAAAATATGTTCATTGCGTCCGAGGTGCTCAACAACTGAACTATCCTCTAATAGAGGCAAGGTTTTCGAAAAAGGGGTTCTTTAGGAGTCGCCACCAATGTTTTGACCTTAAACATTGGAAAAGGAAAAAATGTTGATTTTAAGAAAAACCGCACTTGGCCATTATAACCAGATTGGGTAAGGGAGTTAGTTACGTGTGGGGAAGGTATTAGCACCCCACAACGCCCCTTTCGGGTTCCCTATGACGGATTAATTCATTTAAGTAGAGATTACAAGAAATTACGCTATTACCCTATTTTATTCGTACAATAAATATGGCTATCTACATGATTTTATTTACATTTCATAAAGCAATAAATAAAGCAGTAAAAGAGAAGAGATTTGAGAAGAACCTCCGTAGCAAGCTTTATATAGCAACTCTTTTACAAAAAGGACGCGTTTCGGCAGTCCCTCGCTCTACAACGACTCTCCTCACGACAAAACTCGACTCAACTAAAATTTTCTAGAAGAATCGAATGCCGGAATATAATTCCTTAACTGATTGTTACCTATATCAGGCAATCAGAAAGATCATTCGAGAGAGGGAGAGAAGTAGACAAGTGCTCTGAGTTGTCTGGAGTGTCTCGGATGTGGAAAATGAGCAAATGAGCCTCTTATTTATAGTTTTCGCTGCCTGGCACATTTGGGACGGCCGTCTGGGGTGGGACGGCCATCCCACTTGAATTTTTAACACAGAGTCAGCCCCCCTGGGAAGTGGGACGACCGTCCCACATTTGGGACGCGCGTCTCACTTGTCCCAGGATAGTTGGGACGGCCGTCCCAACTTTGGGACGGTGGTCTCGACCTGTTTTGTCCAGTTTTTGTGTTCTGGGACCCCGAGAAGCTTTCCTTGCTATTTTTGGACATTGTTTGATGTCGATGGATGTCTACTGAAGCTTTATCTTCATATAGGAAGTCTTCTTGGCCCTCATTAAGATGCGGGGCGAGTTTTATCGTCGCGTAGGAAGTCTCATTAGCTTCTTGTCGAGTGACTGGGTGAGCTCTATCTTGTTGCGAGAGGTCTCCTTTTCTTTTATTAAGAAGCCGGGCAAAATTAGGGGTCTACAGTGCCCTGAGGAACACCTGATCGACACAGATCTTCAGCAGGTCCAATTTTCGTCCATAGGATTTTTCAAAGTCGGCGCGGACCTCTGATGGCATTGTCGCGCTCAGCCGTTCCAACCTCTCAGTATGGAAACGGGGAATATCCACCTTCTTTGGCTGTCTACTAGTCCCCTCCATTTCTAAAACCAAAATGCATGTTTGATGAAAAGGATGCTTATTTGAATGAATGTGAGTGTTTATTTTCCTATTTATCATGTTTTTCTACATGATGTATGCTAATTGCGTATATTTTTTTGAAGAATAAACTATTTATATGAATGTTTTATGAGTGTAACATTTTTGGACCAGGTCTTACTTATGGTTTTGGAAACGGATTTTTTATTTTGATTTTTATTGCTTTTTATTTTATAGCCTTTTATCTCTTCTGTCGGAACTGCGTGGCTACTTAGCTTGCAAAGAACCTGAAATCAGGCTAGCTAAAAGGCAGACTGTCCGAGATAAAAATATGGCTTTATGCGAAAGAATAATTAGCATCCCTTATCTCTTCTGTCAGAACTGCGTGGCTACTTAGCTTGAAAAGAACCTGAAACCAGGCTAGCTAAAAGGCAGACTGTCCGAGATAAGGGGGTTTATTTGCGAAAATATTTTTGTGATTTTTGTTTTGTTGTTTGTTTATGCTATGCAACAGACAAATGCAACAAACATATGCGCACACAATTCGGTCATCCGCGAACAGGCAAGAATTCGTTTTTATCACGAGGTAGGGTTTTCCTGCAGAAAAGTGCATTGGCGAGGGTTGGTTCTAACTGTTCTCACCAGGCTAAGGCCCCCAAGGTGCTCCCATTATAGGGTCCCCACTCTCCAACCGTCCGACCATGCTTAGCATTAAGGCCATAGTCAGTCTTGTTGCCAAAAGAGGAAGGTTATCACCTTGAGTGGTGGTTTCCGATCACACTAGTGGGCTCAAGGCCCTCATTACAGCGAATCGTACCTGCCACCCACTCCCTATGGATTTCTCACTTGCCCCCAGGTATAGAGGGAACTGTAGTGTGCAAGGGTTTGTGTACAGTTTGTATTTCACACAATTGCGTAAGTATAAGCAAGCAACAGTTATTAAAGCCAAATCGTAAAACATGTTATAATACAAGTTAAGGGCAAAAGCATTATTTTCTTGGTTTATTTATTCTTAAGCCGGCCCATCACTACATGGGATAAACTCTCGAGGCTTCCCCAGTGAAGTCGCCATCTGTTGTCGCCACCAAAAACGAGGGGCGGTCGGAGCGACGCGATGGTTTCGACCCTCTTGTTTTCGCGTTTTTTATGGGTGGTTACAACGCCTTTAGGTTGTCCGATAACCGGGCTAACCTAGGGGCGAGGTTTTCGAATGGTCGTCCTTGGGTTGTCCGATAACCGGGCTAACCCAAGGACTAATTTTTGAAGGGTTCTGTGGAGTCGCCACCGATGTTTTTACCGGAAACATCGGAAAATGAGTTAAAAAGGCATTGGTTTTCGAAAAACCAACTTTGGTCATTAGAACCAGAGTTGGGTAAGGGAGTTAGTTACGTGTAAAGGAAGTGTTAGTTCCTTTACGACGCCCCTTTCGGGTTCCCTATGACAGGCCAGCTATTTTATTGATAAATAAACCGGAAAATACGCTTTTACCCTTTTATTTGCGGAATTAAAATATTATGACTACATGGTCCTATCTATTGCGTAATTTAAATAAAGCGGTAAAAGTGGAGAGGGAGAATGTAAACCTCTGAAGCACGCTTTTTCTATTAATTCTTTAAAAAGAGGGTGCTTTGTGGCAGCCCTTCACTCTACAGTGCCAGAAAACCTCCCAGAACGCTTGAAAATCACTCTAAAGACACTCAGAAGCTCCGGAAATATGAGGGAGGGATTCTAGAGAGAGAAATTCTAGAGAGAAGGAGGAGAGAATGTTGTGTGGTGTGTGGAAATGAGGGGAGGGAGCCCCTATTTATAGGTTTTCGTGCCTGACAGGGCGAGAATGCCATTCTCGTCTGCCAGGGTCGAGACCGCCGTCTCGCCAAAGGAGACCGCCATCTCGTCCTTTGCAGGTGGCGAGACCGTCGTCTCGCCATTCACAGGTGGCGAGACCGCCGTCTCGTTTGGTGAGACGGCGGTCTCGCCTTTTGCGTGAGGCGAGACGGCGGTCTCGTCTAAAAAGGCGAGAAACCTTATTTTCTGTGCAAAAAATCCCTCCTATCCTAGTATGGGGCCTAATAGTCTCTCCTAGTGGCTTGTTAGGCTTCATCCATCTTCGAATAGGAGGTCTTCTACTCTTTATTTGGAGGCCGGGCAAGATTTGGGGTCTACAAGCCCATCCTGGTTAGCGTCAGGCCATGTTAGATGAACTAAGTGCTCTTCATCATAGTGGAACTTGGGAATTGGTCTCGTTACCGTTTGGGAAATCTATTGTTGGTTGTAGGTGGGTGTTTGCTATCAAAGTTGGATCTGATGGTACTATTGATCACCTTAAAGCTCGTCTTGTGGTCAAAGGTTATACTCAAATTTTTGGGTTGAATTATGGAGATACCTTTTCCCCTGTGGCAAATATGACTTCTGTTCGTTTATTTATCGCCATGGCCGCTCTTCAACAACGGCCTCTTTATCAACTAGATGTTAAAAATGCTTTCCTCAATGGTGATTTGCAAGAAGAAATCTATATGGAGCAACCTCCTGGGTTTGTTGCTCAGGGGGAGTCTTCTGGGATGGTATGTCGTCTTCGCAAATCCCTATATGGCCTAAAACAGTCTCATAGGGCCTGGTTTGGAAAGTTTAGCAAGGTTGTTCAACAATTTGGTATGACTCGGTGTGAAGCAGATCACTCTGTCTTTTATCGACACTCAAGTGTTGGATGTGTTTACTTGATAGTATATGTTGATGACATCGTTTTACAGGTAGTGACAACCATGACATCTCTCAGTTGAAACAACATCTTTGTCACCATTTTCAGACCAAAGATCTTGGCAAACTTAGATATTTCTTGGGTATTGAGGTGGCACAGTCCATTGATGGTATTGTTATATCTCAAAGGAAGTATGCCATGGATATTTTGGAGGAAACTGGGTTGATGAATTCAAAGTCTATTGATACGCCCATGGATCCCAATACTAAACTTCTACCAAATCAGGGGTAGCTTATACCTGATCCTGAGCAGTATAGAAGATTGAATTATCTTACAGTTACTCGTCCTGAAATTTCCTTTGCAGTCATTGTGGTAAACCAATTTCTTAATTCCCCATGTGAAGATCATTGGAATGCAGTCATTCGTATCTTAAAGTATATTAAAGGATCTCCTGGAAAAGAATTGTTATATGATTCTAATAACCATACAAGAGTTGTTTGCTACTCAGATGCTGATTGGGCAGGATCTCCTTCGGATAGAAGATCTACATCTGGATATTGTGTCTCCATTGGTGGTAACTTGGTCTCATGGAAAAGTAAGAAACAAAGTGTTGTGGCAAGATCTAGTGCGAAGCGAGAATATAGAGCTATGGCCTCAGCTGCTTGTGAACTTGTTTGGCTCAAGCAATTGCTTAGAGAGTTACAATTTGGAGATGTCACTCAAATGTCACTTGTGTGTGACAATCAGGATGCTCTTCATATTAGTTCTAATCCTATCTTTCATGAGAGGACCAAACACATTGAAATTGACTGTCATTTCATTCGAGAAAAGATTATGTCTGGAGACATCAAGACTGAGTTTGTTAACTCAAGTGATCAGTTAGCAGATATTTTTACTAAATCTTTACGGGGTCCTAGAATTGATTATATTTGTAACAAGCTTGGCACATACGATTTGTATGCTCCAGCTTGAGGGGGAGTGTTAGATATTGTTTAGATATTATTTGATATTGTTAGATATTGTTAACCACAATATCAAACAATATCTTCTGTTTATTCTGTTACTTTCAGTTACTCTTTTAGTTGTATCTCTCTACTATAAATAGACTACCTTATGTGTGATTTATACACAAGGGAGATTAATCCCAAACTCTATTTCTTTTATATTCAACACTATGCAACAATCAAATGCAACAAACAAATGCACACACAATTCACTCATCCGCGACCAAGTAGGACAACATTTTTAATCACGAGGTAGGGGTATCCTGTAGAAGAGTGCATATTCAGGGTAGTTCTAAATTTCCTCACCAAGGCCAGGCCCTCAAGGTGCCCCCATTATAGGGTCCCCACTCTTCCAGCCTTCAGACCATGCATGGCACTAACCTTAGTCAGTCTTTGGGCCAAAAGAGGAAGGTTATCACCTTGAGTGGTGGTTTCGACCATACTGGTGGGCTCATGGATATCCCACTTGCCCCGGGTATAGGGGGAACTGTTGTGTGCAAGGGTTTGTGTACAGTTTGTATTTCAAACAATTGCATAAAATAAACATAGAACAGTTATTAAAGCCAATCAATTAAAGCATGTTATCAAAAATGGAAGGGTAAAGGAGCAATTTTAAGTTTTATTTCTTAAAACTAGTCCATCACTAAATGGGATAAACTCTCTAGCTTCCCCAGTGGAGTCTCCATCTGTCGCCGCCGTCAAAAGAGGCGGTCGGAGCGACGCGATGGTTTTTTAAAGAAATGGTTTAACGCCTTTAGGTTGTCTGATAACTGGGTTGGACCTAAAGGCGAGGTTTTCGAAAGGTTCGAGGAGTCGCCACCAATGTTTTTACTAAAAACATTGGAAAAGGAAGAAAAAATAAGGCATTGGTTTAGAAAAAACCAACTTTGGCCATTACAACCAAAGTCGGGTAAGGGAGTTAGTTACGTGTAGGGAAGGTATTAGCTTCCTTACGACTCCCCTTTCGGGTTCCTTATGATGGACCATTTATATAAAGAAATAATAACTATAAATTGCGCTTTTACCCTTATTTATTTATTGCGGAAATTAAGTTATTGACTACATGACCCTAAATGATTAATGCACAATGATATTATCTAAAAACCAATAAAGTAGAGAAGGGAGTGTATAGGAACCTTCGAAATAAGCTTTTATAGTAAATTCTTTGAAAAAGGGTGCTTTTTGGCAATCCCCACGCTCTACAATGTTGATTGCTCTTCCTCGCAACACTACAGAATGCTTTCTAAGAACATTAAGAAACTATGGAAATGCTTCAAAGGGGTCCTAGGAGAGTAATTCGAAAGAAGTGCATATACCTGTCAATACCTCTGATCCTATACCTGTCAATACTCAAAGTGTCCATGGGATGTGTGCTCGGTCAACAAGATGAAACCGGGAAGAAGGAGCGAGCCATTTATTATCTCAACAAAAAGTTCCTAGATTATGAGACCCGTTATACACCATTTGAAAAAACTTGTTGCGCATTGGTATGGGTCACTCAGCGTCTTCGACAATACATGGCTCGACACACAACATGGTTGGTCTCCAAAATGGACCCAATCAAATACCTCTTCGAGAAGCCCATTCTGACCGGAAGAATAGCTAGGTGGCAAGTGCTCCTCTCAGAGTTCGACATCGTTCATGTCACCCAGAAAGCTATTAAAGGTAGCCCCCTAGCAGACTATCTAGCCCATGGATCAACAAACGAATATCAGTCCCTACAGGATGATTTTCTTGATGAACATATCATGCATATTGAACACGAAGAGACCAAAGAAGAGGCATGGACCATGTTCTTCGATGGAGCCTCAAACATGCTTAGACACGGGATATGAGCCATTTTGATATCCCCAGAAAAGAGGTATATCCCCGTAACGGCCAGGTTGAATTTTGACTGTACTAATAACATGCCCGAATACGAAGCGTGCGCATTAGGAATCCAAGCAGCTCTAGATCATGGGGTTACTAAACTCAAAGTCTTTAGCGATTCATCCCTTGTCATTTATCAACTTAAAGGTTAGTGGGAAACCCAAATCACCGATAATGATAAACAAACCATTCGTAAGAGGGCAGAAGGGTTCACGTTGATTGAAGAAACCCTCTACAAAAAGAGCTTCGATTCCACTCTCTTAAGGTGTGTGGACCATGAAGAAGCCCAAACCTTGATAAGAGAAATTCACAACGGAACCTTTAGGACTCACGCACCTGGGCATGTCATGACAAAGAAAATCTTAAGGGAAGGGTATTTCTGGTCCACAATGGAAGCCGATTGCCACCAATATGCTAAAAAATGTCACAAGTGCCAAATCTATGCCGATAACATTCGCGTTCCGCCCGCACCTCTCAGCACCCTGGCTACACCATGGCCATTCTCTATGTGAGGCATGGATGTTATCGGACCCCTCGAACCCAAAGCATCTAATGGTCACTGCTTTATCTTGGTGGCCATTGACTACTTCACCAAATGGGTTGAGGCAACATCATATGTGCATGTGACCAGAAAAGTGGTGACCACCTTCATCAAGAAAAATATTCTATGTCGGTATGGTATCCCTCACCGGCTCATTACTGATAATGGGACCAACCTCAATAATAAGATGATGGAGGAATTATGTCAAGATTTCAAAATTCAGCACCACAATTCCTCTCCATACCGACCAAAGATGAACGTTGCAGTGGAGGCAGCCAATAAGAACATAAAGAAAATCATTCAGAAGATGGTAATAACATACAAAGATTGGCACGAAATGTTACCCTTCGCCTTGCACGTTTATCGAACTTCTGTACGAACCTCCACAGGGGCCACTCCATTTTCCCTCGTATACGGCATGGACGCCATACTACCAATAGAAGTCGAATTACCCTCCCTGCGAGTTATTATGGAAGCAAAGTTGACAGAAGCAGAATGGGTCCAAAATCGCTACGATCAACTGAACCTAATCGAAGAAAAACGCCTAGACGCCATATGTTGGGGGCAAGTTTATCAAAAGAAGATCAAGAAAGCCTACGACAAGAAAATCAAGTAAGAATTAATGGTTGAGTTCAAGAGCGGGGGTGAATTGAACTTTAGAAATATTTTTCGAAAAACACTCTTTCTTTGTGGAAGAATGATTAATCTTTATCCAATCTTTTATTAGGCAGATTTGGTTTTAAACAAAGTAAGAATATAAACCAGAAATGAAAATAGATAAAAGCATAAATACAACACAAGAGTTTATACTGGTTCACTCTTCCCAAGAGCTACATCCAGTTCTTGACAAATTTGCCAAGTTCCACTAATATCAAGTGAAAATACAAACCAGTAGATATACACAAATCTACCCCAAGAACTACCTTACAAACCCACAAGATAGACTCTTGAAAAACCTCCCAACAACCAAACTCAGTTACTGTAACCAGTGGAGATTCAAACCCAATCTACACAATTAAAATTCGTACAAGTATATGAAAAGAATAAACCTGGATTGCAGCTTTTACAATATAAAAGTCCAGAAGCAATTTTTCTAACTCAGAACTTTCTCTCTTGAAGATCTTTCAACAATCTTGATCAAAACGCCTTATGATATGAAATGTGTATGAATGCTCAGAGAAAAACACGAATATGAGAGCTCTAAAATTGCTTTCAATCGTTTTCCAAATTGTGTCTTTGAAAGAGAAATCAAAACTTTATTTATAGAGTAAAAGAGAGAAACTGATAGATTCAATCGATTTAAAATGATGTTTCAATCGATTGATTTCATTTAAAACTTATTCAATCGGTTAATTCGAGCTTTCAATGGATTGAAACAGTTAGAATAAAAATGGTAGCTCTCTGTTTCAACAAATTAAAATATATTTCAACATATTGAAATTCTGAGATACCTTAAAATGAAAAATGATATCTCTCTGTTTCAACAAATTAAAATTTATTTCAACAGATTGAAATTCTAAGATACTTTAAAATGAAAAATAACATATCTCTGTTTCAACAGATTGAACTTGATTTCAACAGATTAAAATTCTGAGATACTTTTGAAATGAAAAATGACTAGAACATTTTAATCTATTGATTTCTCAATTCAACAGATTAATACTGCGAACCCCTTAATATGGAAAAACCATCAAGAACATTTTAACCTAGTGATTCTACGATTCAATCAATTAAAATTTTGGCTGTATATATACATTTCCTACTTTAAGTGATTTTAACAGATTGAAACTGCTTTTTAACAGATTAAAAAACTCAGTTTGTTCTTTCAAGGCTTAAAGATTGGTTTTTCATGCAGTAAGATAAATTCTATGAAATGCAATGTTTATATGCGCTTATCACAAAATCTACTGAAATTATCAAGAGATTAAATTCTAAACCTATAACCTATCTGCCTACACACCCACAAAATAAACTCTATATGTCTTCACCAAATCCAACAAGTGCTTCAATCTCCCCCTATTTGATGGAGACAGATAACCACTGCACCTGCATAAAAGAAACAATAACAAAA